>JAXQQM020074965.1:0-11826 GCA_034641835.2 Pinus albicaulis
ATGTTAAATGTTTTTTTTAGATAGTTGAATTATAATTGGCATGGCATCTGAAGTTTTTAAAACTACATGAATGATGGAATGTGAACCTACATTTGCACATGTGGTAAATTGAAATGTGACTTGTAAGAAGGCAATCCCCATTGATTTCATTATAGGATATGTTGATTTCTGATTTGATATAATTGCATACATATGATGGTACATTACTTGTAAAGTCATTGGATTAATAGTGTTCATTGATTTTAGTGTTCTTTGGATGGTTAAATAGTACTTTTGGCATGTGAATGTGAAGTAATGTTGTCATCTGAATTACATTTGATGTGTGATATTTAATGTTAAATGTTTTTGTTGGATAGTTGAATTATAATTGGCGTGGCATGTGATATTTAATGTTTTAAATGTTTTTGTTGGATCTAGTTGAATTATAATTGGCATGCCATCTGAAGTTTTTAAAACTACATGAATGATAGAATGTGAACTTACATTTGCACATGTGGTAAATTGAAATGTTCCTTGTAACAAGACAATTCCCATTGATTTCATTACAGTATATGTTGATTTATGATTTGATATAATTGCATGTATGATGGTACATTACTTGTAAAGTCATTGGATTAATAGTGTTCATTGATTTCAGTGTTCTTTGGATGGTTTTATTACTTTTGGCATGTGAATGTGAAGTAATGTTGTCATCTGAATTACATTTGACATGTGATATTTAATGTTAAATATTTTTGTTGGATAGTTGAATTATAATTGGCATGGCATGTGATATTTAATGTTAAATTTTTTTGTTGGATAGCTGAATTATAATTGGCATGGTATCTCAAGTTTTTAAAACTACATGAATGATAGAATGTGAACCTACATTTGCACATGTGGTAAATTGAAATGTTACTTGTAACAAGACAATCCCCATTGATTTCATTACAATATATGTTGATTTATGATTTGATATAATTGCATGTATGATGGTACATTACTTGTAAAGTCATTGGATTAATAGTGTTCATTGATTTCAGTGTAAGCGCAAAAAATTATTGACAATGCAGAATGATTTTTGTGTTATAATAATTAAACCTAATAATATTGGAGAGCAAGAGAGACTTGAGGTATGGTGTTTACTACAAGAGTTTGAGCTAAATATTTAAATGGTTTATCTATCTTTCATAAAATAGTTTAAGATTGATCACAAGAATTAAGAGAATGTCTCTGTCCATCATTGGTATGGTCCATAATAGAATGATCATCCATGTCAATGACTCTTAAGTCTATCTTTCCAAACCATGACCCTAATCTCACATGTGTGCCTTTCATGACACCAGTCACTGCTTTCATCCTCGAGTTGACTGCCTTGAAAGCACTCAATCCTCTTAGTGTGGTCGTCTTCTTTTCCAAGTGTGCCAACACATGCATTTTCTTTCTTCAAACCAATAGGTTTCGGATCAAGAAAGTCCCTCTTGATCTTATCTTCCATGTTCTTGACTTTAGCCTGCAACGTGGTGCTTCTTTTCTTCAAGTGAGCCCTTTCCATAAAGAGTTCTTGAAGTCTTTGTTCACCTTGTCGTATCTCCATGTCAAGCTTTTCAATTTCAGCAGTTTGTCTAGAAAGTCTAAGACTTTCGAATTTTTCCGAATGCCAAATGATCTTACAAAGTTAGTATTTATAATATCCTAGTAGGTCATTCGGTGACAACTTTTACCGGAAACTTGAAACGACTTTGGCATGTGATATTTAATTTGTTAAATGTTTGTGCAGAGTTGGTGAATTATAATTGGCATGGCTTAACAATGCTTTTCACATCTCTTCTCATGAAGCTCCATAGAACAATTCGATCTTGGGTCTGCTTGAATTGGTTCAAGCTCTTTCCTTTTCGAATTCTGTCTAATTGCTCCAATACGACATATATTGACTCCTTCCAAACGAAGTGCACCAATCCTCTTAGTGTGGTCGTCTTCTTTTCCAAGTGTGCCAACACTTGCATTTTATTTCTTCAAACCAATAGGTTTCGGATCAAGAAAGTCCCTCTTGATCTTATCTTCCATGTTCTCGACTTTTGCATGTGATATTTAATAAACTTTAAATGTTAAATGTTTTAATGATGCACAATATATAATCAAAAGGGTTTTAAAACTTAAAGTTTTGGATGGTTTCAATTTACAATTAAAGTTTTGGATGGTTTCAACCTACATTTGCACATATGGTAAATTGAAATTATGTTACTTGTAACAAGACAATCCTAATTGATTTCATTGTATATGTTGATTTCTAATTTGATATAATTGCATGTATGATGGTACATTACTTGTAAAGACATTGGATTAATAGTGTTCATTGATTTAGTGTAAGCGCAAAAAAATATTGACAATGTAGAACGATTTTTGTGTTATAATAATTAAATCTAATAATATTGGAGAGCAAGAGAGATGAGGTATGGTGTTTACTACAAGAGTTCGAGCAGGTCATTCGGTGACAACTTTTACTGGAAACTTGAAACAAAGAGAATCTATCTTTGGCTAGAACATCATGTAAGATGCTTGACATAAACAGTAAAATTGTACTTAAAAGCCGAGATTCGGGCAAGTGGGGACAACCACTTGTTATCCCGTTCCTTGGAGGCTAGGCCATATGGGGACCGAATCTGACTTTACAAAATAAAGTGAAATAATTTGTACCATATGGTCGGAGAACATATACAAGAACAATTAATATACAAGAACAATTAATTTCATTCTAATATATATATATATATATATATATATATATATATATATATATATTTAACATTTTTAATCAATGCACATGTATAGAAAAACTACTTTTAGTTGATACTAGAGCACGTGCTTGTATCCAAACAATTTGTAACATCTGCAAACCACAAATAACATAAGCAGCTCAATTTTTAGTTGAGTACTGAAAGGTCTAAAACATATTTAATCCAAAGATAAAAAATTGTGGGACACTTCACTCAAAAAAATTCTAATGGAATTCCATCCTCAATAATCCGTTCATGATCGGATTTTGACATTTTCCATTTCTTAATTTTAGATTTCTTCTTTGATTGAACTTCTATCAACTTTATGCGTGCTGCACACACCAAGTTACTATATTGACAACTTATGGAATCCGGTTCATAATCTTCGAAGTAAATAAAGTCTCCACTTTGACGAGTTTGTTTGAAAAAATAACCTTTCAGTGTAATAGACCCTTTGTCATAGTGAAATCCGTGATCATTATAGTTTTGTAATAATTTCATTTTTTGTTCAGTGCAACGCATCAAATAATACTTCACATTTTCATCGTTGTCAATAGGTGCAATTACAGCGAAAACATCTCCTGCACAATAAAATAAATTTAACATTTAATATATGCATATTTAAATTTATTTGTAGATCTTTAAATCATTAAAAAGTAATTCAAATGTTACCTTCTCTAACAAGATCAGAAACTCGATCACCATCGGATGATATTGTAGTTTCATCTGATTCCATTTCTTCAAACATTGCAACAAACATTTTTCCCTTTGTATTTAGCTCTGTATGTTTCCAATCGTTCACATACATTTTGTTTTCACAGACGTCATTGGATTTTGTGTTGTCTATGCAAACATCACAAAAACAAGAATATTTTCTTTTATCCAATGCAAACACATTTGTGGACAATTTTGTTTGAATTGAATGCAATTTTCGAGTCCCTTTATTGTTCCAACTTCATTTCCAATTGATCTATTTACGTCTCCGATTCCAATATGCCAGAAAAACCTTTATATGGAAAATTAGAAAAAGAATTTGTAAATATGATATCAAAATACAATTAAAAATAATCATTGCATGATAAATGTACAATGTTTAAAATTAAATTTCCAATATAAATTAAATTGAATGTACCTTCGCACTTCTCTTGATGGGTTAATCTCATGGCTTAGAGCATTTTTGCACCATTGAACAACTTCTTCAACGTTCACAAGTTGGCGTGCAAAGTGGTTCATTTGATATCTTCAAAGTACTCGTTTTATGCATGCTCCTGCACCGTCATGTTCTCCTTTTCCATGGCCAGTCTCAAAGAAATTCCAACAATGTTTAATGCAGGTTTTCTTATGAAGACGACACAACCAAAAAAATGATTGTGCAGATTTGAATTGACCTGCGCATCCGTCTGACCATATCCACTGTTCATTGAATGTTATTCCACGATTTTTCAATGAATCATAAATTCTTTCAAAACAATGTTGTACAAAACATGTATCATGTGTACGATCGTCACTGATATAAAAATGATATTCTTTAATGATATGTCGATTTTCACTCGTGCTTTCTATATGATCGACATTTTTTTCAGCATGTCTATATAGAATATGGACGAGCATGGAGACTTGGTCAGAGTGATAGTATTCACTCTGAATTTCTTTTTGTGGAGCAAATGTGTAGTTTTCTGCAAAATCAATCACTGACAAAATGGTTCCTGGTGGAAAAAATTCACGAGATTTTTTGATTTGCAAGTCTTGCCATCGAGCTCTATGGGAATGCATGGTGTATTTGTAAATTTCTGCTTCAAATTTTCTCAAAAAGTCTATTAGAAAAATTTCGTCTTCTCGTAATTCGATTCTCTTAACACTATCTGCACTTTGAATCGATGTACTGGTATATTCATATCTCTTCCATTTCACTTTCATGTTGGAAAATGATTGATCATTTATATCAATACGATATTTGTTTTGAAATTTAGTCAAATTTCCACAATCATCGCATTTTTTACCACCAACACATTTCTTTTTGTAAAATAGTTCGTCGCTTTCTCTTTCACATAGAATTTGAGATACAAATTCACGGATAGTGGAAGGAGTAGGTGAATCCTTCCATAATGTTCTACCGAAATCAAGGAATGTGTCATAATATAACTCAAATTCCACATGATAACGGCAACAACAAGTGTCGCGTACGGTGATAGGTTTTACATACCATGGTTTTTGTTGAACAAAAGCACTGAGTGAAACTTGAATTCGACGATTCTCTTCTTTGAACTTGTTGAATAACTCTATTTGAGTGGTTTCCAAGAGATGTTTTTCATGTTCTTCGTATTGATTTCGTGCTATTCTTCTTCGCATCACATGTCTTGCAGTGGGAGAAACACGCGAATTGTTCTTCCAATATTCATATATTATTTTTTTAACATCTTCTCCAAGTCTATCTTTGTATGGTTGCCTACAAATAGCTCTCCAACAAGCGAGTTCATCATTTACGTTTATTTGCAGTCGAAATTTTCGATGTTTGTGCAGAGTTTTTCGCGAGGTTCCCAGTGCTCGTGCCATAGATGTTAGATTCAAACGATTCTCTTGAGTACTTGGTGAAACCATTGCCATTTGTATTTCTCTACGTATATTTGAAACATCTTTATCTCTAGATCTCTTAATTGACTCTATAGCACTACTCATATTTTTTATCACCTCTTCTTTCATTTTTTTATCTTTGGTTGATTTTCGAATACCCAATAGTGTTGTCGCTTCTTTTAATTTCCTTGATGATAGGAGACCTTTCAACATTTGAGCTTGAGTTGTCACTTGCTCAGTTTTGAAAAACATTTCCAAAATTTTCTCGACACGATATCGTATAACATAGTCAGGTTTTTTATCTCCATATGTGTGAGTGTCGACATTTTCTAACATTTCATTATCGATAGTGATTTCATCTGTACATATTCGAAAAAATAGTACATATTCAATAAATAACTAAATTAATAAATATGTCAATAAATATTAGGAAACTTTTAAATATATCAATAGATCATAATATTTACATTTACATACCCGATTCAATTTCTGCTTGAGGTTGATTTTCTTCTTCAATATTTTGAGGAGTATCTCTGTCTGTTTACATTAAACAAAATATTTTTCAAACTAGTTCATAAAATAAAAATTAAGCTTCACATTCTACATTGGGAAAAATTTAAAAATATATCAATAGATCATAATATTTACATTTACATACCTGCTTCAATTTCTGCTTGAGGTTGATTTTATTCTTCAATATTTTGAGGAATATCTCTGTCTGTTTACATCAAACAAAATATTTTTCAAACTAGTTAATCAAATAAAAATTAAGTTTCACATTTTACATTAGGAAAATTTTAAATATATATCAATAGATCATGTAATATTTACATTTACATACCTGCTTCAATTTCTGCTTGAGGTTGATTTTCCTCTTCAATATTTGAGAGAGCTTCTAACTTTATTTTGCGATATTGTCTCGTCTCTTCTCTACGTTCCTCAGGCTTTCTTTTTCGATCATATTTTCTCACACAAGTTCTTCGATTTCCCATGATAATAGGGTATGATTTCCTTTAAAAAATTAGACAATAACTCAATTACAAACAATATCATAAAAGATTTAATTTAAAAAAATCTTTTCTAAAAAATACATAATCCAATCCAAAACACGTACATACTTCTAATAAATCACACCGCAAAATACGTAATCCAATCCAAAACACGTACATACTTCTAATAAATCACACCGCCTCCAAGAAATGTCTTCCAAAAAAATTCTTTAAATCCAAATTGTGAAGAAAAAATTTTGAACAAAAAAGCTCAAAATATTTATTTCAACACAAAACACGTACATACCTCCAAGAAAAATCACGTCCCCTCCAAAAAATGTCTTCCAAAAAAGTTCTTTAAACTCAAACTTTGAACCTCCAAGAAAAATCACGCCGCTTCCAGAAAATGTCTTCCAAAAAATTTTTTTAAACCCAAACTTTGAAGAAAAGTTTTTGAATTCAAACCAAGTTGTAAAATGAGATGAAGTGCGAAATCTGCGAAAATTGTGAATCATTTCGCGGCAATTTATATTGACGCGAAATGTGTGTTGTGTAGGGGGCTCCACAAAAATTTCCGGCCGACGGAGAATTGTACAATAGTTCGGCCGAACTATTGATACTAAGTTCGGCCGAACTATTAAGACGTTAGTTTTAACGGCTCGTAAACGGAAAACATAGTTCGGCTGAACTTTTACTAATAGTTCGGCCGAACTAACGCGTCACCAATTACGCAGAACCAAGCTCTGAAAATGGTTCTGCAACTTTGGACTGATTAAACTCCATGAAAACTTGTTAATTAACTATCAGAACCAAGACAAGCATTTTCAGAATTGAATCTACTTTCAGGAAATATAAATTTTATGGAATTTCGTAAACGTTTATTAATTTTAATTATTTTTCTAATAAAATGAGTGCAAACAATTTTTGAGGGTCATCGTGATTCAGTGAAATCAAAATTTTGTGTCTCCCAAAATACATTGTAAAAAAATTTGAAAAAATTATGGGGCATTACATTGGTCCGTTGACTCTAATGGGTAGCTTTTAGATTTTTAGTTTATAACTTATATCTTAAGAAATTTGTTGCCACGCGAAACATATCAAAAATACACAGTTTTTCGTATTGGACCAGTTCAAAAAATTATAGTAATTATGATATGCATCCATTGGCTTTGTAAATATGACGAAACCAAAGTAGACTCTGTCTAGATTGTTGTAACACATTTTGTTTTTTCAAAAACACAAATTTTCAATAAATACAACGTTGCCACATAACATGACTTCTTATGAATTCTTTGATTGTTAAGAAACACACACTCAAAGAAACACTAAGTTGACATATCAAGTCTACATAAAAAAATTTCAAAAAATAAGTAATAGAAAGCTAACAAAATTTCTCACAACTTTTATTTTTACCGCAAAATGAAATTCTACATAGAAAAATTGTTATAGTTTGCAGAAAGTTGAAGAACTGAAAAAAATGAAAATTTTTTCTCAAAAAAGGGCAAAAAGTGTAACCCAGCTTCACATTTTCACCCACTGTATTTGGCATGTGATCACATGTTGTTATATAATGTTAACTTAGATGATCTTAGATTATGTTTTGTTTCTAAAACTTTTTTTTTTTTCACTTGTTATTTCAAATGAATCTAGATTGAAATTGCAAATTACAAAACACATGTGGTACATGTTATGCATTTGAACATGTGTGAATGTTATATAATTAGGATGTACATTAAAAGTGACATTTAGGCACATTTTGCATGATAATTTGTCATTTAAAACAATCATAGATAGCTTTACATATTTAAGTTCATGAATATGTAACAATGATTGAAGTACATTTGCATTTAGTTGTTACATTTTCTGTACATGATCACATGTTGTTATAATGAAGTAACTTAGATGATCTTAGATTATATGTTTTGTTTTTTAAAACTCAAGTTGGTTTGTCATTTGTTATTTAAAATGAATCTAGATTGAAATTTCAAATTACAAAACACATGTGGTACATGTTAAATGCATTTGAACATGTATGAATGTTATATAATTAGGATATACATCTATTAAGAGTGATATTTAGGTGTACATTTTGCACATGATCATGTGTCTTTTAAAACAATTATAGATGGTTAAATACATATTTAAGTTTATAAATATATAACAATGATTGAAGTACATATATGAATTTAATTGTTACATTTTCCATACATGATCACATGTTATAATGAACTAACTTAGATGATCTTAGATTATATGTTTTGTTTTTAAAACTCAAGTTCCTTTGATATTTTTTATTTAAAATGAATCTAGATTGAAATTTCAAATTACAAAACACATGTGATACATGTTATGCATTTGAACATGTGCAAATGTTATAAAATTAGGATGTCTATTAAAAGTGATATTTAGGTACATTTTTCATGATCATGTGTCATTTAAAACAATCATAGATGGTTTTACATATTTAAGTTCATGATATGTAACAATGATTGAAGTACATTTGCATTTATTTGTTAAATTTTGCATACATGACATTAGGGGAAATTTGAGGTCTAAAATGGGCCTCCTAAGGAAAATGTACAATCAAAATTCACTTTATGAGAACCAATGACAATTTAGGGGATGACATCATCCCTAATGGTTGAGGTGGCATTGCTTGAGTTAAAGGTACTTACTTGTTACATTCTCAATAGTGGATAAAAACTCATGGTTAAACACGATAGTGCTCTAAGTACTTTTAAAGTCAAAGTAAAGTACTCATAATAAATGTCATTTCACACTTTTTGAATAAAAATATATTATTGTCATTTCATATTTCTTGAAATAAACAATGCATATCCCTATAAATTTATTATATTATATTATATCATATTATATTATATTATTTATATATAATATATTAATTACATGTTATTATACAATTTAAATAATATAAATTTTAATTAATAGCATATAATATAATTAAGAATTCATATTTATATTTTATTTTAAGTTATTTAAGTACAAAGGGAAAATGCATTAGTTGTTCAATGATAATGATTTTTTCTTGAAAATCTCATTCTTATGTATAGTCACATCAATACAATTTTTTTATTAATTTTATTTTGGTACAACTTTTGAATTGAATTTAACTATGGTTACATGGATTGTGATGCAAAAAGTGAATTGCAAATTCATAAATATTATTTTATTGGTTTAGCTATTATTTATTATTTCCTTAGGAGGCCCATTTTAGACCTCAAAATTCCCCTAATGCATGATCACATGTTGCTATAATGTTAGCTTAGAGGATCTTAGATTATGTTTTGTTTTTAAAACTCAAGTTGTTTTGTCACTTGTTATTTAAAATGAATCTATATTGCAATTGAAAATTACAAAACAAATGTGGTACATGTTATGCATTTGAACATGTGTGCATGATATATAATTAGGTGTAGATGTCTATTAAAGGTGATATTTAGGTACATTTTTCAATGATCACGTGTCATTTAAAACAATCATGTATCTACGATTTTACATATTTAAGTTCATGAATATATGTAACAACGAATGAAGTGCGTTTGCGTTTAGTTGTTACACTTTGCATACATGATGACATGTTGTTATAATGTTAACTTAGATTCAATCTTAGATTAAATGGTTTGGTTTTTAAAGCTCAAGTTGTTTTGTCATGTGTTATTTAAAATGAATCTAGATTGAAATTGCAAATTAAAAAACACATGTGGTACATGTTAAATGCATTTGAACATGTATGAATGTTATATAATTAGGACATACCTCTATTAAAAGTGATATTTAGGTGTACATTTTGCACATGATCATGTATCATTTAAAACAATTATAGATGGTTAAATACATATTTAACTTCATGAATATGTAACAATGATTGAAGTACATAAATGAATTTAGTTACATTAAATTTTGAATACATGATGACTTGTTATAATGTTTTTTTTTTGCTGAATTGCACTAATTCTATTATGAACATAAAATTATAAAACTGCCATGGTTCATCTGAGGAAGCCTGAAACCGGGCTTGATATCCAAGTTCTGTCTAAATATGGAACTGCCCATGACGGGAAACCAGTTCTTTTGAAAGTAATTACACCGCCCATGAACTGGGAAACCGGCGAAGAGTCAACTACATTCAGCATAATAAAGCTAAAGAAAAACAAAATAGGCAAGCAGCTGTGACTGCTATGTATCATCATTGAAACCAAAAATCTTGCAAAAAAGTCTAGAGCAGAGTTCATACTGAATCTGGACATTTTAGGAGAGAAAGCAATTAGTTTGGAGCAGGTTGCTCCTCTTCAATTATGCAACCATAAGGATCTTCCGGTTCTGCTTCAGCCTTCTTGGCGCCTTCTTCGCCTGATAGGTCCGCTTCCATCTGCAAATGAAAAGGTTCCGAGGAGGAAGGGGCAGGGGCAAGGGGAATGCCGGGAGAGGGCATGAACGGAGTAGGTCCGGGACCAGAAGTAGGGTCGGAAGAGGGCGCTAAAGGAGCCTGCAAGGGACCAAGAGGCGGAGGAGGATGAAAGGAAGCTTCTTCGCGCAGGGTAACCGTAATGAAGGCTGTGATGGAAGGGCGATTAAAAGCACAGTCGAAGCGCAGCTCAGCTCGTTGCGAAGACTGTCTCAAGAAATGACTGCCAGGGCGAGGAGGGGCTGCAGAAGCATGAAGCGGGTGTGAGGACAGAGGTGGCGCTGCGGAAGCATGAAGCTGGGGCGGGGAAAAAGGTGGCGCAGTGGCATGGCTGCTATGGAAAAGACCAGGAGGGTCGAAACTAACCTGAGCTGAGCGCCTTTCAGAAGGCTCCGAGGAGAAATCATCACTGGAGCTGTAAGGAGGTCGTTCACTCATGGATCTGCCCCGAGAGGCACCCCTCCTGCAAGTCATCCACTGCCTGAGCCTAGGCATGGTGAAATTATCAGAAGAATCCGACCAGACTCTGGAGGGAGCTGCAAGAATAGGAGCAAATTGACCAACAATAACAGGAGATACTTGAAAATTGAAATTAGCAAGGCAGAAGTTACTGTGCGAGTAGTGGAAGCCCGGAATGGTTTCCAGGCAACAATGCAGAGAACACCGATGACCTGTAGCTGTGCGTTCACCTAGCGTAGCACAACCACCCGGGCAGAGAGAGCGCAATGGCAGCAGAGGTCGGTTGACAGAACCGAAACGATCTGGAGAGCTCGAGCTGAAATGATCCATTTGATAGCAAATACACTGTTCAAGGCAGGAAAGGTGACGGCGAGGAGGTATTAATGCCCAGCGCAGAGGCATATTGAAGTCTGCATTAAAGGCGCCATGGGGGGCCATGTGGCCACCCCAAGTGAGTTGCCTTTGGAGTAGATCCAGGCCAAGTGGCCCCTTAACGTATCTAATCATCCGCATCCGGAGCTTTGTTATAATGTTAACTTAGATTCAATCTTAGATTAAATGTTTTGTTTTTAAAGCTCAAGTTGTTTTGTCATTTGTTATTTAAAATGAATCTAGATTGAAATTG
>JAXQQM020062974.1:0-564679 GCA_034641835.2 Pinus albicaulis
GAAGGTTGGTTTGTGGTTACCTCAGGTATACTTTCCTTTTCCACAACTTCAAGGAAAACCTGAGTGATAAGAGAGAGGAGCATCTCTTAAGGCCCTACTAAAGAAATATATTGGTTTTTCTTGCCCCAAATAATTATTTTTAAGTAAAACTGCAGCTATTGTATGCTCAGATGGAAAAGAAAAAATGTAAAAATCTTTGGTGAAATATGGACTAATCAGGACCAGTGTTTGGGTAAGAGCTTGTTTGACCAGTTCGAATGATTGTTTAGCTGGTAAAGTCAATTTTACACACACATCCTTCTTAAGCATGTTTGTAATGTTTTTTAATAGCTCAGCAATGTTAGGGATAAACCTTCTCAAAAAATTAATCTTTCCGATGGAAGATTGCAACTCTTTGAGGCTTCTTGGATGACTGATTTGTAATATGCCATCTATCCTTGTAGGGTCTATTTTGATTCCCTCTTCCGAAATTATATGTCCAAGAAGTTTACCTTCTTGGAGACCAAATAGTGTCTTCTTGGGATTCAATGACAAGCCAAATTTCCTACACTTCTCAAAAAAATTTCTTAAGTGAGTCAAATGTTCTTCATCAGTTTTTGAAAAGACAGTTATGTCATCAAGGTAAATAATTATGAAATAGCCAATATCTTCAGAAAAGGCTATGTCCATGGCCCTTTGGAAAGTGGCCCCTGCATTCATTAACCCGAAATGCATTTTGACATACATGAAGGTGCCCCAAGGTGTGGTAAAGGCAGTTTTGATTTGATCACTTGGGAGCACTAACACCTGGTTGTAACCCGAGAACCCATCTAAGAGTGATATCGTTTTTGACCCAACTACCCTTTGAAGTATATGATCCATATTGGGCAATGGGTAGTTTTCTTTTAGGGATGCTCTTTTTAGGTTTCTGAAATCGATATAGAGTCTGATTTCCCCTGTCTTTTTCCTAACAGAAACTAAGTTTGATACCCATTCTGAAAATCTAATAGGTACTATAATGCCAACATCATGCATCTTTTCAATTTCAGCTCTAACTAAAGGTAATAAAAGTGCGTTTATCATCCTCAGTTTTTGTTTGAAAGGCTTTTGATTTTCCTTCAAGGGAATTTTGTGATGAATGATGATGGTATCGTAAGACTTCAGATCTGTGTATGCCCAGGAAAAAACATCTTTAAACTCTTTAAATAGATCAATGTATTGAGATTTTATGTGAGTTGGAAGAGTGTTGGAAAATTTAATCATCTTGGGTTCCGTTAGGGATCCTATGTTGTGTTCTTCTACGTTTTTTTCTACAGGCTCCATTTTTGGTTCTTTGGCTACATCATTAAAGTTGAAAAGGTGTTCCAAAGGTGAGAGACCTCTTGGAATTGAACCGTTTTTACATTCTAAAATTTCCAGGTCTTTTTGGTCCACGTTGTTAATTGACTCAGCTTCAAACGTATTCTCATAATTAATTATATCAACAGAGTGTGTTATTTCAGCTTCTGGGATTTCTTCAATATATGGACATTTTTTATTATGGCTAGATTCTGATGTTGGTATGGTGAAATCGTTTTCTGACTTCAAGAAATCGTCTATGTGTTGGTAAAAATCAAACACTTTCCAGTGATCTATGTTATCAGGCACTACAGGCCTATGTTTTACCTTTACGCTAAGATGTTCATTTATCTTAGGTATTTGATAGTTACTGGCATTAAAAACGAGTTCATTTGCTAAATTATTAAACACTCTAGGAATGAAAACAAGTTCGTATTTTTCAAAGGTTTTCAATAAATCGAGGGCAACGTTCCGATATTCCCTAAGCCTCGGATTTCTGGCTGAGTATTCTCCTTTGATTTTTTTTATGATAAGTTCAGAATCTCTTAAGATTGTTACCTTTTGGGCTTGTAATTTTTTAAGCAATTGTAAATCCAGGAGAAGTGCTTCGTACTCAACAATATTGTTAGTGCATGGGAAATCCAATTTATATGAGAAACTCTGCTTTGTATTCTAGATCCATACGCCTGCACCTGCGCTTGCTTTATTACAGGATCCATCAAATTTTATTGTCCAAATTACATTTGACTCATTTTCATTTTCTTGTTGCTGTTGATTATCACTGTTTTGAAGTTGATTTGAGAGAAGATTCGGTTCTTCTAGTGAGACAGTGGGGTCTATGTTCTCTTTATCTTGTTGAGTAAATTCATCTTTGTTACATAAGATAAAGGAATATAAACTTGAATGGGTAGAATATATTGGAGTGTTGTTCGGTTTGTCTAGGTTTCTCACCATGTATTTCATGTGAGATTCCCTGTATAGTCTTCTGTTTTGGTTAAAAATAGGGATGGTGGCATAATAAATGTCCATTTGAAGGCTTCCCTGAAGTTTGGATCCCTAAGATCTTGATAAAATCATGCCATACTTAGGGGGAATTTCAACTACAACTATATCCATAACTAGGCTCTTAGCAGGGATTTGAGCTAGATTAACACATAAATATTTGATTAAACCCAAACATTTGACTAAGCTTGAGTCAAAAGAATACAAATCTTTGTATGGTTTAGTAATCTCCAAGACTAAGCTTTCCATTACCACCTTGGGCATTAGATTGTGTGAAGCTCCTGAATCTAACATGGCATTGTGTAAAATTTTCTCGTGTATGTTCAAGCTAACATAGAAGGGAGGGATAGCCCCTTCTTGATATTTTCCTTCAACTTCTGGACCAAACAAAAATTCAGGTTTGCCATATGTCAAGTTTAAAGTGTCTGTATCACTTCCTAAGTTCAAAGCTTTCAAAACTTGGTTTTCATATGCTTCTTGGGTTACTAGTTCAGCTAGGGGGATGGTAATTTTTATCTTAGCAATCTCTCCCTCAAGGCTGAAAGGAATAATTGACTTGTTTGTATTTACATCTGTTTTTTCGATTGAATTCTTTTCAGCAACTTTGATTTGCTGAACCTTGTTTGGACTGGTAATTGGGATAGTTTTATTAGGACCACTGGCTGAAATGCTAGGGCTATTGTGTTCATTATCTGGCTGGACACCTTTGTCTTTGTTTAAGTTTGGTTTCTTAGCCAAAGTGTTAGCTTTCTCTGTTGTCTTTTTGGACTCATTTTCTACCTTTTTCTTGACAGCAATATTAGTGTTCTTGTCTTTTAAGTTATCTATGCTTCCCTTGCTCCTAAGATCATACTGTTTGTGTACCTCCATGATTTCATTTTCAAAACCCAATCTATAGTCATCAAAATCTTCATAGGTGTTTTTATTTTGATCATAGGAGAAGAAACCTTGTTCTTCCTCAGTGAGGAAAACATCATCCCCACTTTCTGATCCAATCAAGTTTACATGAGATTCTTCCAGTCTTTCCAACTGCCTATCTTCCTCATATTGATATACATAGTTCTGATGAAAAGGAGTAATCTGTTGATCATCTTCTCTGGGTCTGTTTGGAGGTTGGTTTCTTCTAAAATTTTGGTTTCTATTTTTAGGAGCAACTTGGTTTTGATTTGCTTGTGCTTTCTTAATTATGCTCATCTCTTTCATCATTTCTTCTAACATCCTCTCCATTTTTTAGCTTGAAGTATAAGGAGTGGACTCTTCTCTAAAAGATACTCTCTTCTCAGTTTTCATTCTTGCTCTCTTCTCCATTAAGTTGACTTCCATAGAAAGAGCACCCTTTTGCATATCTTCAAGAGTTGCAAAATCTCTTTCTCTCAGTTGATAGGTCATGTTAGAATCAAACCCTTCAGGAAATTTGTTTAAAGCTGAGCCCTATGGAGGTTTTAGCTCTAGGGATAGTGCGTTATAAACACTATTGAATCTAGTGCAGTGATCTTGCACACTTTCCCTAGAGTTCCTATGGAGGTTCTTGTAGTCAGAAAGGACTTGGAGAGGATTTTTATTTACTTCCCATTTGTTTAAGACCATTTTATGGAAGGCTTGGAGATCATTAATACTGTGGGGGGCTAGGCTTTTGAACCATTTTCTTGCTTACCCCCCCAGACTCTATGCAAATAACCTATGCTTGACAGAATCATCATCAATTTCATTTCTGTCAAAGTAGTCATTCATCTTATCCACATGTTGTGATGCAGTTGTAGTATTTTTGGCATCATATAATGGAATTTTGGACTGATAGTCCTGTGGAAGATTGACTAATGGCACAGGAAGGACTAAGGGAGCATACCATGCTGCCATGATAGGTGGTGGGGGTGGATTTACAAGGAGCAGATTAACAACAGGAATAGTGGGCTAAAATGTAGTGGTTTGAACAGTGGATGTAGGGTGAGCAGAAGTGGATGGACCAGGAATAGACTGCTGAGCTGATCTAGGATGAGAGACACCTAAGTTGTGAAGAAATGTAAATCAGGAGGAGTTGTTTCTCTGCTACCAAGAGGTTCACTTGTTTCAAGAGATGATAGTGAAGACTCAGGATCTAACTGATCTAAATCACCAAGAGACCTAGTTCTAAAATGATCTACTAAGTCAACTTGAGATTGTTGTAGAGCTAAAAGATTTTCAGGAATTGAATTAGCTCTCAAGGGTGATCTGAAAACAGTTGATAATTTTATCTTAGGAGACTTCCTAAGGATACTTTCAAGGTTTTCAACTATTCCCGGTGGGTTTGGGTCAGGGTAGGCTCTAGTATGAATCTTTCTAGAAGCCTCTATGCTATGTTTTTTAGACCCAGTTAGACAAGTTTAACCAAATATGAAAATATTTAATAGGCTAACCGATCTTTTCAGAAGAAGGAAAATTTTAATCTCAAAGCCTTCTAGCTGAGTTTGTAAGATGCTATTTAAGATTTGGGGTCTTCCCATTGGAGTCTTAAGGTCTGATTTTAGGATTGTGGAGTCGCCAGGTGGGAATTTTTAGCTCTTTTGGAGGTAAAAGGTTTTACAGTCCACCACAAAGTTTATTATGAAGCCAAATTGAAATGTTTTGGTTTTTTCTGAGTTATTTTGGTCTTATAGGTTAAGAGAGTGTTCTAAGTCTGATTTAACACTTAGCTAGGGTGTCAAAACGTACAGAGTTTACTCTTATGGCTTGGTAACTGAAAAAATTCAAGGTTTGACAAGGCTTTATGAGAATCCTAAGGGTTACATAGTTTGTCACTGATTCAAAGGTCTTATGATTATTACCATTATGCTTGGTAGTGCTTGAATAAGGTTACTTATGTTATGCTAGACAGTGAGTGTTTAATTTTTAAAGATTTTATTAAGTGTCCCACCGTGATCGCCAGTATGTTGGTGTCCTGTGTTTTGATAGTTTCGCAAATCAAAAGACAAGGAAACATCATATCCAATATTTAGAGTTACAGGATCTAGTCCTCCTGCTCTCAGAGAGGGACCTCTCAAAATTTTGTTTGCAAAGGTTTATCTTATGTGCTTTAAGTATTGGTTTTAGACTAGTTATTAAGTGCAGGTGTTTGTTTGTTTGCTTGGATGGAATGGATATAGAAGAACATGAAATGTCTAGGAAAGATACATATAATGGAGAAACATCTGATTCATTGGGCAATCGAGTCAGGAAAAATTTCATAATAAACTCATTAATGGATATGGGATATCAAAGGGCAAATCTAACTTGGCCACAGGATCCTTTTGTTTTTTGAAAGAGAGGTTTAATTCTCATCAAAGGAAATTCGAAAGCATAATTTTAACAATAAAGAGCTCTTTGATAGACAGGGCTAACCATAAATTCTACAAATCACAGCTTTAAGCAAATAATGATCTAAAAACAAATTTTAAAATGAAATCTAAGATTCGACGAACACCCTATTTCCTCAAATATTTTATTTCAAATGACTTAGAAAACATAAAATATTTAATGATAATTAAAGTCATAGAAGAGGGAGCACCTAAGAACATCTATGATCATAATTATAAATGACCTTTAAGCCAACTTTTTAAGCAAGGACAAAGGGCAAGATCAAAACTGACCTCTTTGATTCACTGTAAGCAAAAAACTTTAAAGGGAGACTTCAATAACAGTTTTTAAGTGGTAGCAGACAAGCAGGGAAAACCATAAATCATGCTGAAACCAACTGTTTGAACTATTAAGGAAATAAACAAGCATGAAGACTAAAGAGAAATATTAAAGCCTCTAAAATACTTCAGCAGGAGAAAACATAAAACAGTGAAGGATGAACAGGTCTAAGGGGCTTCCAAGAGTCATTTCTTAGCCCAAAACTTTCAACCTACTGTAGTAAGAAATTATGGAACATAATGAAAATAGGGGAAAAAACATAAAATAGTTCAGAATACTTCACCAACAGCCAAGCTCATGGATCCAATGATAGAGACTTCTCAGGAACAAGAATGCAACAACATCATCAAGACCTCCAAAACTTCAATTTCATCTTCAACTTCAATAGACTGTATATTTATTTCAAAGAGTTTCAGTATTACAACTTGTGATCAAATAACAACCAACCCCTATCTCATCTTCTCCAGAAGTAATTATAGAATAAATTTGGAGGTGGAATAGGATAAAATATCTTCTAAGTTCAATTAATACAGAGTGATGACTTCTCGGCCTTTGAAAATCTTGATGAAGAAGTTTTACAGGTGTTTCACTGTATTAACTTTTTTACAATAAATATCAAAACTTGGTAGGAGCTTTATTGACTTTTAGGCTCTACCCAGGATGAAATAACTCCGCTGATGTTTGTCTGCATTAGTTTCCTGTGGCAGAATTAACTTCTTGGCAGCGCTGGAGGCAAATATTTCTTGAATCAATAACTTCGGCCTCTGTTTTCAAATGGTTTGAGGCAACAGGTGGCTCTGTGGTAGCTAAGGAATCAATTCGCCTCAAGTAAGGCGGTGAAGGCCTTTCTGTCTATTCAGAAACTTATGATTTTATTTTTACTGTGTTTTAATCCAGGGAATTAGGCTTTTGATAATCATCTTTAGCCGTAATTCCCCAAATTTGTATTTAATATTCTTCTCAACTGCGCTCTGTCTTTAGAAACTGATACTCTTTTTAAATGTGATTTAATCACAGTGTCTTGTCGATGTGCAGGCCGCGCTGGGCTTATGAAAGCATCAATGCACATGAAGCATTGATAAAACAATGGAATGAAGCCCCGTGAATGGTTCTCTTTGATAACTCAAAGGCGCGGAAAACGTCTTTCCAGACCCTCAGCTTTCCTTGATTATACAATGGAAAACCATTAAAACAATTGAAAAACACAAAAACAATTAAGAAATCCTGCATTTTTTAGGTTTAACTGCTTCAAAAGGCAGGGAAGAGAGTGGCCATTAGACGGTTGCATCCAACGGTGGAGATTTACGTAGAAAGGAAAAAAGGAGAGTGGGAGGAGAATAAGGCGGAGTGATTCCAGACTGTCTGATCCGGACACGTGGATGGTCCTGATTTAATCGGAGAATCGCAATCGGGGGTGGCAAGCAAATGGAGCGATTAAAACATGTGATGCGATGAAGTGCAAGCCATCGATCTAAAGGTTAGATCAATGGTTGATAATTAATCGAGGGAATCACAATCAGAGTTCGGGAATGAGGCGATGCGATTACGCGATCGAAGAACAGGCCGTTGCGATTGAGATGATCGAGAGATAGGCTGATGCGATTGCAATAATCAGAGAAATGGCCGATGTGATTGCACAATCGGCCAATCGCAATCGATGGTAATGAATATTGAAACCGTACCAAAGAAAATCTCAGATGCGATTAGGTGCCCGGTTATGGGGCCTGTTTTATATAGACCTCTAATAGGCCCGGGCTTATGTATATATGGGCTTATCAGAGTCGGGCCTTCAGGTCGGGGATTTTCAATCTACCCATTGAAATTTTCCGATGTGATTGCGTGTCAGTATTTTTAATCAACCCATTTAATATTTAACACGTGATTTGGCTTTTTAAGTCAAAACTTTGGAAAAGTGGGTTCTTCATTTTTCAAAGGGAAAAGTGGATCGGGGAAGAAATATTGTAAGGTTTTAAGCGCCAAGGTGGGACCACAGGATATATATAAAATATGATGCGATCAAGGTTTTATAATAGAAGGATGATCGCATCGTAATTTAAACATAGCAACAAAACCTGCGCACTTGAATCTTTCTGATGTGATTAGCGCTCGGGGTAATAACTCTTGGTTTTTCAAAAGAAACATTAGATATGGAGTTATATCAAAGGGAGCTGATCACATTGAGTTTTTTGTGTAACAGAACATATGCATTCGTTTGATTTATTTAGATGCGCTAAGCGCCGATGGGACTAGCGCCTGGTTCCGGGGAAGGGGCATGTGGAGGAAGTGGTTAGGACTTAGCCTAAGGGGCTTAAGTCCATAGGAATGAAATTTTGTTTTTATGAAATTTCTCATGGTTTTCAAAGGAATCGGGGGTTTTGAAATAGTTAAAAAATGGGTTTTTTAACTATGGAAAAAGTGATTTTCATGAAGAGAAGAAGAGAATTCACGAAGACAAAGGAGTTTTTATGGAGAAAAAGGGGAGCAAATGAAGGTTATTTTTGAAATAGGGTGTTAGCACTCAAATCTACCTCAGGCTGAAATGAGGTAAAACTCAAGGCTACATGAAACCACGCTCAGCCTCGTAGCTAGCCCTACGAGGACAGGAGAGGGCTCTCTCCGTCAATCTCGATAAAATGAGCAATAGGGTGCGAGATGACTTAAAATGGGAACTGATTTTAGGCTAGTAAAGAGATAGGTATGTTTGATTTTTGATTTTTAAGCGCCTTGAGTAATGGGAAAACAAATTTTGGGTCCGTGGATAAGGTCAGACCTTTGCAGAGTTCAAGCTGGGGCGAGGTAGGTGATGATCTTGATGCTTTAAATTGGATTTATGGATAGATTAGACCGACGAGGAGCTGAAGAAGGCAAAGAAGAACTTGGATCCTCTCCAAACAGCTGAAAACATATAGAACTAACTGAATTCAAAGGCCAAGCACTGTAAACAATGGATTCAACCTCATCTACTCTTTCATTTAATTTAAGAAGCATGAGTGAGAAATGGCATACATTAAACATCAAGAACTTACAGTAAACAGAGAGAAAACACCATCAAGAACAGAACACCACAAGAATCCCAACAGGTGCCGCAAAACCTCTGATCTTTCCTTAGCCAAAATATGAAAAAATATGTACAATGGTGCCAAAAGTTTCCCAAGAGTCCAACCTCTCCAACCTCTGAAAATGATTGAGAAATTACATCATATAGACCATCCTAACCCCTTCCCACACCTCTAGGGGTCGAATTCCTCCTTCTAGGAGCAGTTCCAACTAATTCTAAACAAGGAACTAGAATATAGGCAGCTAACAACTTGCCTCTAAAAGAGTGGAAACTGATTCATTTACATGATTTTCACTTTTTTGAGAGTGAATATTCTAGAATGGGTAAAAATAAGCAAAAGTTACATGCAAACCATCAATTTACATCATGAAAACCCAAAAATTTCATCCACAAGAAAAACTGGTCCAAACTGGCCGAAAATCTGAGCTGGAAGTTGAAAATTCAGCCAAAAATTTAAGTGGGTAGCACCCGTGAGCTAAGTGGGTCATGCGTCTTTCAGCCTGATTTTGAAGTACTTCCTAGCATCAAAATTAAGCTCATGATAGCTCATTGGAAAGCCCTGGATGTTGGCTATCCAACCCAAGTGGAATTTCCCAATTTAGATCTCAGTTGACCCTCCAAAACGTCATTCTCCCAGAAGTACTTCCTGCTGGTGCAAAAGGTGGCAGCAAGGTGGTTTTCATGATGTTTTTGAGCTTTTTGACCATCCAGAATATGATGAAATGCTTCGGCAATGCCTGAGGATGCATAAATTACCATGAAAAATCCAAAAATGCAAAAATTTCCTTTAGCAAGTGTCCCAAAAAAAAGTGAGCATATGGGCGCGCTACCCGCTTAACTGAAAAACCTGTTTTTAGACCAAAATATTTCAAAATGACAAAATTTTCTCCGAATTTGCTCAAATTTGGAGCGAAGACCCTCCATCATGTATCTTGCCCAGCCAACGAAGCCTCGGCCAAAATCCGGAGTGGATCAGGCCTTTTCCGCCGTTTTAGTGCTCTCCTGGTGCATGCAGTTCCTGTGGTGAAAACACTGTCTCGGTTGTATGTATCGGTCTCTATCATGGTGTCACAATGTGTATGAAAGTATACTAATATGGTTATGATGAAAACAAGAGTTTGGTGTATGCTCCAATGTCAGATGTGTCACATATATGTCAAGGTGCTATAGGAAATATCACAATGGGAAAAGGACTGTCACAAGGAGTTTGAATGGAAAATAGCCACTCCTTGACTACATGGGGATTTGACAAGTGAATAGGAATGAGTGTAGTGTAGTGTAGGTCAACAGAAATAGCCCTTGTAGTGTTTGACAATGTCAATGGAGGATGTGGACAAGTGAAAATGGGACTATGTCATAACATGAATGATGAATAGTGTGAAAATGACAATGGCAATAACAATGAGAGCAGTGATGTAATGGCAATGAGAGAGCGTGAGGCTGAGGTAAATAATGAGAAGGGACACCACAGACAGTAGAGGCATGAGCAGATATATCAACAACACAACCTTGGAAATCCTTCACAAGACTATCAACATGTCTTTCAAAACCCTAAGAAATGAATTTGCAATGAACATAGGTTTCACATTTCTCCACATCAAACATTTGTTTCTCCACTTTCAAAACACCATAATCATGTCCAAAAATCACTGAGCAATGTTTAAAAACCTACTTGCAAGTTGTTGGAGTCGACTTGAATCAAAACTGGGTGAAAAACAAAATTTTCTGGGCTCTGTTGTTTAAGTGGGTAGCGCCCGCTCAAGTGGGTCGTGCCCCCCAAGTGGGTAGCGCGCGTTCAATTTTACACTGGCTGTGGCGCTCAAGTGGGTCGCGCCCCTCAAGTGGGTAGCGCCCGCTCAAGTTGGTTGCGCGCACTTTTCTAGGAGTAGCTACATAGTGAATTTTGTAGGAAGCTTTTGGAGGCCTTCCCGGTGTCAAAATTGGGCGTGTGATAGCTTGTTGGAAAGCTCTTGGAGTCTAATTTCCAAAAAAAGTAGAATTCTGCAATTTGGATTTCATTTACCCTGTCAAAAATCAAATCTCCCAAGACTGGTCAAAATGAGCAGAATGAGGCTCCCTCAAGGCAGAGCGTTGTTGCAGTCAACTTTTGAAGGTCTTCCTCAACTCCAAATTGAGCTCATGATAGCTCATTGGAAATATATTTGTCTTTAGTTATCCTTTGACTCATCAAGAAAGTCATTTAGCCCAACCATGCTAGAAGAAATCTTGATTTTCCCAAGGTCACTTCAGAGGTGCATTCAATTCTCCTGAGGCAACGATATTTTTGACATTTCTCTAAAACCATGATACCTGTGTAAAAATTGAGGGAGGTGTTTCTTCCTTGGAATTTTTTACACAAAAACCTCTCTCAGGTTTCCAAAATTCATCTTTTATTGCTCTGAAACATCATTTGAGTCAAGCTTATCCCGATGTGTGGAACAAGGGATTTTGTCGAAATGAAGCGAAACGAAGGGGGTAAGGGGCTTCTAAATTCTTGGGGAAATTTTGGGAAGTAGGGGGGGATGTTAGGAAGCAGGGGAAAGTGGAATCTCATAGATTGAGTGAGGGAAAGGGGTCCAAAAGGGAAAAACACAGGCCTAGCCTAGAAAATTGCCAAGTTGTGACAAGAAACTAGGGTTTGTGCAAAAATGAGGAATTTGGGGGATCTCAGTGATGGGAAGTGTTTAATAAGGTACATTAATTATAGGGGAAGGTGTATGAACATCAGGATACAAGTTTTTTCGATGATTTGACCATCCAAGAGAAATTACCTCCAAAACCCTAGGAGAGGGAAATGGACCTTACCTAGGCACAACTGAAGCATGAACAAGGTGTAAAATGACTCAATGGAACTTGACATGATGATGAAAACCCTATGAATGATGGTACACTCAGCTGAATGGTGACATGTACTGACATTTGGACAACTTTGGAAGAAGTGAAAGCAAACCCTAGACCTAATGCCTAGTGACCAAATTTTGCTTGAAGACTCATTGAAATGAGAAAATTTGACCTTGACACCTTAAAATCACTTTGTAAGAGCATGTTTGATCACTGAAGGAAGGCTGCAAAGGCTGACTCTAACATTGGCTCCAATGGGGATGGTAGCTCCTTGGAGGTGCCAAGAACGGCAGATCTTTGGGAGAGCAGACCAGTGCCTTATCCATTGGGCAATGGAATAAAAAACTCAAACTGAAATGCATGACTGAAAACTGATGACTTGACGACACAAATTGACTCTCACTCAACTAAAAACTGACTCGATACTTAAACACAACCGAAAAACTGGAAAAGATGCTCAAAGTAGAGCTTATTCATCAAACCTACTCTAATTGTACTTTTCACCACCCGATCAAGTGTAATGGAACAGCCAATGCAACCATGTAAGCATGCTGGCTGCTGTTTGATTTCTTCCCACATGCTTGCTTATGAACAACGAGAAATAACTACTGAAAGGCAACTCCCATGGAAACTTTGAACCAAGTGGACTGCTGATAAACTTGTAAAGCATAAATTGACTGGATGACTGCAAGAATACTGCGAAAGGATCTTCATAAACATAGCTCTGGTCCAGATAATCTCCATACCTTGATCTTAAACTTTTCCTCACATCTGCGGTGCTTTTCTTTGGTGATTGCAGCAAGCTATCAAAAGGATCCTGAAATTCGTGAAATACCAAACTCCGTTGCTGGTTCGAGACAGAGCAAAAGTTTCCTTTATTAATCTCCTCATATGACTGCAAACCTTGATGAGAGCTTTGTAATGAAAAATATGTTAGACAAGACAATGAAGGCAACTTTTGAATAAGATTATCATCAACATTCTTTTCCGACACATGGTTAGCTAATGAAGGAAAACTTTTACAGCAAACATCATCCAACACACGAGCAATAGGATCATCAAAAACTTGAGAAGAATGCTGCACTGTATCTCTTGAAACTGTATGACATCCTACTGGCTGTTCCTCTTTTCCTTGAGATATATTATGAATATTCTACCTTATAAACTGAAATGCCTCGAAACAAAAGGGTATAGAATTTTCCTGCATCATCAAATCATGTATTTCATCTTCCACACCTTCATCTGTAATCTGACCTTCAATTGCATTGGATGGCTGCAAATCTGATGCTACAAGCTGCTCATCTGAAGATTTACTAAACAATTTATCTTTCAAAAGCTGAAATGATTCAAAACAGAAAGGTACGCAGTCACCTTGAATCGTTAAATCATGTGTGCCCACTTCCAAGTCTTCAGCTGCAACTTGACAATCAATGACTTTTGGGGGCTGCAAGTCTGAATATGAGAAGTTTTCGTTGCCCTCAAGACAATCCAGATCAAGACTTGTTGACGTTTGATTTCTGATTGCATGGAAGTTATCTCTAATGAACTGAAACGAATCAAAACAAAAAGACAAAGATCCTTCACTTACATCAAAATTTTCTGCACTTTCCTCATCATTGCCATAACTGATATGCATCGGTTGATCACTGTACTCGAGCTGCTGAAAGTGAACTTCCTCCTCGCACAAACTAGCTACTGATTTGTCTGCAAGATTAGCTTCTGTTTGGAGAACATAATCATCATCATACTGATCAAACTGAGGCAATTCATCGGTATAAAACACATCATCAAACATACACATCATATCAATAGCTCTCTCTTCTTCACAATGATCTATAAAACAATCACTATGACTACTGGGATCAGAAACAAAATGTTTTGGATCAGCAACTTGTTCTTGAATGTCATTTTCATTTTTTGTAGTCATTTTCCGCACCATCTCTTCTACTGCATTTACGAAAAGATCAAGCTTGTCCTCCGAAGGTGTCAGCTGCTCTGAAACATTTTTCTTTTCTTCTTCCTTCAACCTTGCCCTCAAGATCAGCAAATGAGCCTCTACATTTACTGCCTTGTTCTGCATTTCGTGAAGTGTTGCAATATTCTTTTCTCTCAGCTGAAACTCCATTTCCGGATCAAAGGCACCCGGGTAGTGCAAGAGAGCAGATCTAGAAGAAGGTCTTATATCAACTGGCATCGAAAAATATACTTGGTTAAATCTAGCAGAAAATTGTTGTACTGTCTCCCCTGGCATTCTTTTCAGTTGATTATACTCTTCTATAATCAAGAAAATGTTCTGTCCGATCACCCACCTGTCAAGGAAAACTTTGAAAAACTGCTGGAAATCTGAGATGCTTGCATTAGGCAGGGCTTTAAACCAACTCTTGACTTTGGCTTGCAAAGAAAAAGCAAAAAGCCTAATACTAACATCTTCATCATCAACTTCAAAAAGGTCTAGAAAGGTCTCAACATTCTGCACATGTTGCTCAGTGTTGACATTGTTACATTAACCGTCAAATCTTGGTAGATATAGGTCATAATTTGCAGGGAAAGCATGAAGAACAGAAGGTAAAACAAGAGGTTTGTACCGATCTGGAATTTTACAAGGTGTAGGGGTATGTACAAGAGCTGCAGGATCAGTTTTGTTTTCTTTAGGCTCATCACTCTGAAGAGAGTCATCATAAGATGTGGGAAAAGTAAGGAGGCCAGGATCAAAGGGAAACTCAGTATTTACACTCTTTGAATAGGTCGAGTGAAGATTTTGATGACCTTTCTCATACAACAAACTTTGAAAAACTTTCAGGATAGCTTCAAGACCAGCAAAGAAGTAATTTACAAGAAAGCAGATTAGATCCTGAATACCATTCCACTTTAGATACCTGAATTTTGTGTAAGATCCTTCCATTTTCTCAGAGAAAGAGTCAGTCCTCCAAACTTTGAATTGGAGTCACCAGGTGAATGATTTCAGCCTTCTTATGTCTGATCGTTGTCCACCATCAACCATCAGATCTGAACTCGATACATGTACTGGGGGAATTCGCAAATCAAGGGACACATTCACAAGCTAAACCGGAGATCGATTGAAGCAACTTTTATCTACTATGCACTTGCAGAGCAATGTGCAGTTCGAGGGCTACCTGGCGTGACTTCAGACTCCGTCTATAGAAAATGATAGTAACAAGCAAACCAGTTCTTCCCCAGTATGGTCGCCACTATGTTAGCACTCAAATCTACCTCGGCCTTAAATGAGGTAAAACTCAAGGCTACATCAAACCATGCTCATCCTCGTAGCTAGCCCTACGAGGACAGGAGAGGGCTCTCTCCATCAATCTCGATAAAATGAGCAATAGGGTACGAGATGACTTAAAATGGGAACTGATTTTAGGCTAGTAAAGAGATAGGTATGTTTGATTTTTGATTTTTGGGTTTTCGCTGGAGAAATGGGAAAAACAAATTTTGGGTCCAGGGATAAGGTCAGATCTTTGCAGAATTCGAGTTGGGGCGAGGTAGGTGAATGTCTTGATGCTTTTGATTGGATATATGGATGGATTAGAATGATAAGGAGCTGAAGAGGGCAAAGAAGAACTTGGATCCTCTCCAAACAGTCGAAAACATGTAAAACTAAATGAATTCAAAGGCAGAGCACTGTAAACAATGGTTTCAACCTCATCTACTCATTCATTTTAGTTTCAGAAGCATATGAAAGGAATGGCATACATTAAACATGAATAACTTACAATAAACAGAGAAGAAACACCATCAAGAATAGAACACCACAAGAATCCCAATAGGTGCCGCAAAACCTCTGATCTTTCCTTAGCCAAAATATGAAAAAATATGTACAATGGTGCCAAAAGTTTCCCAAGAGTCCAACCTCTCCAACCCCTGAAAATGATTGAGAAATTACATCATATAGACCATCCTAACCCCTTCCCACACCTCTAGGGGTCGAATTCCTCCTTCTAGGAGCAGTTCCAACTAATTCTAAACAAGGAACTAGAATATAGGCAGCTAACAACTTGCCTCTAAAAGAGTGGAAACTGATTCATTTACATGATTTTCACTTTTTTGAGAGTGAATATTCTAGAATGGGTAGAAATAAGCCAAAGTTACATGCCAGCCATCAATTTACATCATGAAAACCCAAAAATTTCATCCACAAGCAAAACTGGTCCAAACTGGCCGAAAATCTGAGCTGGAAGTTGAAAATTCAGCCAAAAATTTAAGTGGGTAGCGTCCCTGAGCTAAGTGGGTCACGCGTCTTTCAGCCTGATTTTGAAGTACTTCCTAGCATCCAAATTAAGCTCATGATAGCTCATTGGAAAGCCCTGGATGTTGGCTATCCAACCTAGGTGGAATTTCCCAATTTGGAGCTCATTTGACCCTCCCAAACGTCATTCTCCCAGAAGTACTTCCTGCTGGTGCAAAAGGTGGCAGCAAGGTGGTTTTCATGATGTTTTTGAGCTTTTTGACCATCCAGAATATGATGAAATGCTTCGGCAATGCCTGAGGATGCATAAATTACCATGAAAAATCCAAAAATGCAAAAATTTCCTTTAGCAAGTGTCCCAAAAAAAAGTGAGCATATGGGCGCGCTACCCGCTTAACTGAAAAACCTGTTTTTAGACCAAAATATTTCAAAATGACAAAAATTTTCCCGAATTTGCTCAAATTCGGAGCGAAGACCCTCCATCATGTATCATGCCCAGCCAATGAAGCCTCGGCGAAAATCTGGAGTGGATGGTGCTTTTCGCCATTTTATTGCTCCTCCTGGTGCATGTGGCTTCTGTGTGGTGCTCAACGGCATCGCGATCATCCTGTCGGTCTACATCATGGCGCCGGTGGGCATGGACATCGGCGACACGCTGCGCAGCCGCAGCTTCGGCGCCATGTATGCTCTGAAAGTAGGATGTGTCACATATATATCAGGTGCTATGAAATATCACAATGGGAAAAAAAATTTGTCTAAGGGTGGACAAATAGCCTCTTCGGTAATGAATGAATGTCATACATGAATAGGAATGAGTGTAGTGTAGGTCAATAGAAATAGCCCTTGCAATGTTTGACAATGTCAATGGAGGATGCGGACAAGTGAAAATGAGACTATGTCATAACATGAATAATGAGCAGTGTTAAAATGAAAATGGCAATAATAATGATAGCAGTGATGTAATGGCAAAGAGAGGGCGTGAGGATGAGGTAAATAATGAGCAGGGACACCACAGACAGTAGAGGCATGAGCATATATATCAACCACAAAAGCTTGGAAATCCTTCACAAGACTATCAACATGTCTTTCAAAACCCTAAGAAATGAATTTGCAATGAACATAGGTTTCACGTTTCTCCACATCAAACATTTGTTTCTCCACTTTCAAAACACCATAATCATGTCCAAAAATCATTGAGCAATGTTTAAAAACCTACTTGCAAGTTGTTGGAGTCGACTTAAATCAAAACTGGGCGCAAAACACAATTTTCTGGGATCTGTTGTTTAAGTGGGTAGCGCCCGCTCAAGTGGGTCGCGCCCCCCAAGTGGGTAGCGCCCGTTCAATTTTACACTGGCTGTGGTGCTCAAGTGGGTCGCGCCCCTCAAGTGGGTAGCGCCCGCTCAAGTGGGTCGCGCGCACTTTTCTATGAGTAGCTACATAGTGCATTTTGTAGTAATATTTTGGAGGCCTTCCCGATGTCCAAATTGGGCATGTGATAGCTCGTTGGAAAGCTCTTGGAGTCTACTTTCCAACACAAGTCGAATTCTACAATTTGGATTTCATTTACCCTGTCAAAAATCAAATCTCCCAAGACTGGTCAAAATGAGCAGAATGAGGCTGCCTCAAGGCAGAGCGCTGTTGCAGTCAACTTTTGAAGGTCTTTCTCAACTCCAAATTGAGCTCATGATAGCTCATTGGAAATATATTTGTGTCTAGTTATCCTTTGACTCATCAAGCAAGTCATTTAGCCAACCATGCTAGGAGAAATCTTGATTTTCCCAAGGTCACTTCAGAGGTGCATTCAATTCTCCTGAGGCAACGGTATTTTTGAAATTTCTCTAAAACCATGATACCTGTGTAAAAAGTGAGGGATTTTTTTCTTCCTTGGCATGTTTTGGACAAAAACCTCTCTCAGTTTTTCAAATTTCATCTTTGATTTCTCTGAAACATCTTTTGAGTGAAACCGATCCCGATGTGTGGAACAAGGGATTTTGTCGAAATGAAGCGAAATGAAGGGGATAGGGGGCTTCTAAATTCTTGGGGAAATTTTGGGAAGTAGGGAGGGATGTTAGGAAGCAGGGGAAAGTGGAATCTTAGAGATTGAGTGAGGGGAAGGGGTCCAAAAGGGCAAAACACAGGCCTAGCCTAGAAAATTGCCAAGTTGTGGCAAGAAACTAGGGTTTGTGGAAAAATGAGGAATTTGGGGGATCTTAGTGATGGGAAGTGTTTAATAAGGTATATTAAGGATAGGGGAAGGTGTGTGAACATCAGGATACAAGTTTTTCCGATGATTTGACCATCCAAGAGAAATTACCTCCAAAACCCTAGGAGAGGGAAATGGACCTTACCAAGGTACAACTGAAGCATGAAAAAGGTGTAAAATGACTCAATGGAACTTGACATGATGATGAAAACCCTCTGAATGATGGTATACTCAGCTGAATGGTGACATAGACTGACATTTGGACAAATTTGAAAAGAGTGAAGACCAACCCTAGACCTAATGCCTAGTGACCAAATTTTGCTTGAAGACTCATTGAAATGACAAAATTTGACCTTGACACCTTAAAATCACTTTGTAAGAGCATGTTTGATCACTGGAGGAAGGCTGCAAAGGCTGACTCTAACAGAGGGGAAGGGGAAAAATGATATTTTTGCAACAGTTTCTTCTCATGAAATCAGCAGAATTTCCGAGTATAAAATGGGAATAGTAATGAAGATTTTGGACAGAGGCATGAGGCCCTTCAAGAGTCTTCAAGAGCCAACAATTTTTAGCAATAAAATTTGTTCCTTGAAGGCTCAAAAAGTTTTAGCCACCTTTGCTATAACAAATATTATAGGTGGCTAAAATAACCTAACCCTAACCTCGACCAAACCCTGAACCTTAACCTTAACCTTAACCTTAAATATAACCTAACCCAAACCTTGACCAAACCCTTAACCTTAATCTTAACTATAACCTAACGTTAAATTTTCCCTTAACCTTACCTTAACCTAACCTTAACCTTAACCTTACCCTTAACCTTATGTTAACCTTACCTTAACCATACCCTTAAAATTGTCCTTATGTATAACCTAACCCTAACCCTAACCTTAAGCTAACCCTAACCTTAGGTTAACCTTAACCTTAACCTTAGGCTAACCATAACCTTAACCTTAACCTTAAACTTAACCTTCCCCTAACCTTAACCCGAACCTTAACCTTAAATATAACCTAACTCTAACCTTGACCAAACCTTAACCTTAAGGTTAAGGGTTAAGGTTAAAGTTAAGGTTAAGGTTAAGATTAGGGTTAAGGTTAGGGGAAGGTTAGGGTTAAGGTTAGGGGAAGGTTAAGGTTACGTTAAGGGTAAGGTTATGGGTAAAGTTAAGGTTAAGGTTAGGGTAAGGTTAGCGCAAGGTTAAGGTTAAGATTACGGATAAGGTTAAGGTTAGGAGAACGTTAAGGTTAAAGTTAGGTTAATGTAAGGTTAAGGTTACGGGTTTAGTCAAGTTAAGGTTAACGTTACGGTTAAAGTTAAGGTTAATGTTATGGAAAGTTTAATGTTAATATAAGTTTAATTTTAAGGTTAAGGTTAAGGTTAAGGTTAGTTTACGGGTAAATTTAAGGTTAGGGTTAGGTTAAGGTTAAGGTTATGGTTATGGTTAGGATAAGGTTATGGTTAAGGTTAAGGTTACTGTTAGGTTAAGGTTAAGATTACGCTAAGGTTAAGGTTAAGGTTTCGTCAAGGTTACAGTTAGGTTATAGTTAAGGTTAAGGTCAAGGTTAGGTTAAGGGTAAGGTCAAGGTTAAGGTTAGGTTAAGGTTAAGATTAGGTTAAGGGTAAAGTTAAGGTTAAGGTTAGGTTAAGATTAAGGTCAAGGTTAAGGGTAAAGTTAAGGTCAAGGTTAGGGTTAGGTTATAGTTAAGGTTAAGCGTTTGGTCAAGGTCAGGGTTAGATTAATTTTAAGGTTAAGGTTAGGTTATGATAAGGTCAAGGTTAAGGTTAGGTGAAGGTTAAGGTTACGGTTTTAGTCAAGTTAAGGTTAAGGTTACGGTTAAGGTTAAAGTCAAGGTTTAGTGTTTGGTTAAGGTTAAGGTTAAGGTTAGGTTAATTTAAGGTTAAAGTTAATGTTATGGTTAGGTTAAGGGTAAAGTTAAGGTTACAGTTAGGGTTAAGGTTAGGGTTAAGGTTGGGGGAAGGATAAGGTTAGGTTAAGGTTAAGGTTAGGTTCAGTTGAGGCTTAGGTTATAGTTAAGGTTAAGGATATGTTAAGGGTAAGATAAGGTAAAGGTTAAGGTTACGGTTAAGGTTAGGTTAAGGTTAAGGTAAGGGTTAAGGTCAAGGTTAAAGTCAAGGTTAAGGGTAAAGTTAAGGTCAAGGTTAGGGTTAGGTTAAATTTAGGGTTAAGGCTAGGTTAAGGGTAAAGTCAAGGTTAAGGTTAAGGTCAAGGTTAAGGGTAAGGTTACGGTTAATGGTTATGAGTTTAGTCAGGTTAAGGTTAAGGTTAACGGTTTGGTTAAGGTTAGGGTTAGGTTATAGTTAAAGTTAATTTTAGGTTAAGGGTAAAGTTAAGGTTAAGGGTTTGGTCAAGTTTAGGGTTAGGTTAGGTTAAGGTTATGTTAACATTAAGGTCAAGGTTAATGTTGAGATTAAGGTTATGGCTAAGTTTAAGGTTAAGAATTTGGTCAAGGTTATGGTTATGGTTAAGGTTAAGGTCAAGGTTGAGGGTTTGGTCAATGTTAGGGTTAGGTTATAGTAAAGGTTAAGGTTAAGGTTACGAGTATAGTGAGGTTAAGGTTAAGGTTAAGGGTTTGGTCAAGGTTAAGGTTAAGGGTTTGGTCAACGTTAGGGTTAGGTTATAGTTAAGGTTAAGGTTAAGGTTAAGGTTACGACTTTAGTAAGGTTAAGGTTAAGGTTACAGGTTTGGTCAAGGTTAGGGTTAGGTTATAGTGAAGGTTAAGGTTAAGTTCAGGGTAAAGTCAAGGCTAGGGTTAAACTTAAGGTTAATGATAAGGTTAAGGTCAAGGTTAAGGTTATGGGTCTTAAACTTAACCTTCACTATAACCTAACCTTAACCTTAACCTTAACCTTAACTATAACCTAACCGTAACCTTGACCAAACCCTTAAAATTAACCTTAACTTTAACCTTAACCTTAACCTTCCCATAACCTTTACCATAACCTCAACCTTAACCTTAACCTTAACCCAACCTTAACCTTAAATATAACCTAACCCTAACCTTACCCTATCCATAACCTTAACTATAACCTAATCCTAACCTTAACCTTACCCATAACCTAACCTTACCCTTAACCTTGACCCTTACCTTGACCTTAACCTTAACTTAACCTTAAACTTGACCTTAACCTTAACTTTAATCTTAATCTTCCCATAAAACTTAACCTTAACCTTACCCTTAACCTAACCTTAGCCTTAACCTTGACCCTTACCTTGACCTTAACCTTAACTTAACCTTAAACTTGACCTTAACCTTAACTTTTACCCTTAACCTTCACCTTAACCTTAACCTTGAATTTACCCTTAACCTAAACTTAACCTTAACTATAACCTAACCCTAACCTTGACTTTAACTTTACCCTTAACCTTGGCCTTGACATTGACCTTGAACTTAACCTAACCTTAACCTTAAATTTAACCTTAACCTTAACCTTCCAAAACCCTTAACCTTAACCTTAACCTTAACCTTAAACTTAATCTTAACCTGACTAAACCAGTAACCTTAACCTAACCTTAACCTTATCCTAACCTTTACCTTAACCTTAACATTAACCTTAAATTTGGTTAGGTAAAGTCAAGGTCAAGGTTACGTTAAGGGTAAACTCAAGGTTAAGGTTAGGGTTAATTTATAGTTAAGGTCAAGGTTAAGGTTAAGGTTACAGGTTTAGTCAGGTTAAGGTTAAGGTTAAGTGTAAATTCAAGGTTAAGGTTAGGGTTAAGTTTCACGTTAAGGTTAAATTTAAGGGTTTGGTCAAGGTTAAGGGTGGGGTTAAGGTTAAGATTAGGTTAAGGGTAAAGTTAAGGTTAAGGTTAAGGTTAAGGTTAAGGTTAAGGGGTTGGTCAAGCTTAGGGTTAGTTTATAGTGAAGGTTAAGGTTAAGTCAAGGGTAAAGTCAAGGTTAGTGTTAAAGTTAAGGTTAAGGATAAGGATAAGGTCAAGGTTAAGGTTACGGGTCTTAACCTTAACCTTCACTATAACCTAACCTTAACCTTTACCTTACCCTTATCCTTAACCTTACCCTTATCTTACCCTTAACCTTAACCTTCCCAAACCCTTAAGGTTAAGGTTCACATTAAAGTTAAGGTTAAGGGTTTGGTCAAGGTTAAGGGTGGGCTTAATATTAAGGTTAGGTTAAGGGTAAAGTTAAGGTTAAGGTTAAGGGTTCGGTCAAGCTTAGGGTTAGGTTATATTTAAGCTCAAGGTTAAGGTTATGGTTAAGATAAGGTTAATATAAGGTTAAAGGTAAGGTTAACGTTAAGGATAGATTAAGGTTATGATTGAGGTTAGGTTAAGGTTAGGTTAAGGGTAAAGTTAAGGTTATGGTTAGGTTTAAGGTTAGGGTTAGGTAAAGGTTAAGGTTAAGGTTAAGAATAAGGTTAAGGTTAAGGGTTTGGTCAAGGTTAGGGTTAGGTTATATTTAAGGTCAAGTTTAAGGTTAGGTTATGGTTAAGGTTAAGGTTAAGTTTATCGGAAGGTTAAGGTTAAGGTTAATGTTAAGGTTTGGTCAAGGTTAGGGTTAGGTTATAGTTAAGGTCAAGGTTAAGGTTAGATTAAGGTTAAGTTTATGGTTTTAGTCAAGTTAAGGTTAAGGTTAAGGTTAAGGTTAGGTTAAGGGTAAAGTCAAGGTCAAGGTTAGGGTTGGGTTAAAGGTAAGATATGGTTAAGGTTAAGGTTAGGTTAAGGACAAGGTCAAGGTTGACGTTAAGGTTAAGGTCAAGGTTAAGCGTAAAGTTAAGGTCAAGGTTAGGGTTAGGTTATAGTTAAGTTTAAGGTTAGGTTAAGGGAAAATTCAAGGTTAATGTTAGGTTGAGGTTAAGGTGAAGGTTAAGGGTTTGGTTAAGGTTAACGTTAGGGTTAAGGGTTTGGTTAAGGTTAGGTTAAGGTTAAAGTTAAGGTTATGGTTAGGGTAAGGTTAGGATAAGGTTAAGGTTATGGTTAGGGTAAGGTTATGGTCAAGATTAATGTTAAGGTTAAGGTTAAGGTTAAGTTTATGGGTTTAGTTAAGGTTAAGGTTACGTTAAGGTTAAGTTTAATGTTAACCTTGACCTTAACTATAACCTAACCATAACCTTAACAAAACTTTAACCTTAACCTTACCCTTAACGTAACCTTAACCTTGACTTTACCCTTAACCTTAACCTTACCCTGAACCTTACCCTTAACCAAATATTAACCTTACGCTTACCTTAACCGTAACCTTACCCTTACCCTTAACCTTAACGTAAACCTAACCTTAACCTTAACCTTATCATTATCTTAACCTTAACCTAACCTTAACCTTAACCTTAACCTTAACCTTGACCCTAACCTTAGCCCTAACCTTAAGGTTAAAGTTATGGGTAAGGTTAGGTTAAGGTTAGGGTTAGGTTATAGTTAAGTTCAAGGTTAAGGTAAGGTTAAGGTTAAGGTTAATGTTAAGGGTTTGGTTAAGGTTAAGGTTAAAGTTAATGTTAAGGTTAAGGTTAGGTTTAGGGTTAAGCTTAAGGTTAAGATTAGGTTAGGTTAACGTTAAAATAATTTTAAGGGTACGGTTAAGGTTAAGGTTAGGTTAAGGTTAACATAAGGCTAAGGTTAAGGTTAGGTTAAGGTTACGGTTAGGTTAAGGTTAAGGTTAAAGTTAAGGTTAGTTAAAGGCTAAGGTTAAGGTTAAGGCTAATGTTATGGTTAAGGATTTGGTCAAGGTTGTTGTTAGGTTAAGGTTAAGGTTAGGTTAAGGGTAAAGTTAAGGTTTCGGTTAGGTTAAGGTTAAGGTTAAGGGTAAAGATGAGGTTATAGTTAAGGTTAAGGTTATGGTTAGGTTAATGTTAAGGTTAAGGTTAATGCTAAGGTTGAGGTTAAGGTTAAGGTTGAGGTTAGGTTAAGGTTTAGATAAGGTTGAGGTTAATGTTAATGTTAAGGTTAGGTTAAGGTAAAGTTAAGGTTAAGGTAAAGTCAACGTTAAGGTAAAGTTAAGGTTAAGGTTAGGTTAAGGTTAATGTTAAGGTTAGGGTAAAGGTTCAAGTTAAGGTTAAGGTTAAGGTTTAACATTAAGGTTAAGAGTTTGGACAAGGTTAGGGTTAGGTCACTAATCATAACCTTAACCTTAACCTTAACCATAACCATAACCTTAACCTTAACCTTCTCCTAACTTTAATCTTATCTTGGCCTTAACTATAACCTAACCCTAACCAAACCTTAACCTTGACCTTAACCTTAACCTTGACCTTGACCTTAACCTAACCTTAACCTTATCTTACCCTTAACCTTAACCTTAACCTTCCCAAACACTTGACCTTGATCTTAACCTTAACCTTAACCTAACTAAACCCATAACCATAACCATAACCTTAACCTTGACTTTACCCTTAACCTAACCTTAACCTTAACCTTAACCTAACCCTAACCTTAACCAAACCCTTAACCTTAACCTAACCTTAACCCTAACCTTAACATTAACTACCCTTAACCTAATTTTAACATTAACTATAACCTAACCCTAACCTTAACCTTAACAATAACATTATATTTACCATTAACCTTAACCTTAACTATAACCTAATCCTAACCTTGACCAAACCCTTAAACTTAACCTTAACCTGACCTTAACTATAACCTAACCTTAACCTTGACTTTACCCTTAACCTAACCTTAACCCTGAGCTTAACCTAACCTTAACCTTAACTTTACCCTTAACCTAACCTTAACCTTAACCTTAACCTAACCTTAACCTTAACCTAACCGTAACCTTAACCTTACCTTAACCTAAATTAACCTTAACCTTGACCTTAACCTTAACCTTACCATATCATTACCCTTAACCTTCAGCTTAACCTCGACTTTAACCTTAACCTTCCCCTAACCTTAACCCTAACCTTAACTTTAACTTTACCCTTAGCCTAACCTTAACCTTAACTTTACCCTTAACCTTCACACTTAACCTCAACCTAACCCTAACCTTGACGAAACCCTTAACCTTAACATTAATCTGACTAAACCCTTAAGGTTAGGTTAAAGTTGAGGTTAAGGTTAAGGTCTAGGTCAAGGTTAAGGTAAGGTTAAGGCTACAGTTAAGGTTAAGGTTAAGGTTAAGTTAAGGGTAAAGTCAATGTTAAGGTTAAGGGTTTGGTTAAGGTTAAGGTTAGGTTATAGTTAAGGTTATGGGTTTGGTCAGGGTTAGGGCTCGGTTATAGTTAATGTTAAGTTTAAGGTTACAGGTTGAATTTACCCTTAACTTAACCTTAACCTAACCTTAAACTTAAATTAACCTTATCCTTAACCTTAACCTTAACCTTTACCCTAACCTTAACCTTAACCTTAACCTTATCCTTATCTTAACCTTAACCTAACCCTAACCATAACCTTAACCTTAACATTAACGTTTACCTAACCTTAACCTTATTTTTATCTTAATTTTAAGCTAACCCTAGCCTTAACCTTAACATGAAAGTTTACCCTAACCTTACCATTAACCTGAACCTTCACTATAACCTAACCTTAACCTTGACCTTGACCTTAACCTTAACCTTAACCTGACTAAACCCACAACGTTCACCTTAACCTTAACCTAACCTTAACATTAACCTTAACCTTGACCTTACCTTAACTATAACCCTAACCTTACCCATAACCTAACCTTAACCTTAACCTTAACCTTAACCTAACCTTTACCTTAACCTAACCTTAACTTTAACCTTAACCATAACCTTAACCTTATCTTAACATCAACCTTAACCTTAACCTAACCCTAACCTTACCCTAATGTTAACCCTAACCTTATCCTTAACCTTACCCTTAACTTTAACCACAATCTTAACCTCAGGTTAAGGTCAAGGTTAAGGTTACGTTAACGGTAAAGTCAAGGTTAAGGTTAGGTCAAGGTTAAGATTAGGTTAAGGGTAAAGTTAACATTAAGGTTAATGTTAAATGTTTGGTCAAGGTTAAGGGTTAGGTTAAGGTTAAGGTTAGTTTAAGGGTAAAGTCAAGGTTAAGGTAAATTTAAGGTTAAGGTTAAGGTTAAGGTTAAGGTCAAGGTTAGGGATAGGTTATAGTTAATGTCAAAGTTAAGGTTAAGGGTAAGGTTAAGGTTAGGTTAAGGTTAAGGTTAAGGTTAACGTTATGTTAAGGTTAGGGTTATGGTTAAGGTTAAGGTTAATGTTAAGTGTTTTGTTAAGGTTAGGGTTAGGTTTTAGTTGAGGTTAAGATTAGGTTAAGATTAAGGTTAAGGGCGCAAGGTTAAGGTTAAGGTTTACGTTAAGGTTACGGGTTTAGTAAGGTTAAGGTTAAGGTTAAGGGTTTTTTCAAGGTTAGGGTTAGGTTATAGTTAAGGTCAAGGTTAAGGTTAAGTGTAAGGTTATAGTTAGGTTAAGATTAAGGTTAAGGTTAGGATAATGTTAGGATAAGGTTAAGGTTAAGGGTTTGGTCAAGGTTAGTGTTAGGTTATAGTTAAGGTTAAGGTTAGGTTAAGTTAAGGTTAAGGTCAAGGTTAAGGGTATAACTAAGCTTAAGATTAGGTTAAGGGTAAATTTAAGTTTATGGTTAAGTTTAAGGTTATGGGGTTATTAAGGTTAAGTTTAAGGTTAAGATTAAGGGTAAGGTCAAGGATAAGGTTACGGGTCTTAACCTTAACCTTCATTATAACCTAACCTTAACCTTAACCTTAACCTGAACACTAACCTAAACTTAACCATAACCTTAACCTTAACCTTAACCTTAGCCTTAACCTAACCTTAACCTTAACCTTGACCTTAACCTAACCTTAACCATAACCATACCCATAACCTTAACCTTAGCCTTAACCTTAACCTAGCCTTAACCTTGACTTTAACTATAACCTAAGCCTAACATTGACCAAACCCTTAACCTTAACTTTAACCTAACTAAACCAACCGATAACCTTAAACTTAGACTTTACCCTTAACCCTAACCTTACCCTTAACCTTAACCTTAACCTGAGGTTAAGATTATGGTTAAGGTTAAGGTTAAGGATAAGTTAAGGTTAAGGATAAGGTTAAGGTTAAGGTTACGGGTTTAGTCATGTTAATGTTAAGGTTAATGGTTTGGTCAAGGTTAGGGTTAGGTTATAGTTAAGGTCAAGGTTAAGGTTATGGTTAAGGTTAATGTTAATATTAGGTAAAGGTTAAGTCTAAAGTCAAGGTTAAGGTTAGGTTAAGATTAAGATTTGGTTAAGGGTAAAGCTTAGGTTATGGTAAGGGTAAGGTGAAGGTTGGTTTAAGGGTAAAGTTAAGGTTAAGGTTATGTTTAAGTTTAGGTTAAGGTTTAGGTTCAGGTTCAAGTTAGGATTAAGGTTAGGGGAAGGTTAAGTTTAAGGTTTGACTTTACCCTTAACCTAATCTTAAGCTTAAGCTTAATCTTAACCTTATATTACCCTTAACCTTAACTTAACCTTAACCTTAACCTTGACCTAACCGTAACCTTCACCTTCACCTAATCGTAACTTTAACATTAACCTTAACCTTACCCCCTTAACCTTAACCTTAACATTATCTTACCCTTAACCTTAACCATAACCTTAGACTTTACTTTACCCTTAACCTAACCTTAACCTTAACCTTAACCTGACTAAACCCGTAACCTTAACCTTAATGTTACCCTTAACCTTCACCTTAACCTTAAATTTACTCTTAACCTAACCTTAACCTAACCTTAACTATAACCTAACCATAACATTGACCAAACCCTTAACCTTAACATCAACCATAGCCTTAACCTTAACCTAAAATTAACTTTAATCTAACCTAACTTTAACTCTACCCTTAACCTAACCTTAAGCTTAGCCTTAACCTGATCCTTAACTTTATCTTAACCTTAACCTAACCTTAACCTTAACCTTAACTAAAACCTTCCCCTAACGTTAACCCTAACCTTAACGTTAACTTTACCCTTAACCCAATGTTAACCTTAACTATAGCTTAACCCTAAACTTGACCAAACACTTAACCTTAACCTAACTAAACCCGTAACCTTAACCTTAACCTAACGCTAACTTTAGCATTGATTTTACCTTTACCTAACCGTAACCTTGACCTTGAATTTACCTTAATCCCTTAACCTTAACCTTTACCTTAACCTTAAATTTACCCTTAACTTAACTTTAACCTAAACTTAACTATAACCTAACCCTAACCTTGACCAAACCCTGAACCTTAACCTTAACTATAACCTAACCCTAACCTTGACCAAACCCTTAACCTTAACCTTATCCTTAACCTTAACTATAACCTCACCTTAAATTTTCCCTTAACCTTACCTTAACCATAACCTTAACCTAACTTTAAGCTTAACCTTACCCATAACCTTACCTTAACCTTACATTAACGATACCCTTAAACTTGTCCTTAACTATAACCTAACCCTAATCTTAACCTTAACCTTAACTTTAACCTAACACTAACCTTAGGTTAACCTTAACCTTAACCTTAGCCTAACCATAACTTTAACCTTAACCTTAACCTTCCCCTAACCTTAACCCTAACCTTAACCTTAACTATAACCTAACCCTAACCTTGACCAAAACTTAACCTTAACGTTAAGGGTTAGGGTTAAATTTAAGGTTAAGGTTAAGGTTAGGCTTAAGGTTAGGGGAAGGTTAAGGTTAAATTCAAGGTCAAGGGTAAACTTAAGGTTAAGGGTTAAGGTTAAGGCTATGGTAAGGTTAAGGGTAAGGTCAAGGTTAAGGTTAAGGTTAGGTTAAGGTTAAGGTTAAGGTTAGGGTAAGGGTAAAGTTAAGGTTAAGGTTAAGGTTTAGTCAAGGTTAGGGTTAGGTTATAGTTAAGTTTAAGATAAAGCTAACGTTATGTTAAGGTTAAGGTTAGGGTTAGGTTATAGTTAAGGTTAAGGTAAAGGTAAGGTTAAGGTTAATGTTAAATTCAAGGTTAAGGGTAAGGTTAAGGTTAGGTTAACATTATGATTATGTGAAGGATAAGGTTAAGGTTATGGGTTAAGTTAGGTTAAGGTTAATATTACCCTTAACCTAACCTTACCCTTAACCTTGCCGTTAACCTGAATTTACCCTTAACCTAACATTAATATTAACTTTAACTTTACCCTAACCTTAAGGGTTTAGTTAGGTTAAAGTTAAGGTTAGGAAAAGGTTAAGATAAACTTAAGGTTAAGGTTAAGGTTAGGTTAAGGGTAAAGTCAAGGTTAAGGTAAAGTTCAGGTTAAGGTTAAGGTCATGTTTAAGGTTAAGGTTAGGGTTAAGGTTGAGGTTAGGGTTAGGGTTAGGTTAAGGTTAAGGTCAAGGTTAGGGTTAAGGTTAGGTTAGGTTATAGTTAAGGTCAAGGTTAAGGTTAAGGTTAAGGGTGAAGGTTAAGGTTACGAGTCTTAACATTAATCTTACCCTTAACCTTGACAATAACCTGCCCTTAACATTAACCTTTACCTAGCCTTAACGGTAACCTTGACCTAACCTTAACCTTACCTTAACCTAAATTTAACCTTAGGTTAAGGTTAAGGTTAAGGTTAGGTTAGGTTAAGGGTTTAGGTTAAACTTAAGGTCAAGGGTAAGATAAGGTTAAGTTAACATTAAGGTTAAGTTTAAGGTTAGGTTAATGTTAGGGTTAAGGTTAATGTTAAGGTCAAGGTTTAGGTTAATGTTACAATTAAGGTTAAGGTCAAGGTCAAGGTCAAGGTCAAGGTTAGGTTAAGGTTAATGTTACGTTAAGGTTAAGATAAGGTTAAGGGTAAAGTCAAGGTTAGGTTTAACCTTAACCTTAACCGTAACCTTAACCTAACCTTAACCTTAAATTTAACCTTACTAAACCTATAACCTTAACCTTAACCTTATGGTTAGGTTAGGTTATAGTTAAGGTTAAGATTGAGGTTAAGGATAAGGGTAAGGTTAAGGTTAAGGTTTGGGTTTAGTCAAGTTAAGGCTAATGCTTAACCTTAACTTTAAACTTAACGTAAACCTTCCCATAACCACAACCTTAACCTTGACTTTACCCTTAACCTAACCTTAAGGGTAAAGGTTCGAGTTAACGTTAAGGGTAAGGTTAAGGTTACGAGTTTAGTTAGGTTAAGGTTAAGGCTAAGGGTAAAGTTAAGGTCAAGGTTAAGGTTATGTTAAGGGTAAAGTTAAAGTTAAGGATAAGGTCAAGGCCAATGTTAAGGTTAAGTTAAGTTAAGGTACGTTCAAGGTTAGTTTAAGGGTAAAGTCAAAGTTAAGGTTAGGTTAAGGTTAGGATTAGGGTAAGGTTAAGGTTAAGGGTAGGGTTAAGGTTATAGTTAAGGTCAAGGTTAGGGTTAGGTTATAGGTAAAGTTAAGGGTAAGGTTAAGGTTAGGGTTAGGTGATATTTAAGATTAAGGTGAAGGTTAAGGTTAAGGTTATGGTCAAGGTAAAGGTTATGTATAGGTTAAGGTTAAGGTTAATGCTAAGGTTTTGGTCAAGTTTAGGATTAGGTTATAGTTAAGGTCAAGGTTAAGGTTAAGGGTAAGGTTGTAGCCTAACCATAACCTTGACCAAATGCTTAAATTTAACCTTAACCTGACTAAACCATTAAAACCTAACCCTAACCTTGACCAAACCCTTAACCTTAACCTTAACCTAACTAAACGTGTAACCTTAACTTTAACCTTAACCTTCCCCTAACCTTAAACCTAACTCTAACCCTAACCTTAACCTTATCTTTACCCTTAACCTAATCTTAACGTTAACATTTAACCTTAACCTTAATCTTACCCTTAACCTTATCTTAACCTTAACCTAACCTTAACCTTAAATTTACCCTTAACCTAACCTTAACCTTAACTATAACCTAACCCTACCTTAAACTCATTAAACCTATAGCCTTGACCTTAGCCTTACCATTAACCTTAACCTTGACCTTAACCTTGACATGACTAAACTAGCAACCTTAACCTTAACCTATCCTTAACTTTAACCTTAACGTTAATCTTAACCTCAAGTTAACGTTAAGGTTAAGGTTAAGGTTAAGGTTAGGTTAAGGTTAAGGTTACATGTTTATTCAGGTTAAGGTTAAGGTTATGGTTAAGGTTAAAGTCAAGGTTAAGTATTTGGTTAAGGTTAAGGTTAAGGTTAGGTTAAGTTAAGGTTAAGGTTGGGGTTAAGGTTAGAGTTAAGGTTAGGAGAAGGTTAAGGTTAGGTTAAGGTTAAGGTTAAGGTTAGGTTAAGGGTAAGATAATGTTAAGGTTAAGGTTAAGGTTAAGGTTAGTTTATGTTAGGTCCCTATATTACGAGTATAGTCCCTTATTGTTATTAGTGTAACCCCCTTATTGTTATTAGTGTAAACCCCTTATTGTTATTATTGTACCCTTGTAACCCCCATTTTGTTATTATTGTGCCCCTAAATTATTATTGATAGGTCGGCTAGGATTACATTGTGGCCCACTAGGACTACATTATGGCCACATGGACTCCTATATATATAAAGGAGGTTTTTTAAATTGTATCATCCAAGAATTTTTCATTTATGTAATTTATTGGAGGTTTCCCCCTCGAAGTGGCTTATTTCTAAGGCGTTGATATCTCTTTTCTTCTATTTTTGGAGCTGGTTACTCAACATTTGGTATCAGAGCTTTGGATTCTACGGTTTCGTTGCTCCAAACAGTTCATCATGGCATTTTCACTATAAATTTGTTTCTGCGAAGCTTTAGAAGATGAAATTTTTAAGGTACGAAGCTTAAATCCTGCGGAATATTTTCTACAAATTTCAGTGCTTGGTTCGTAAGATTTTCGGAGATATCATCTGTGGAATTTAGGTATTTTTTCAGGCTCCTAAACAGGTAATCGTGGAATTTGCGTTATAAATGTTTTTCTACGAAGTTTCAAAATCTAAAATTCGTATGGTGTGAAGCTAAAATCCTGAGGAAATTCATAAAAAAATTTCAGAGCTTGGTTCGCAAAATTGTTGGAGATATGATATGTGGAAGGTAGTGCTTTTTTAGGCTCCTGAATTTTATCTCAAAGAGGTGATCGTGGGAAAAGTTCAATAACTCTCTCTCTGGGCATCAGATTGGAGTGCTGTAAAAATTGGTTGCAAGTACATGGGCTGTAGTTTATTTCCTATAAATTTTAGAGACAAAGGATCAAACAGTGACACGTGGAAAGTCGTACAAGTTCACTCTACTGAACCAGTCCAGAATTAGGTCATTGTGGGAGATTGGACACAATTTTGTCTTGGAGAATCCAAATCAGGTCAGACTTGTGGAATTCGAAAGATAATTCAGAGGGCTACATTTATACTTAAATTAAAATATTTAAGTGCTACAATCATATAGATTATCCAATTTCAATATCAAGCTCCTCAAAAGCAAGAAAAAGGTGTGTATATTTTTTTTTCTTTCCAAATTGCATAAGTCTTCTTTGAAGAATCAATTTGAATTGATTCCAAGGGCATAGTGTAGAATATATAGCAGTATTGTGTTCTAAAATATGCCTCGTAAAAATAATTCAAAACCCATTAATCCTTTAGAAGGCTCTATTATTACTCATGAAGATGAAGAATTGCAATATGATCTATCAAAATTACAAGAGCAAGTGCAACAAATTTCACTCTCGCAAAGAGCAACAAAAAATGAAATGGAAGTTTTAAAGAAAGGCGTGGAAGTGAAGATGGACAGTTTGAAGAAAGGCATAGAAGCTAAGATGGATGGCATGGAAGCTAAGATGGATGACATGAAAGACAACATGGAAAACCTGAAGAATGATCTCAAAGCAGCCATCGAAGGTTTGACAAAGTTGATACAAGAAATGTTTCCTAATGGTGAAAAGATAGTAGAAGAACCTCATGATGAGAACAAAATAAATGTTAATCACGATTTCATAAACTCTAATTTTGGCGGGAAGAACCACCATATTTCAAAAATGGATATGAGGAAGTTTGATGGAAAGGATCCTGTAACATGGATACTACAGATGGAGCAATATTTTGATCTCCATAACGTGCAAAACACACAAAAGGTACGCATTGTAACTTTACATTTAGAACAAAATACATTTGTATGGTATCGATGGCTTTGCTCCCGTAAAAAAATTGTCACTTGGTCAATTTTTACGGAAGAAATGATATCACATTATGAGGATACAAAGAGCAACACCTTCTTTAGCCACTTGATAAATCTCAAACAAAATGGTTTAGTGGGGCAGCACATTGAGGACTTCCAAAAATTGAATATAAGGGTAACTGATATTCCAGAGGAACATAAGATCTATCTCTTCATAGGAACTTTAAAGGATAACATCCAACATGAAGTTCGTGTTTTGGAATCGGATTCATTGGAGAAGGCATTCAGGTTGGCAAGAAAAGTTGAATGTAAAATAATGGCGACAAGGAAGCCTACCACTCAATTCTATAAAGAAGGAAGTGTTGCTACGCCTAGATTTCCACAACCTACAAGGTTGACACCACAACAATTGGAAGAAAAAAAAGAAAAAGGGTTTTGATATAGTTGTGATAGCAAATACACTAAAGGTCATAAGTGTGCTGAGAAGAAATTATTTTACATAGATTGTGAAGAGGAAGAAGAAAATGAACAAGAAGAGGATATACACCAGGAACCGGCCCTAGAAGAGGAAGAAATGAATCCGACCATATCGTGTAATTCACTGGCATGAATTACCACTCCTCAAACTCTTAAGATAGAAGGAAAAATAAAGAAGAAAAAGGTAATAGTGTTGATTGATTAAGGTAGCACCCATAATTTTATTCATTGTAAGGTAGCCAAGGAATTAAATTGTTTCCTATACCCAACACCAGAATGTCAAGTGATGGTTGCAAATGGAGGAAATATAAATTTCTCTGGAAAATGCCATAATATCAAGCTAACCATGGGAGAATATGTATTGACTAGTCCAATGCTTTCCATTCCTATGGGAGGTGCTGATGTTGTACTAGGAGTACAATGGTTACAATCTTTGGGGACGGTAGCTTTTAATTTTCAAGAAATTTTCTTGAATTTTTTTTCAGAAGGAAAGGAATTCGAATTACGGTGTATTGTAGGTAAGCCAGGAAAAATAATAAGCTATAATTTCATGACAAAGCTTCTAAAGAAATAACAACGAGACGTAATTGCACAATTATGCTCACTAGAAGTTCCAACATCAAAATCATCTATTTCTGCAGATCTCCAACAAGTCTTAGACAATCATTCCAAGGTGTTTGAAACACCCAAAGGACTCCCACCTATTCGCGATCATGATCATGCTATTCATCTGATTCCAGGAAGTGTTCCTCCAAACATCAGGCCTTATAGATATCCTTACGTCCAAAAGAGTGAAATCGAACGTATGATTGCAGAAATGTTAGAGGCAGGTATAATTCAACCGAGTCAAATTTGTTTCTCCGCTCCTATAGTATTGGTACACAAGAAGGATGGATCATGGTGAATGTGTCCGGATTATAGGGAGCTCAATAAGGTCACCATTAAATATAAATTTCCCATTCCTGTGATTGATGAATTATTGGATGAATTACATGGAGCAATTTATTTTACCAAGTTGGATCTTCGTTCAGGATATCATCAAATTAGAATGAAGACCGAAGATATTCCAAAAACAACATTTCGAACTCATGAGGGTCATTATGAATTTTTGGTCATGCCTTTTGGCCTTACCAATGCACCTTCTACCTTTCAAGGGTTGATGAATTCCATTTTCAAACCCTTCCTTAGAAAATTTGTGCTAGTATTTTTTGATGATATATTAATCTATAGTAGGTCTTGGAAGGATCATGTTGAACATGTTGACAGGGTGCTCAAACTATTGCAGGAGAAACAATTATATGCAAAAACATCCAAATGTTTCTTTGGAGTACAAGAGGTGGAATATCTGGGTCATATTGTATCTCACGAGGGTGTTAAAGTAGACCCTAACAAAATTAAAGCCATTAAGGAATGGAAAGTCTCGACAACCATAAAGCAGTTGCGAGGATGTCTCAGGTTAACAAGGTATTATCGCAAGTTTGTTAAGAATTATGGGAGAATATCAGCACCTCTAACAACATTATTAAAGAAAGATGCATTTTCATGGACTCCTGAAGCAACTAAGGCCTTTTAACATCTTAAAGAGGCAATGTGCCTAGCACTGGTCCTAGCTACGCCAAACTTCACCAAAACCTTTATTGTGGAATGTGATGCCTTAGGAAATGGAATTGGTGTTGTTTTAATGCAGGAAGGAAGACCCATTGCTTTTGAAAGTTGTCTAATCAAAGGAAAGTATTCATAGAAACCTATTTATGAGAAGGAAATGTTAGCAATATTGCATGAACTAAAGAAATGGAGAAATTACTTAATGGGAAGACACTTCAAGGTAAAAAATGATCATGATAGTCTTAAATTTTTTTTGGAACAAAGACTATCTTCAGAAGAGCAGCAAAAATGGGTCACAAAGATGTTGGGTTATTACTTTGAAATAATATACAAAAAAGGAAAGCTTAATGCTGTTGCAGATGAACTCTCAAGAAATAATGAAGAGGTGGAAGAATTGCTTTGTGCCATTTCTATTATCCAACCAAATTGGATAACCGAAGCAAGAGATGAATGGGAAAAGGACAAAGATGTTTGGAAACTCATTCAAAAGTTGCAACAAGATCCTAATACATCTGATACATTTAGTTGGAAAAATGATTCCTTGTGGTACAAAGATCGCTTATATATTTGTAAGAATTCCCAACTAAAACAAAAGATTCTTCTGGAATTGCACAATTCTTTAGGAGGACACAGGATTTTTAAAAACTTACCATAGGGTGAAGAAAGAATTTTTTTGGGATGGCCTTAAATCTGATATTCAAAAGTTTGTGGCGGAATGTTTGGTTTGCGAGTAGAATAAAGTGGAGACAATTAAGACCCCGGGACTTCTACAACCTTTATCCATTCCAAGTCAACGTTGGGAGGAGATTTCAATGGATTTTATCACGGGTTTACCTAAGTCCGAAGGAAAGAATGTCATCATGGTGGTAGTTGATAGACTTACCAAGTATGCACACTTTTGTGCATTATCTCATCCATTTAAAGCAAGTACAATTGCTACTACATTTATGGAAAAAATTCAAAAGCTACATGGAAGCCCAAGGGTTATTGTGAGCGACAGAGATCCCATTTTTACTGGAAATTTTTGGACAGAGATATTTTCTTGTTTGGGTACTAAATTATCTCATAGCTCATCTTATCATCCTCAATCTGATGGTCAAACTGAGATAGTAAATAAATGTTTGGAAGGATATCTTCATTGCTTTGTATTTGATAAACAAACATAATGGGTCAAGTGCTTACCTCTCGCTTAATGGTGGTATAACACTTCCTTCCATATTGCAGCAAAAATGACCCCATTTACGGCACTTTATGGATATCATCCACCATCCATCACATCATATTTAAGGGAAAATTTGAAGGTTCAAGCAGTGGAAGATCACATCGAGCATCAACAAGAAGTTCTCCAACTCTTAAAGGATAACCTGAATTTGGCACAAAATCGAATGAAACAACAGGTAGATCAACATCGCAGCGAGAGAAGTTTTGATGTAGGAGATTGGGTATTTTTACGGCTACAACCATACAAACAAATGTCCCTCAAGCAAGCTAAGAAGGATAATAAATTATCGCCAAAGTACTATGGTCCTTACAAGGTGTTGCAAAAGATTGGCACTATGGCATACAAATTGGAGCTTCCTGCTTCTTCGCGAGTGCATCCAGTTTTCCATGTTTCATGCTTAAAGAAGGTTATAGGTGAAAATCTTCCAGTTCAAACAATATTGCCAGAACTTGATGAGGAAGGAAAAATCATATTGGAACCTGAAGCGGTCACAGAAACAAGAACTCGACAACTACGAAATCGATCAATTTCAGAGTATCTCGTCAAGTGGAAGAACTTACCCACTGAAGATTCTACATGGGAGGATGAGAATTTTATACAGAAGCACCCAGAGCTACTCAAGTGTTGAGGACAACACTCTTTTGAAGGAGAGGGGCATGTTAGGTCCCTATATTACTAGTATAGTCCCTTATTGTTATTAGTGTAACCCCCTTATTGTTATTATTGTACCCTTGTAACCCCCATTTTGTTATTATTGTGCCCCTAAATTATTATTGATAGGTTGGCTAGGATTACATTGTGGCCCACTAGGATTACATTATGGCCACATGGACTCCTATATATAGAAAGGAGGTTTTGTAAATTGTATCATCCAAGAATTGTTCATTTATGTAATGTATTGTAGTTTTCCCCCTCAAAGTGGCTTATTTCTAAGGCGTTGATATCTCTTTTCTTATATTTTTGGAGCTGGTTACTCAACAGTTTAAAGCCAAGGTCAAGGTTAAGGTTAAGGTTAAGGCCAAGTTTAAGGGTAAAGTTAAGGTCAAGGTTAGGGTTAGGTTATATTTAAGGTTAAAGTTAGTTTAAGGGTAAATTCAAAGTTAAGGTTAAGGTGAAGGTTAAGGGTACGGTTAAGGTTAAGGGTTACAGGTTTAGTCAGGTTAAGGTTAAGGTTAAGGTGAATGTTAACGGTAAGGTTAAGGTTAAGGTTAAGGGTTTGGTCAAGGTTACGGTAAGGTTACGGTAAGGTTAGGGGTAAGGTTACGGTTAAGGGTAAGGTTACGGTAAGGTTAGGGGTAAGGTTACGGTAAGGTTAGGGTTAAGGTTATGGGAAGGTTAAGGTTAAAGTTAGGTTAAGGCAAGGTTAAGGCTAAGGTAAGGTTAAGGTTAAGGTTACGGGTTTAGTTAGGTTAAGGTTAAGGTAAGGTTAAGGTTACAGGTTTAGTCAGGTTAAGGTTAAGGTTAAGGGTTTGGTCAAGGTTAGAGCTAGGTTATAGTTAAGGTTAGGTTAGGTTAAGGTTAAGTTAACCTTAACCTTAACATTAACCTTACCTGTAATCTTAACCTTAAATTTACCCTTAACCTTAACTTTATGCTTACCCTAACCTTAACCTTAACCTTACACTTAACCTTATATTAACCTTAAATTTAACCTTACCCTTAACCTTCACCTTTACCTTAAATTTACCCTTAACCTTGACTTTACCCTTAACCTAACTAAACCCGTAACCTTAACCTTAACCTTAACCTTACCCTTAACCTTACTCTTAACCTTAAACTTAACCTTGAACTTAACTATAACCTAACCCTAACCTTAACCTAACTTTAACCTTGACCAAACCCTTAACGTAACCTTAACCTTGACTTTACCATAATGTAACCTTAACCTTGACCTTGACCTTACCCTTAACATTAACCCTAACCTTAACCTTAACCTGACTAAACCCGTAACCTTAAACTTAACCTTGACCTTATCTATAACCTAACCCTAACCTAACCCTAACCTTAAGGTTAAGGTTATGTTTAGGCTAATGTTAAGTTTAATGTTAGGGTTAAGGTTAAGGTGAAGGTTAAGGGTAAGGATAAGGTTAAGGTTAAGGTTAAGGTTAGGTTAAGGTTAATTTAAGGGTAAATTTAAGGTTAAGGTTAAGGTTAAGTTCAAGGTTAAGGTTAAGGCTATGGTGAAGGTTAAGGTTACGGCTAGGTTAAGGGTAAATTTTTAAATTAAGGTTAAGGTTAGGGGAACGTTAGGTTAAGGTTAACCTTGACCTTGACCTTAACTCTAACTATAACCAAACACTTAACCTTAAAGTTAGGTTAAGGTAAGGTTAAGGTTAAGGTTAGGGGTAAGGTTAGGGTTAAGGTTAGCGTTAAGGTAAGGGTTTGGTTAAGTTTAGGTTTAGATTATAGTTAAGGTCAAGGTTAAGGTTAAGTTATGGTTAAGGTTAAGGTTATGGGTTTAGTCAGGTTAAGTGTTAAGTCCCTATATTAATAGTGTAGCCCCTTATTATGTTAGTGTAGCCCCCCTTATTATTATTATTGTACCCCTGTAACCTCCATATTGTTATTATTGTGCCCTTACATTATTATTATTAGGTCGGCTAAGATTACATTGTGGCCCCACTAGGATTATATTATGGCCCCATGGACTCCTATATATAGAAGGAGGTTTTGTTCATTTGTATCATCCAAGAATTGTTCATTTATGTAATGTATTGGAGGTTTCCCCCTCGAAGTGGCTCATTTCTAAGGCGTTGATATCTCTTTTCTTCTCTTTTTGGAGCTGGTTACACAACATTTGGTATCGGAGCTTTGGATTCTAGGGTTTCGCTGCTCCAAACAGGTCATCGTGGAATTTTCGCTATAACTTTTTTTCTACGAAGTTTCAGAAGCTGAAATTTTTAGGGTGCGAAGAAAAAATCTTGAGGAAGCCTGTGTAAAAATTTCAGAGTTTGGTTCGCAATAATTTTGGAGATATCATCTGTGGAAGTCAGGTATTTTTTCAGGCTCCTAAACAGGTCATCGTGGCATTTGCGCTATAAATTTTTTTCTACGAAGGTTCAGAATCTGAAATTCATATGGTGCGAAGCTGAAATCCTAAGGAAATTCATCAAAAAATTTCAGAGCTTGGTTCGCAATATTTTTGGAGATATGATCTGTGGAAGGTAGTGCTTTTTCAGGCTCCTGAATTTCATCTCAAAGAGGTGATCGTGGGAAAAGTTCAATAACTCTCTCTCTGAAGATTGGAATAGATTTCCGTCAAAATTGGTCGCAATTACACGGCCTCTAGTTTCTTCGCTATCAATTTCAGAGACAAAGGACAAAACGGTGACACGTGGCAAGTCGTACAAGTTCGCTCTACTGAACCAGTCCAGAATTAGGTCATTGTGGGAGATTGGACACAACTTTGTCTTGGAGAATCAAAATCAGGTCAGACCTGTGGCATTTGAAAGAAGCTTCAGAGGGCTACTACAGGGCTGAATTTCAGATATTTAAGATTTTCAATTACAGAGATAATTCAATTTCAATATCGAGCTCCTCAAAGCAAGTAAAAGGTGTGTATTTTTTTTCCGAATTGCATAAGTCTTGTTTGAAGAATCAAGTTGAATTGATTCCAAGGGCATATTGAAGAATTTTTGTCAGTAATGGGTTATATTATGCCTCCAAAAAATAATTCCATACCCATTAAGCCCTCAGAAAGCTATACTATGACACATGAGGAGGAAGAATTGCAATATGAGATATCAAAATTACGGTACCAAGTGCAACAAATTTCGATCTTACGAAGAGCAACCGAAGATGACATAGATGGTTTAAAAGAAAAAATGGAGGCTAATTTGGATGGTTTGAAGGATCAAATAATAGCAAATATGGATGATAAATTAGTGGAAGATCACATCGAGCATCAACAACAAGTTCTCCAACTCTCAAAGGATAACCCAACTTTGGTGCAGAATCTAATGAAACAACAAGAAGATCAACATGACATCGAAATAAGTTATGAAGCAGTCACAAAAACAATAACTCGACAAGTACGATCAATTTCAGAGTATCTCAGCAAGTGGAAGAACTTCCTGTAGAAGATTTCACATGGGAGGATGAGAATTTTATACAGAAGCATCAAGAAATAATCAAGCGTTGAGGACAACACTTGTTTGAAGGAGAGGGGCATGTTAAGTCCCTATATTAATAGTATAGCCCCTTATTATGTTAGTGTAGCCCCCCTTGTTGTTATTATTGTACCCCTGTAACCCCCATATTGTTATTATTGTGCCCTTACATTATTATTGTTAGGTCGGCTAGGATTACATTGTGGCCCCACTAGGATTATATAATGGCCCCATGGACTCCTATATATAGAAGGAGGTTTTGTTCATTTGTATCATCCAAGAATTGTTCATTTATGTAATGTATTGGAGGTTGCCCCCTCGAAGTGGCTCATTTCTAAGGCGTTTATATATCTTTTCTTCTCTTTTTGGAGCTAGTTACATAACATTAAGGTTAAGGTTAAGGGTAAAGTAAGGGTTAACTTTAGGTTAAGGTTAAGGTTAGGGTTAAGGTTCAAGTTAAGGTTAAGGTTAGGGTTAGGAGAAGGATAAGGTTAAGGTTAAGGTTAAGGTTAAGGTTAAGGTCAAGGTTAAGGATAGGTTAAGGTTAAGGTTAAGGGTAAATTTAAGGTTAAGGTTAATGTTATGGGTAAGGTTAAGGTCAAGGTTAAGGTTCCATTAAGAATAAAGTCAAGGTTAAGGTTACGTTAAGAGTTTGGTCAACGTTAAGGTTAGGTTATATTTAAGGTCAAGGTTAATGTTAGGTTAAGGTTAAGGTTAGGGTTAGGTTATAGTTAAGGTCAAGGTTAGGTAAAGGTTAAGGTTAAGGGTAAAGGTTCAGGTTAAGGTTAAGGTTAAGGGTTTGGTGAGGTTTAGGGTTAGGTTATAGCTAAGGTCAACGTAAGGTTAAGGTTAAGGTTAAGGTTAAGGTTAATGTTAAGGGCAATGTTAAGGTTAGGGTTAGTGTAAGGTTAAGGCTAAGGTTAGGTTAGGGGTAAAGTTAAGGTTATGTTTAGGTTAAGGTTAAGGTTAAGGTTATGGTTAGGCTAAGGTCATGGTTAAGGTTAAGGTTAAGTTTAAGGTTAGTTTAAGGTTATGCTTAAGTTAAGGTTAAGATTAGGTTAAGGTTAAGGTTAAGGTTAAGGTTAAGGTTAAGGGTTTAGTCCAGGTTGGGGTTATGCCAAGGATAATTTTAAGGGTTTCGTCAAGGTTAGGGTTAGGTTATAGTTAAGTTCAAGGTTAAGGTTAAGGGTAAGGTTATAGTGAGGTTAAGTTTAAGGTTAAGGTTAGGTTAAGGTTAAGATAAGGTTAAGGTTAAGGGTTTGGTCATGGTTAGGGTTAGGTTATAGTTAAGGTTAAGGTTAGGTTAAGTTAAGGTTAAGTTCAAGGTTAAGGGTAAGGTTAAGGTTAGGTTAAGGTTAAGATTAAAGGTTTGGTTAAGGTTAAGGTTAAGGTTAAGGTAAAGGTACGGTTAAGGTTAAGGTCAAGGTTAGGTTATAGTTAAGGTCAAGCTTAATTTTAGGTTATAGTGAATGTTAAGGTTAAGGTTAAGGGTGAAGGTTAAGGTTAAGGTTAATGTTAAGACCTGTAACCTTAACCTTTACCCTTAACCTTAACCTAACCTTAGCCTTAACCTTAACCTTAACCTTAACCTTCTCCTAACCCTAACCTTAACCTTAACTTGAACCTCAACCCTAACGTTAAAGTTAACCTAACGTTAACCTTGACTTTACCCTTAACCTTAATGTTAACTTGACTAAACCTGTAACCTTAACCTTAACCATAACTTAACCTTAACCTTGACCTTAACTATAACTTAAACCTAACCTTAATCAAACCCTTAACCTGAACCTTAACCATAACCTTAACCTTAACCTTCCCATAACCATAACCTTAACCTTAAACTTGACCTTACCAAGGTTAGGGTTAGGTTATAATTAAGGTCACGGTTAGGTTAAGGTTAAGGTTAGGTAAAGGTTAAGGTTAATGTTAAGGTTAGTCGGGTAAGGTTAAGTTTAAGGTTAAAGGTAAGGTCAAGGTTAAGGTGAATGCTATGGATATGGGAAGGTTAAGGTTAAGGTTAAGGTTAGGTTAAGGTTAAGGTTAGGTAAATGTTATGGGTTTAGTTAGGTTAACGTTAAGGTTAAGGTTACGGTTACGGTTAAGTTTAAGGTTAAGGTTAAGTTATCCTTAATCCTTAACCTTACCCTAACCTTACCTTAACCTTAACCTTAACCTAACCTTAACCTGTACTTTACCCTTAACCTAACCTTAACCTTAGCTTTACGCATAACCTTAACCTAACCCGAACCTTGACCAAACCATCAAACTTAACCTTAACTTGAATAAACACGTAACCTTAACCTGACTAAATCCGTAATGTTAACATTAACCTTACCTTTAACCTTAACCTTAACTATAACCTAACCCTAACCTTGACCAAACCCTTAACCTTAACCTTAACTTTGACCTTAACCTTCCCCTAACCTTAACCTAACATTAACGTGAACTTTACCCATAACCTTAACCTAACCTTAACCTTAGCTTTACCCTTAACCTAATATTAACCTTAACCTAACCTTAACCTTACCCTTAACCTTGACCTTAACGTTGACATAACATAACCTTAACCTTAACCTTAATTATATCCTAACCCTTACCTTGACCAAACCCTTAACATTAGCCTTATCCTAACCTTAACCCTAACCTTAACCTAACTATAACTTCACCCTTAACCTTAACCTTGACCTTAACACTAACCTAACACTAACCTTGACTTTTACCTTAACGTAACCTTAACCTTGACTTTGCCCTTAACGGTGACCTTACCCTAACCTTAACCTGGAATTTACCCTTAACTTAACCTTAACCTTCACTATAACCTAACCCTAACCGTTAACAAGCCCTTACCCTTAAACTTAACTTGACTAAACCCGCAACCTTAACCTTAACCTTACCCTTAACCTTCACCTTAACCTTTAATTTACCCTTAACTTAACCTTAACCTTGACCTTGACCTTGACCTTAACCTTATCCTTAACCTTAACCTTACCCTTACCCTTAACCTTAACTTTACCCTTAACCTAACCTTAACCTTAACCTTAACCTTATCTTAACCTTAACTATAACCTAACCCTAACCTTGACCAAACCTTAACCTTAACCTTAACTTTACCCTTAACCTAACCTTAACCTTAGTTAGGGTTAGGTTAAGGTTAAGGTTAAGGTTAGGTTAAGGGTTTGGTCAAGGTCAAGGTTAAGGTTAGGTTAATTGTAAGGTTATGGGTAATGTTAAGGTTAAGGTTAGGGTAAGGTTATGGTTAAGGTTAGGGTAAGGTTAAGGATAAGGTTAAGGTTAGGGGGAGGTTAAGGTTAAAGTTAAGTTAATGTAAGGTTAAGGTTACGGTTTAAGTCAGGTTAAGGTTAAGGTTAAGGTTAAGGTTAGGTTATGGGTAAAGTTAATGGTAGGGTTAGGTTAACGTTAAGGTTAAGCTTATGGTTAGTCTAAGGTTAAGTTTAAGGTTAAGGTTACAGTTACGGTTAGGTTAAGGTTAAGGTTAAGGTTTGGTCAAAGTTAAGGTTAGGTTAATGTTAAGGTCAATGTTAATGTTAGGTTAAGGGTAAAGTCAAGGTTAAGGTTAGGTTAAGGTTAAAATTAGGTTAAGGGTAAAGTTAAGGTTAAGGTTAGGTTAAGGTTAAGGCCAAGGTTAAGGGTAAATTTAAGGTCAAGGTTAAGGGTTTGATCAAGGTTAGGCTTAGATTAAGTTTAAGGTTAAGGTTAGGTTAGGATAAGGTAAAGGTTAAAGTTAGGTTAAGGTTAAGGTTAGGGGTTTAGTCAGGTTAAGGTTAAGGTTACGGTTAAGGTTAAAGTCAAGGGTAAGCGTTTGGTTAAGGTTAAGGTGAAGGTTAAGGTTAGGTTAAGGTTAAGGTTAAGGTTAGGTTAGGTTAGGTTAAGCTTAAGCTTAGGGTGAAGGTTAAGTGTAAGGTTAAGGTAAGGTTAAGGTTAAGTGTTGGTGAGGTAAATCCTCTTTACGGATAGAGGCGATACCACTAGCCTTAGAGTGGGTCTAGCCACAAAAAAGACACGCTATGACATCAATTCCTAGTTAACGGATGGATGGAGATTTGATAGATAACTTACCGTATATCCTGCGCTGTTGTTGTTGTCAAAAGAGTGGCTACCTCTCGCTCCTGGTTTGACAGATGATGATCCACTCATTCTCACACTCGGATACCTACACATACACAAGAAACAAAGATGATATACAACATATTATTTCGCATCCGTAACTATCAGTCAATCGAAGAAGATTAAATCAATGCATCAATAAACACAACACAAAGATGGAACCAATACCATAGTCGAGTATATTATTGAAAGGAAGGAAGAGTAAAACCAAGCTTCGACGTTGCAGTCTCCTCCAATAGGGTTCCAGTGGAGCGCATCTCACAAAGCTCGTCAGGAATTCAGACGGCGCTCTCTCTACGAAATTCTCCTTAGTTCTACCTTCTCGCTAGCGATTAAGGGTAAAGTCAAGGTTAAGGTTAGGTTAAGGTTAAGATTAGGTTAAGGGTAAATTTTAGGTTATGGTTAAGGTAAGGTGAAGGTTGGTTTAAGGGTAAAGTTAAGGTTAAGGTTATGTTTAAGTTTAGGTTAAGGTTAAGGTTAAGGTTCAGGTTAGGGTTAAGGTTAGCGGAAGGTTAAGTTTAAGGTTTGACTTTACCCTTAACGTAGTCTTAAGCTTAAGCTTAATCTTAACATTATATTACCCTTAACCTTAACTTAACCTTAACCTTAACCTTTACATAACCATAACCTTCACCTTCACCTAACTGTAACCTTAACCTTACCCCCTTAACCTTAACCTTAACATTATCTTACCCTTAACCTTAACCATAACCTTAAAATTTACTTTACCCTTAACCTAACCTTAACTTTAACCTTAACCTAACCCTAACCTTGAACAAACCCTTAACCTTAACCTTAACCTGACTAAACCCATAACCTTAACCTTAACCTTACCCTTAACCTTCACCTTAACCTAAAATTTACTCTTAACCTATCCTTAACTATAACCTAACCATAACATTGACCAAACCCTTAACCTTAACATTAACTTTAACCTTAGCCTTAACTTAACCTTAACCTTAATCTAACCTAACCTTAAATTTACCCTTAACTAAAACCTTCCCCTAACGTTAACCCTAACCTTAACCTTAACTTTACCCTTAACCTAATATTAACCTTAACTATAACTTAACCATAACCTTGACCAAACACTTAACCTTAACCTAACTAAACGCGTAACCTTAACCTTAACCTAACCCTAACTTTAACCTTGATTTTACCTTTACCTAACCCTAACCTTGAGCTTGACTTTACCTTAATCCCTTAACCTTAACCTTGACCTTAACCTTAACTTTACCCTTAACTTAACTTTAACCTAACCTTAACTATAACCTAACTCTAACCTTGACTAAACCCTGAACCTTAATCTTAACTATAACCTAACCTTAACCTTGACCAAACCCTTAACCTTAACCTTATCCTTCACCTTAACTATAACCTAACCTTAAATTTTCCCTTAACCTTACCTTAACCATAACCTTAACCTAACCTTAAGCTTAACCTTACCCATAACCTTATCTTAACCTTACGTTATCCATACCCTTAAACTTGTCCTTAACTATAACCTAACCCTAATCTTAACCTTAACCTTAACCTTAACCTAGCCCTAACCTTAGGTTAACCTTAACCTTAACCTTAGCCTAACCTTAACCTTAACCTTAACCTTAACCTTCCCCTAACATTAACCCTAACCTTAACCTTAACTATAACCTAACCCTAAACTTGACCAAAACTTAACCTTAAGGTTAAGGGTTAGGGTTAAAGTTAAGGTTAAGGTTAAGGTTAGGCTTAAGGTTAGGGGAAGGTTAAGGTTAAGGTTAAGGTTAAGGTTAAAGTTCGGGGAAGGTTAAGGTTAAAGTCAAGGTCAAGGGTAAACTTAAGGTTAAGGGTTAAGGTTAAGGCTATGGTAGAGTTAAGGGTAAGGTCAAGGTTAAGGTTAAGGTTACGTTAAGGTTAAGGTTAAGGTTAGGGTAAGGTTAGGGTTAGGTGATATTTAAGTTTAAGATAAAGTTAAGGTTAGGTTTAGGTTAAGGTTAAGGTTAGGGTTAGGTTATAGTTAAGGTTAAGGTAAAGGTAAGGTTAAGGTTAATGTTAAGTTCAAGGTTAAGGGTAAGGTTAAGGTTAGGTTAACGTTATGATTATGGGAAGGATAAGGTTAAGGTTATGGGTTAAGTTAGGTTAAGGTCAAGATTACCCTTACCCTTAACCTTAACCTTAACCTTTCCCTTAACCTGACTTTACCCTTTACCTAACATTAATATTAACTTTAACTTTACCCTAACCTTAAGGGTTTAGTTAGGTTAAAGTTAAGGTTAGGAAAAGGTTAAGATAAGGTTAAGGTTAAGGTTAAGGTTAGGTTAAGGGTAAAGTCAAGGTTAAGGTAAAGTTAAGGTTAAGGTTAAGGTCATGTTTAAGGTTAAGGTTAGGGTTAAGGTTAAGGTTAGGGTTAGGGTTATGTTAAGGTTAAGGTCAAGGTTAGGGTTAAGGTTAGGTTAGGTTATAGTTAAGGTCAAGGTTAAGGTTAAGGTTAAGGATACAGGTTTAGTCAGGTTAAGGTTAAGGTTAAAGTTAAGGTTAAGGGTGAAGGTTAAGGTTACGAGTCTTAACATTAACCTTACCCTTAACCTTCACAATAACCTACCCTTAAAATTAACTTTTACCTAGCCTTAATCATAACCTTGACCTAACCTTAACCTTACCTTAACCAAACTTTAACCTTAGGTTAAGTTTAAGGTTAAGGTTAGGTTAGGTTAAGGGTTTAGGTTAAACTTAAGGTCAAGGGTAAGATAAGGTTAAGTTAACGTTAAGGTTAAGGATATGGTTAGGTTAAGGTTAGGGTTAAGGTTAATGTTAAGGTCAAGGTTTAGGTTAATGTTACAGTTAAGGTTAAGGTTAAGGTTAAGGTCAAGGTCAAGGTTAGGTTAAGGTTAATGTTACATTAAGGTTAAGATAAGGTTAAGGGTAAAGTCAAGGTTAGGTTTAACCTTAACCTTAACCTTAACGTAATATTAACCTTAATCTTAACCTAACCTTAACCTTAAATTTAACCTTACTAAACTCGTAACCTTAGCATTAGCCTTAACCTTAGGGTTAGGTTAGGTTATAGTTAAGGTTAAGGTTGAGGTTAAGGTTAAGGCTTAGGATAAGGTTAAGGTTAAAGTCAAGGTTAAGGTTAAGATTAGGTTAAGGGTAAAGTCAAGGTTAAGGTTAAGGTTTGGGTTTAGTCAGGTTAAGGTTAAGGCTTAACCTTAACTTTAACCTTAAGCTAAACCTTCCCATAAACTTAACCTTAACCATGACTTTACCGTTAACCTAACCTTAAAGGTAAAGGTTCAGGTTAACGTTAAGGGTAAGGTTAAGGTTACGAGTTTAGTCAGGTTAAGGTTAAGTTTAAGGATAAAGTTAAGGTCAAGGTTAGGGTTCAGTTATAGTTAAGGTTAAGGTTATGTTAAGAGTGAAGTTAAAGTTAAGGTTAAGGTCAAGGTCAATGTTAAGGTTAAGTTAAGTTAAGGTAAGTTTAAGGTTAGTTTAAGGTTAAGGTTAGTTTAAGGGTAATGTCAAGGTTAAGGTTAGGTTAAGGTTAATATTAGGGTAAGGTTAAGGTTAAGGTTAGGTTTAAGGTTATAGTTAAGGTCAAGGTTAGGGTTAGGTTATAGGTAAAGTTAAGGGTAAGGTTAAGGTTAGGGTTAGGTGATAGTTAAGGTTAAGGTCAAGGTTAAGGTTAAGGTTAAGGTCAAGGTTAAGGTTATGTATAGGTTAAGTTTAAGGTTAAGGTTAAGGCTATAGCCTAACCATAACCTTGACTAAACGCTTAAATTTAACCTTAACCCTACTAAACCAGTAATACCTAACCCTAACCTTGACCAAACCCTTAACTTTAACCTTAACCTAACTAAACCTGTAACCTTAACTTTAACCTAACTTTAACCTTAACCTTCTCCTAACCTTAACCCTAACTCTAACCCTAACTTTAACCTTATCTTTACCGTTAACCTAATATTAACCTTAACCTTTAACCTTAACCTTAACCTTACCCTTAACCTTATCTTAACCTTAACCTAACCTTAACCTTTAATTTACCCTTAACCTAACCTTAAACTTAACTATAACCTAACCCTACCTTAAACTCATTAAACCTGTAACCTTGACCTTAGCCTTACCATTAAACTTCACCTTAACCTTAACTTTACCCTTAACCTAACCTTAACCTTGACCTTGACCTTAACCTAACTAAACCAATAACCTTAACCTTAACCTTAACATTAACTTATCCTTAACTTTAACCTTAATGATAATCTTAACCTCAAGTTAACGTTAAGGTTAAGGTTAAGGTTAAGGTTAGGTTAAGGTTAAGGTTACAGGTTTATTTAGGTTAAGTTTAAGGTTACGGTTAAGGTTAAAGTCAAGTTTAAGTGTTTGGTTAAGGTTAAGGTTAAGGTTAGGTTAAGTTAAGGTTAAGGTTAGGTAAAGGGTAAAGTTAAGGTTAAGGTTAGGTTTAAGGTTAGAGTTAAGGTTAGGGGAAGGTTAAGGTTAGGTTAAGGTTAAGGTTAAGGTTAAGGTTAGGTTAAGGTGAGGGTTAGGTTATAGTTAAGGTTAAGGTTAGGTTAAGGGTAAGATAATTCTAAGGTTAAGGTTAAGGTTAAGGTTAGGTTAAGGCCAATGTCAAGGTTAAGGTTAAGGCTAAAGTTAAGGTCAAGGTTAGGGTTAGGTTATATTTAAGGTTAAGGTTAGGTTAAGGGTAAAGTCAAAGTTAAGGTTAAGGTCAAGGTTAAGGGTAAGGTTAAGGTTAAGGGTTACGGGTTTAGTCAGGTTAAGGTTAAGGTTAAGGTTAAGGGTTTGGTCAAGGTTAGGGTTAGGGGTAATGTTACGGTAAGGTTAGGGGAAGGTTAAGGTTAAATATAGGTTAAGGCAAAGTTAAGGTTAAGGTAAGGTTAAGGTTAAGGTTACAGGTTTAGTTAGGTTAAGGTTAAGGTTAAGGGTTTGGTCAAGGTCAGGGCTAGGTTATAGTTAAGGTTAAGGTTAGGTTAAGGGTAAAGTTAAGGTTAAGGGTTTAGTAAAGGTTAGGGTTAGGTTATAGTTAAAGTTAATGTTAAGGTTAAGGTTAAGGTTAGGGTTATGGTTAGGGTAAAGGTTCAGGTTAAGGTTAAGGTTAAGAATTTGGTCAAGGTTAGGGTAAAGGTTCAAGTTGAGGTTAAGGTTAAGAATTTAGTCAAGGTTAGGGTTAAGGTTAAGGTTAAGGTTAAGGGGGTAAGGTTAAGGTTAAGTTTAGGGGAAGGTTCAGCTTAAGGTTAAGTTTAAGGTTAAGGTTTTGGTCAAGGTTAGGGTTAGGTTATAGTTAAGGCTAAGGTTAAGGTTAAGGTTATGGGCTTAGTGAGGTTAAGGTTAAGTTTAAGGGTTTGGTCAAGGTTAGGGTTACGTTATAGTTAAGGTTAAGGTTAAGGTTAAGGGTGAGGTTAAGGTTAGGGTTTAGGGTTTGAACCTTTACCCTAACGTTAACCTTAACCTTAACCTTAACCTTCCCATAACCATAACCTTAACCTTAACTATAGCCTAAACCTAACCATAAACTTAAACTTACCTTAACCTAACTTAATTTTAACCTTGACCTTGACCTTAACCGTAACCTTAACATTAACCTTACCCGTAACCTTAACCTTAACTTTACCCTTAACCTTAACTTTATGCTTAACCTAACCTTAACCTTAACATTACCCTTAACCTTATATTAACCTTAACTTTAACCTTACCCTTAACCTTCACCTTCACCTTAACTTTAACCTTAACCTTGACTTTACCCTTAACCTAACATTAACCTTCCCATAACCTTAAACTTAACCTTAGCTATAACGTAACCTTAACGTTGACCTTAAATATAACCTAACCCTAACCTTGACCGAACCCTTGAGATTAACCTTAACATTGACCTTAACCTTAAACTTAACCTTACCCTTAACCTTACTCTTAACCTTAAACTTAACCTTGACCTTAACTATAACCTAACCCTAACCTTAACCTAACTTTAACCTTGACCACACCCTTAATTTAACCTTAACCTTGACTTTACCATAACGTAACCTTAACCTTAACCTTGACCTTACCCTTAAAATTAACCCTAACCTTAACCTTAAGCTAACTAAACCCATAACCTTCAACTTAACCTTGACCTTAACTATAACCTAACCCTAACCGAACCCTAACCTTAAGGTTAAGGTTAGGTTATAGTGAAGGTTAAGGGTAAGGTCAAGGTTAAGGGTAAAGTTAAGGTTAAGGTTAGGGTTAGGTTAAGGGTAAAGCTAAGGTTAGGGTTAGGTTAAGATTAAGGTTAAGGTTATGTTTAGGCTAATGTTAAGGTTAATGTTAGGGTTAAGGTTAAGGTGAAGGTTAAGGGTAAGAATAAGGTTAAGGTTAAGGTTAGGTTAAGGTTAATTTAAGGGTAAAGTCAAGGTTAATGTTAAAGTTAAGGTGAAGGTTAAGGTTATAGTTAAGTTAAGGTTAAGGTTAAGGTTAAGTTCAAGGTTAATGTTAAGGTTATGGTGAAGGTTAACTATAACCAAACCCTAACCTTGACCAAACCCTTAACCTTAAAGTTAGGTTAAGGTAAGGTTAAGGTTAAGGTTAAGGTTAGGGGTAAGGTTAGGGTTAAGGTTAAGGTTAAGGTAAGGGTTTGGTTAAGGTTAGTTTTAGGTTATATTTAAGGTCAATTTTAAGGTTAAGTTATGGTTAAGGTTAAGGTTACATGTTTAGTGAGGTTAAGGTTAAAGTTAAGGGTAAAGTCAAGGTTAATGTTAGGCTAAGGTTAAGGTTGGGGTTAAGGTTCAAGTTAAGGTTAAGGTTAGGGTTAGGAGAAGGCTAAGGTTAAGGTCAAGGTTAAGGTTAAGGTCAAGGTTAAGGTTAAGGATAGGTTAAGGTTAAGGTTAAGGGTAAAGTTAAGGTTAAGGTTAATGTTATGGGTAAGGTTAAGGTCAAGGTTAAGGTTTCGTTAAGGGTAAATTCAAGGTTAAGGTTATGTTAAGAGTTTGGTCAAGGTTAAGGTTAGGTTATAGTTAAGGTCAAGGTTAATGTTAGGTTAAGGTTAAGGTTAGTTTTAGGTTATAGTTAAGGTCAAGGTTAGGTAAAGGTTAAGGTTAAGGGTAAAGGTTCAGGTTAAGGTTAAGGTTAAGGGTTTAGTGAGGTTTAGGGTTAGGTTATAGTTAAGGTCAAGGTAAGGTTAAGGTTAAGGTTAATGTAAGGTTAAGGTTAAGGTTAATGTTAAGGGCAATGTTAAGGTTAGGGTTAGTTTAAGGTTAAGGGTAAGGTTAAGGTTAGGTTAAGGGTAAAGTTAAGGTTATTTTTAGGTTAAGGTTAAGGTTAAGGTTATGGTTAGGCTAAGGTCACGGTTAATGTTAAGGTTACGGTTAGGTTAAGGTTAAGATTAGATTAAGGTGAAGGTTAAGGTTAAGGTTAATGTTAAGGGTTTAGTCAAGGTTGGGGTTATGTCAAGGTTAATTTTAAGGGTTTTTTTAAGGTTAGGGTTAGGTTATAGTTAAGGTCAAGGTTAAGGTTAAGGGTAAGGTTATAGTGAGGTTAAGTTTAAGGTTAAGGTTAGGTTAAGGTTAGGGTAAGGTTAAGTTTAGGTAAAGGTTACGGGTTTATTCAGGTTAAGGTTAGGGTTAAGGTTATGGTTACGGTTAAGGTTAAGGTTAAGGTTAAGTTATCCTTAACCCTTAACCTTGCCCTAACCTTACCCTAACCTTAACCTAACCTTAACCTGAACTTTACCCTTAACCTAACCTTAAGGTTAACTTTTCCCATAACCTTAACCTATCTTGAACCTTGACGAAACCCTTAACCTTAACCTTAAATTGAATAAACCCGTAACCTTAACCTGACTAAATCCATAACATTAAAATTAACCTTACCCTTAAACTTCAACTTAACCTTAACCTTAACCTTAACTACAACCTAACCCTAACCTTGACCAAACCCTTAACCTTAACCTTAACTTTAACCTTAACCTTCCCCTAACCTTAACCTAACCTTAACCTGAAATTTACCCATAACCTTAACCTAACCTTAACCTTAACTTTACCCTTAACCTAATATTAACCTTAACCTAACCTTAACCTTACCCTTAACCTTGAACTTAAGCTTAGCTTAACCTAACCTTAACCTTAACCTTAATTATATCCTAACCTTAACCTTGACCAAACCCTTAACGTTAGCCTTATCTTAACCTTATCCTAACCTTAACCTTAACCTTAACCTAACTATAACTTTACCCTTAACCTTAACCTTGACCTTAACACTAACCTAACACTAACCTTGACTTTTCCCTTAACGTAACCTTAACCTTGACTTTGCCGTTAACCATGACCTTACCATAACCTTAACCTGGACTTTACCCTTAACTTAACCTTAACCTTCACTATAACCTAACCCTAACCGTTACAAAGCCCTTAACCTTAACCTTAACCTGACTAAACCCACAACCTTAACCTTAACCTTACCCTTAACCTTCACCTTAACCTTTAATTTACCCTTAACCTAACCTTAACCTTATCCTTGACCTTGACCTTAACCTTATCCTTAACCTTAACCTTACCCTTACCCTTAACCTGCTACCTTATTACTTACTAGCATAACCGTAACCTTATATAACATAACTATAACCTAACCTAACCTTGACCAAACCTTAACCATAACCTTAACTATACCACTTAACCTAAACCAACATACTTATACCTTGGTGTGCAAAGTTGGAAGTTAAGGATTGGGGTAAAGTTAGGCGAGGTTAGTCAGGTAAAGTAGGGTAGGTTAATTGTAAGGTTATGGAGTAAAGTTAAGGTTAGGTTAGAATGGTAGAATGGGGGATTAGATTAAAGGTTAAGTGGAGTTAAAGATAAAGATTAAGATTGAGAGAGGGTTAAGGTTAAAGTTAAGTTAATGTAAGGTTAAGGTTACGGTTTAAGTCAGGTTAAGGTTAAATTTAAGGTTAAGGTTAATATAAGGTTAAGGTTAGGTTATGGGTAAAGTTAAGGTTAGGGTTAGGTTAACATTAAGGTTAAGGTTATGGTTAGGCTAAGGTTAAGGTTAAGGTTAAGGTTACGGTTAGGTTAAGGTTACGGTTAGGTTAAGCTTAAGATTAGGTTAAGGTTAAGGTTAAGGTTTGGTCAAGACTAAGGTCAGGTTAATGTTAAGGTCAATGTTAAGGTTACGTTAAGGGTAAAGTCAAGTTTAAGGTTAGGTTAAGGTTAAAATTAGGTTAAGGGTAAAGTTAAGGTTAAGGTTAGGTTAAGGTTAAGACTAAGGTTAAGGGTAAATTTAAGGTCAAGATTAAGGGTTTGATCAAGGTTAGGCTTAAATTAAGTTTAAGGTTAAGGTTAGGTTAGCATAAGGTCAAGGTTAAAGTTAGGTTAAGGTTAAGGTTACGGGTTTAGTCAAGTTAAGGTTAAGGTTAAAGTCAAGGGTAAGGGTTTGGTTAAGGTTAAGGTTAAGGTTAAGGTTAGGTTAAGGTTAAGGTTAAGGTTATGTTAGGTTAGGTTAAGCTTAAGGTTAAGCTTAAGCTTAAGGTGAAGGTTAAGGGTAAGGTTAAGGTAAGCTTAAGGTTAAGTGTTGGTGAGGTAAATATCCTTTGCAGACAGAGGCGATCCCACTAGCCCTAGAGTGGGTCTAGCCACAAACAAGACATGCTATGACATCAATTCCTAGTTAACGGATGGACGAAGATTCGATAGATAACTTACCATATATCCTGCGTTGTTGATGTCAAAAGAGTGGCTACCTCTTGCTCCTGGTTTGACACATCACGATCTGCTCATTCTCACACTCGGATACTTGCACATACACAAGAAACAAAGATGATATAAAACATACTATTTCGTATCCGTAACTATCAGTCATCCGAAGAAGACTAAATCAATGCATCAATAAACACAACACAAAGATGGAACCAATACCATAGTCGAGTATATTATTGAAAGGAAGGAAGAGTACAACCAAGCTTCGACGTTGCAGTCTCCTCCAATAGGGTTCCAGCAGAATGCATCTCACAAATCTCATCAGGAATTCAGACGGCACTCTCTCTACGAAATTCTCCTTGGTTCTACCTTCTCGATAACGATTAATCAGCTATAGTATCTCTTCTCCAAGTTCAGCTTCTTGGCTATATGTTTATCTATCTTTTGTAAAGGGAGAAGGCCTGTTTATATAGAGGAAGAGGGAGAGGTTAGGATCCCTATAATCATGGAGGGGAGTCCTATCTTCAAAGAATGTTCCATGGGAGGTTAAAAACCACTACCTAAAGGAAGAGATACATGGCTCATCAAGTTTAACCACTTGCTGTGACTCATCCCTGAGGTGGTTAAAGGAAACTTCTGCCTCTATTTTGTTAAAAAACATTTCCAAAAAGGCTGGCGCGGGCACAATAAAGAGAAAGAGCGCCAGCTGGCACGACCTCTATTGTACATCCTCCACACTGGCACGAGGGGTGAACTGGCTACTCGCGCCAATGCCAAAACATATGTTTTTATGGGCTTTCTGAGGAAATTTTCAACAGGAGAAACAATACTGCTTGTTAGCCACCTATAAAAAATTGTCATACCAAATGATGGCTAAATATTTTTTAGCCTTCAAGAGATATTTTGCTTTGAAAACTTATCATCTTTTGAAGTCTTATGTTGTTCTTTACCCTTTGAGTTAATCTTCACTGTTGTTTCACTGTTAGTCCTAAAGTACCCATTGTTTACCAAGGAAGATTGCTTTAAAACTCCATTTTCCATCATTCCACTCCTCCTTTTCACTCACTAATAACCCCATTTTGATCCTTATTTCCTTCATAAAATCCCTCCATTAACCTTCATTTAACCTCCAAGATCATCTAAAAACCCCCTTTAAACCTCATATCTTACCTTTATCTGGTTTAAAAACCCTTTCTTCCCTCTATCAAAACCCTTACTTAGCCTTAAAAACCCCGTTTTTTGGCCTAAAAATCAGTTTTAGCACTATAAAGTATTTAAGCCCCCGAGGGATTATTTCCTTTAGCCCCTTCCTCCATGCGTCCTAAATCCCCGCAATCAGGTGCTAAAGGAATAAAAAACCTTTCCTGAACCCATATTTCATCTTATTTTTCCATTCTCGACATGTAATATTTTAAATGAATCTCGGCCGTTGATCTGCAGAGATCAACGACCATTGGGCCACCTCTCCTCTGCCTTTTTTACTCTCATCCCTTTTCTCTTTTCAACATGATCCACTCCTTCCTTTAAATGTGACCATTCATTCTTAAGATCCTACAATAGGGATTTAATCTGATAGTCTAAACTCTCCATTTGATAAATCACTCTGCCAAATAACTTTTTCCACTACGTGACAAAGTTACTGACACATCCTGCAGTCCCACCATCCCTCATCTGTGCATCTCTCACCCCATCATGTGTGATCCGCACCGACGGATCTGGAGCCTCCAATCCGACGGTGGACGTTTCATATCGCAAAATTTTTGTGCCCGAAGCTTAATGCCAACAGATTTTGTGAAATAGGTGGTATTGAAAGGGACAAGTGTCAAGCGATGTATGGAATCACTTTTTTTCAGGCAATACCGCCTACCCCCAAAATATTTTGTGAAAATCGCTGCTAGTTTTCCGCCATATCGCTGCCCTCCTTAAACTCATTTTCTCTTTTAATCTCAGCCGTCGATCTCTGAGATCGAACGGGTTGTGTTATATCGCAACCCCATTCATTTTCCATTCGTCTATTCTCCCAAATGCTCCATCGAAAGATCTTCGCCGTCGATCTCTGAGATTGGACAGTCTTGTTTTAATCTCACCCCCCATCCATGTCCCACCTAACTTGCCCCCGAAACATTTCATCAAGCAATCTCGATTGTTGATTTCTCTAATCCAATGGCTCCTGTTCGTTGTCGCGCCCAAACTTCCATTTTCACCTGGTTAGCTGCTTTGTCGGGGTTTCCTCCCATTTTTGCACTAAATCCACATTTTTTCTCATTGCTCCTCCACCCTCACGAGCCTCTGAAGCAGTCTTTTGCACTCCCGTAGGTTTTTTATGATGTGTTTATCATTTTTTGTAGGTTTAATGGTGTTTTATCTCTATTTTTCCCCACAGTCACAGGTAGGTGACAGAAATATCCAGGGTGATGATCCTGCAACCTAAATATCACGTGGGGGATGAATAAAGGGTTGATTTCAATGCTAATAGTCGATGAATCATGATCATCGTCCCAAAAACAAACCCTCCAGATCAGAAAACCCCAAGCACCTGTACAGAAGAGTAGATTTAAAGGATTAAATCATAAGATTGAATATTAATAGTTTAAATCTATTGTTTAAGAGGATAAAGACACAAGCCGAAGACAAAGATGGTTTAAAAAGGCTTAATGAAGCCTAAAGCCCACATCACAGTCAGATCAGTCGAAGGAAGCCTCCATTGCCATATCAAAGGCTAAAATATCCTTTCAGCTACTAAAATTGCCACCTACAGCTTCAATAAATCAAAAGAAGGCATAGTTATTTCCCAGTCAAAAGATATTTCCCTAAAGACAGCTGAACCGTTATTTCAAACAAAAGGATATATTTTAAAATTGTCAATAAAGTTATTGTAAAAGATAAAGAAAGCCTTGAAGTCAATATTTTTGTCCACTAGGCCTAAAAAACATAAATGGAATAAATGAAATAGAGTTTTAATTCAATGCATTCCTGCCTTATGCCTTGCATGGTTTTCAAGGCTAGGAATTTCATTTAGTATAGAATTAATGATACTCAACCCTAGAAAATCTTCTAGCTCCTCATTTCCTTATAAAATATCCTTGAGGATCACATTATAAAGGGTTGGTTGTTGGAATTTGATGTAATAGTTGTTGTATCGAATCATTCTTGAGTGTAAATAAGTTCTGAAGATCTGAAGCTCTGTTAAGTTATTGAAGAAGTTAGGCTGAGAAGAGAAGTTGAAGCTGTGATGAAGCATTGGACATTGTAGTTTGTAACTGGATTGACAATCAATATACAAGCTGATTCTTGGGATCCTGGTCTATATCATTGGTGAAGCACCTCTTACTGTTATTTTTTTCCTTTCATATGTTCCATTTTGTTCACTTTTTTCTGATAAAGAACAGCAAGCATAGAGCTAGGATTTACTGCTAAAGTACCCTACTCTCACTGATAAGCTTTATCTATATGTTTTCTGCTAATTGTGATATTTGAGAATGACTTAAAGTAAGTATAAACATTATCAAGGAATTTTTGTTAGTCCATGTCTTGAAGTGCAAAAATTGAAAGGAAGTTCTTGAATGATATTTTCATTACATGCTAAGTAGCGTTAAACTAAGAAAGTTTATGGTTTGCCCTGTCTTCTAGTTATTCCTCCAAATGTTGTTTGAAATTTTCCCTAAGAGTATGCTGAAAGCAAGCCTGGATTTTAATGATATCTAACCTGATCTTAAGTTGCACTTTTTTTTCTTATCTGTTTTCATCCCTTCTGAGTGTAGTCTAGTGTGATTACTGGATTTTTGTCTGATAAGTTAGCTTTAATACAAGCTTGTCCAAAGAAGTCTATGGTTGGCCCTGTCCTTTGGATGGTTTCAAACAATTGCTTAAAAATGCTTTTCTTGTATGGAAATTTGATAAATCCTTGTTGAAATTATTGGCTTTTTCCACTTTCTCAAAACTTTTAATGTTCCACTCCATCATTTAAATCTAAAGGATATTTTAATATAGATGACTTTCCCCTTGGACCACTCTTGAAATTGTTGTAAAATTAAACCCTTTTGTTACTCCATTGCCCAATGGATTAAAGATGCTTCACACTAATCCTATCTGCTGAACACTTCTCAATATACTTGCATCTTCATCCTTTGAAACTCTTTCATTTTGTGATATTCCATCCAATTAAAGATCATACCTGACCAACCAAATAGACAAAAACCCTTTTTCTTGATAACTAGCCTAATATCATACTAAAATCCTTAAAGATAAATCATTCATTGCACATATAGAGAGATCCCTCTCTAGATTCAGGAGGGCTAGATCCTAGAATCCCAAAGTGTTTTTTGATGTAGTCTCTGCAGCGTTTAGTCTTGCCATTCTACTAAATTACAGAGACCTAACATTCTTGGCGAACATACTGGGGATTATCTGAGTAAAATCCTTAAAACAAAACACTCATTGTTCAGTGTAGTATAAGTAGCTTTCTTCAAGCATTACCAAAGCAAATGGTGATCATGATAGGACTTATTTGAATTAGTGACAAACTAAGTAACCCTTAGGATTCTCATAGAGTCTTATCAAACCTTGAAGGAATCAGCTAGCTAAGCCATAAGAGAAAACTTTGTTTGTCTCATCACCATAGCTAAGTGTTGAAACATATTGAGGAACCTCTCATAACCTATAGGACTGAAAAAACTCAAAAAACCCAAAACATTTAGATTGGTATATGGTGGTGGACCATAAAATATTTTACCTCCAAAAGAGCTAAAAAATTCCACCTGGTGACTCCACTAGCCTCCAGTAGGCCTAATATCACTCCAATCTTTGTAAATCCCTTTGGGATTGCATTGAGAAAACCAAATCATACTGTTGGTGGACAGAAAAATTTAAATCATCCACCTAGCGACTCCACAACTCTTAAAAGACCAAATGACTCCACTGGTAGAAGACTCTGAACTGGTTGACAAGATACAGTGACCTATTTTCTGATTTACAAACATGGATTTAGACATAGACCCAGAAGCCAAACTAATGGTCATGATGGAAAAAATGATGTACATGCTTGGAAAGAGAATGGATATGTATGAAGCTAATTTGAATATTGGTGATCCAGAAAAACCTATGCCTTTCCCTGACCAAACACAAGCTCAACCACTACAAGAACTAAAAAATGAGCAAGATATGTATGATGAGCAAGATTTTAGAGAAAACAATGAATAAAACTATCAAGAAAGTCTTGACAGCATACCTCTATCTTGTATAGCACTGTTAAGGGAACTTCATGGCCAAAATATAAATACAAATAGTGAGTAGTGATTTGAGGAAACAAGTAGCCATTTGGAAAACATAGAACCTGGAATAGAGGAAAAACCAACACATATGGGAACTCTCCCTCTACGTTATAACTCATTTCAGAATTTAAGAAGAGGGTGGCATCCTGATAATGTAGAAGAAACAACTCATGAACCTTGTATTCAAATTGAGCATCATAACAATCATAAGGAGTTGTTTAAAATAGAAGCAGATCGGGAAATAGTAGAAAATCCTCAAGGTTTCCCTTCAACCACAAACTCTGATTCAATAGAAGGGGCTCAAGGTGACATCCAGCCTCAAAACTAGTTAACACAAGAGAAAGAAGTTGGTTGTACTTTTGTTTATGCTAAAAGAGAGATCTACCCTTTGACAGAAGAAGAAATTGATCAAATACTAAACAAGAATCCTGCCTTCAAACCTTCATTAGAACGCGATAATCATCAACCCAGTGCCTATCCCATAGAAAAACTCAATGGCACTCAAGACAAAGAGGATAGTAAGGAAATTAATGATAAATATGAAACTAGTCCTCTATGGATTATGAGCTTTGATGGGTCATGTACTAAAACCAGTGCAGGTGCAGGAATATGGCTTTACAATATAGAAAACAATAATTTTGAAGGCCATTCATATAAATTGAATTTTCAATGCACAAGTAACACAGTGGAGTATGAGGCACTTCTTTTAGGGCTGCACTTATTGAAGAAATTAGGAGCCCAGAGGATAACAGTTCATGGGAATGCAGAATTGGCAATTAGGCAAGTAAATGAAGAATAAATGATTAAACATCTGAGACTTAGAGCCTATAAGGATGATGCCATGGATTTATTAAAATCTTTCAAAGAATTCCAACTTACCCTTGTTCCTAAATACCAAAATAGTTTTTCCAATGGATTAGCCCTTGTTGTTAGTACATGTCTAAAACCTTGGGAAAGAAAACAATATACAATTCAAGAAAAATTCAGACCAGCTGACCCAAACCATAAAAAGTACTGACAAGTCTTTGGGGAAGAAAAACAAATAGAAGACTATCCTACTAAGGATATACCATCTTTTCAAGAGAAACCTTCTCCCATTACTGATATCAATCTATCATCCAAAGAACCTGAATTTACATCAGAAGCAAGCATAGATTTAAGGAAAAAATAAATTTCACTTCTTGTTGATTTGTAGGTAAATGATGATGATGATTCCAAGGGACATGCTGAAGGTGCAGTCCACAAGGCTGATGTCTTAGAGGCAGAAAATCTACCAATCATAGAGGGCCAAGAAGAAAATAATTCTCATCTTTTCTTTGTTGATCCTATGGAAGAGTGTGTGGAGGCCCCAATTGGCTCAAATTATCAAGCATGGATCCTTTGCAAAAGCCAAAGACATAAAACGTTTTCACCTTCTATGATAGCCTTGATTTTAAAGATTAATGTTCAATATGTATTGTGGTTACCTCTGACTAGTAGCCAGGGTCTCTGTTCCTTTTTGTCACTACTCAGCTGGCTACATTGGCACTATTGTACTATACAAAGTTGAAATATTTCAAGAGTTAGAATAGGTTAGATAGGAATGTTAATAAAGCTCAAATTTGACCATTTAGTTAGCTGTTGATTTTTTTCTTTGAAGGAAAAAGGGAAAAATACAAAAACAGTAAAAATAGAAAAGAGGGCAGAATGAAAACAGGAAAGGTACAGCCCCATACCAAAAAAGAGAGACAAAGTCTGAAAGTGTGCAAGCTCAAATGACACACCTAAAAACACACTTCTAGTTAGTCATACAGCCTAATCATGACTAATTAGTTTTCAATTTAATGCTACTAGGTTAGTGAATTAGATCAGCCAAACAACTCACTCTTGGTTTATCAGTAAGGTAGATTAGGATAGAAAAACAAAGGTTCATACAAATTCAAAATCTGAACCTATGAGTTTCAAAATAAGAATGGCTCTAATTATATTAAATTTTGAGCCAAAGATAGAAAACAAACTGGTTCTAAAAAGCTCAAAACTTGAACCAGAAAAGAAAAAGAAGACAACTCAAACAAATCAAAACTAGAGCTGAAGAATAATGAAGGATGTTTTTGATTTCCAGATCTTAAGCCTTCACAATTTTTTTTTACTTTTCTACAAATAATAGTCTATGTGCAGCTTTTTTTTTATGCCATAGACCAACAACAAGTCAGACTGCTTAATCCTGGCTTAGCTGCTTTTAAATTTTCTGTTTTAGAATTTAGAGAATAAAGGTCTGTCAGACAGTCTAATCCTGACATACAATAGTTAAGTAGAGAAACTTATGAGTTCAATTGCTTAATCTAAACTCATGGAGAAATAAGAGTAGACTTAGACTAGTTTTTCATTTTTCAACTAAAATGTTGATGAAGAGAGTTTTCTAGCCCAAATGCACTCTAAAAGAAGAAAAAATGTTAGGATCATCGGGAATGGGTAAGTAGAGATGTTGTTTTGATAGAATTCCATTGTTTCAGACTGTTTCAAAGATTGTCAGATCAAAGAAAGGTCAGCAAAAGGAAATAAAATTTGTTGCTCAATGGAAAAGGCACTGGTTTACTGAAAAGCCAGAGATCAATAGCTGAAGTTCTTGACACCTTCAAGAAGATGCCATCCCCATGTGGAGCCACTGTTAGCCACCTATAAAACTTTGTCATACCAAATGGTCGCTAGATCTTTTTTAGCCTTCAAGAGATAGTTTCCTTTGAAAACTTATCATCTTTTGAAGTCTTATGATGTTATTTATCCTTTGAGTTAATCTTCACTATTGTTTCACTGTTAGTCCTAAAGTACCTGTTGTTTACCAAGAAATACTGCTTAAAAACTCCATTTTCCATCATTCCACTCCTGCTTTTCACTCACCAATAACCCCATTTCATCCTTATTTCCTTCATAAAATCCCTCCATTAACCTTCATTTAACCTCCAAGATCATCTAAAAACGCCCTTTAAACCTCATATCTTACCTTTATCTGGTTTTAAAACCCTTTCTTCCCTCTATCGGAACCCTTACTTAGCCTTAAAAACCCTATTTTTTGGCCTAAAAATCAGTTTTAGTACTATAAAGTATTTAAGCCCCCAATGGCTTATTCCTTTAGCCCCTTCCTCCATGCATCCTAATGCCCTGCAATCGGGTACTAAAGGGCTCAAAAACCTTTCCCAAACCCCTATTTCCTTTTATTTTTCCATTCCCGACATGTAATATTTTAAATGAATCTCGACCGTTGATCTATAGAGATCAACAGCCATCGGGCCACCTTTCCTCTACCTTTTCGCCTCTCATCCCTTTTCTCTTTTCAACATGATCCACTCCTTCCTTTAATTGTGACCATTCATTCTTAAGATCCTATGATAGGGATTTAATCCGATATTCTAAACTCTCCATTTGATAAATCACTCTGCCAAATAACTTTTTCCATTACACGACAAAGTTACTAACACATCCTGCGATCCCATCATCCCTCGTCTGTGCATCTCTCACCTCGTCGCATGCGATATGCACCGTAGGATCAAGAGCCTCCAATCCGACGGTGGACGTTGCATATCGTAATTTTTTTTCAATTGAAGCTTAACACCAAATTATTTTGCGAAACAGGTGGTATTGAAAGGGACAGGTGTCAAGCGATGTATGGAATTGCATTTTTTCGGGAAATACTGCCTACACCCCAAATATTTTGCAAAAACCACTGCCATTTTTCTGCCATACCGTTGCCCTCCTTAACCTCAATTTCACTTTTAATCTTAGCCGTTGATCTCTGAGATCGAACGGCTTGTGTTATATCACAACCCCATTCATTTTCCATTCATCTATTCTCCCAAACGCTCCATTGAAAGATCTCTGTCGTTGATCTCTGAGATCGGACGATCCTCTTTTAATCTCACCCCCCATCCATGTCCCACCGAACTTGCGCCCGAAACATTTCATCAAGAAATCTCAATCGTTGATTACTCTAATCCAATGGCTCTTGCTCGTCGTCGCACCCAAACTTCCATTTGCACCTAGTTAGCTGCTCTGTTGGGTTTTCCTCCCATTTTTCTGCTGCATCCACATTTTTTCTCATTGTTCCTCCACCCTCATGAGCCTCTGAAATAGTATTTCCCACTCCCCGGGGTTTTTTATGATGTTTTTATCATTTTTTGTAGGTTTAATGGTGTTTTATCTCTATTTTTCCCCACAGTCACAGGCAGGTGAAAGAAAGGTCCAGGGTGACGATCCTGCAACCTAAATATCATGCGGGGGATGAATAAAGGGTTGATTTCAATGCTAACAGTCGATGAATCACGATCATCAACCCACGAAAAAACCCTCTAGATTAGAAAACCCCATACACCTGTACAAAAGAGCAGAGTTAAAGGATTAAATCATAAGATTGAAGATTAATAGTTTAAATCTACTGTTTAAGAGGATAAAGACACAAGCCAAAGACAAAGATGGTTTAAAAAGGCTTAATGAAGCCTAAAGCCCACATCATATTCAAATCAATTGAAGGAAGCCTCCATTGCCACATCAGAGGCTAAAATATCCTTTCAGCTACTAAAAGTGCCACCTGCAGCTTCAATAAATAAAAAAAGGCATAGTTATTTCCCAGTCAGAAGATATTTGCCTAAAGATAGCTGAACAATTATTTCAAACAAAAGGATATATTTTAAAACTATCAGTAAAGTTATTGTAAAATATAAAGAAAGCCTTGAAGTCAATTTTTTTTCCAATAGGCCTAAAAAACATAAACGGAATAAATGAAACAGAGTTGTAATTCAATGCATTCCTTCCTTATGCCTTGCATGGTTTTCAAGGCTAGGAATTGCATTTAGTATAGAATTAATGATACTCAACCATAGAAACTCTTCCACCTCCTCATTTCCTTATAAAATCTCCTTGAGGAGCACATTGTAAAGGGTTGGTTGTTGGACTTTGATGTAATAGTTATTGTATCAAATCATTGTTGAGTGTAAATAAGTTCTGAAGCTTTGAAGCTCTGTTAAGTTATTGAAGAAGTTAGGCTGATAAGAGAAGTTGAAGGTGTGTTTAAGCATTGGACATTGTAGTTTGTAACTGGATCAACAATCAATATACAAGATGATTCTTGGGATCCTGGTCTATATCATTGGTGAAGTACCTCTTATTGTTATTGTTTTCCTTTCATGTGCTCCATTTTGTTCACTTTTCTTTGATAAAGAATAGCAAGCATAGAGCTAGGATTTACTGCTAAAGTACCCTACTCTCACTGATAAGATTTATCTATATGTTTTCTACTAATTGTGATATTTGAGAATGACTTAAAGTAAGTATAAACATTATCAAGGAATGTTGGTTAGTCCATGTCTTGAAGTGAAAAACTTGAAGGAAATTCTTGAATGATATTTTCATTACATGCTAAGTAGAGTTAAACTAGGAAAGTTTATGGTTTTCCCTATCTTCTAGTTCTTCCTCCAAAGGTTGTTTGAAAGTTTCCCTAAGAGTATGCTAAAAGAAAGCCTGTATTTTAATGATATCTGACTTGATCTTAAGCTGCACTTTGTTTTCTTATCTGTTTTCATCCCTTCTGAAAGTAGTTTAGTGTGATTACTGGATTGTTGTCTGATAAGTTAGCTTTAATACAAGCTTTTCCAAAGAAGTCTATGGTTAGCCCTGTCCTTTGGCTGGTTTCAAAAATTTTCTTAAAAAGGCTTTTCTTGTATGGAAAGTTGATAAATCCTTGTTGAAATTATTGGATTTTTCCACTTTCTCAACATTTTAATGTTCCACTCCATCATTTAAATCTAAAGGATCTTTTGATATAGATGACATTCCCCTTGGAACACTCTTGAAATTGTTGTACAATTAAACCCTTCTGTGACTCCATTGCCCAATGGATTAAAGCTGCTTCACACTAATCCTATCTACTGAACACTTCTCAATATACTTGCATCTTCATCCTTTGAAACTCTTTCATTTTTTGATATTCCATCCAATTAAAGATCATACCTGACCTACAAAACAAACAAAAACCCTTGTTCTTAATAACCAGCCTAATATCATACTAAAATCCTTAAAGATAAATCAATCTTTACACTTATAGAGAGATCCCTCTCTAGATTCAGGAGGGCTAGATCCTAGAATCCCAAAACGGTTTTTTATGTAGTCTCTGTAGCATTTATTCTTGTCATTCTACTAAATTACCGAGACCTAACACTGCTCACAGGTCACAGGAAAGACCCTCCAATATGCGGGGCGAGGGATTGTAGAGATGGTGACAAAATGTTGTGTAACATTAAGCTTAAGGGTTTGGTCAAGGTTAGGGTTAGGGGTAAGCTTCGGGTAAGTTTAGGGTTAAGGTTAGGGGAAGGTTAAGGTCAAAGTTAGGTTCAGGCAAGGTTAAGGTAAGGTTAAGGTTAAGGTTACAGGTTTATTCAGGTTAAGGTTAAGGTTAAGGGTTTGGTCAAGGTTAGTGTTAGGTTATAGTTAAGGTTAATTTAAGGTTAAGGGTAAAGTTAAGGTTAAGGGTTTGGTCAAGGTTAGGGTTAGGTTAGTTTAAGGTTATGTTAACATTAAGGTCAAGGTTAATGATAAGGTTAAGGTTAAGGTTAATAATTTGGTCAAGGTTAGGTTTATGGTTAAGGTTAAGGGGGTAAGGTTGAGGTTAAGAGTTAGGGTTAAGGTTAGGGGAAGGTTAAGGTTAAGGGTTTGGTCAAGGTTAGGGTTAGGTTATAGTTAAGGTTAAGATTAAGGTTAAGGTTACGGATTTAGTCAGGTTAAGGTTAAGGTTAAGGGTTTGGTAAAGGTTAGGGTTAGGTTATAGTTAAGGTTAAGGCTACGACTTTAGGAAGGTTAAGGTTAAGGTTAAGGGTAAGGTTAAAGTTAAGGTTAAGGGTTTGGTCAAGGTTAGGGTTAGGATATAGTGAAGGTTAAGGTTAAGTTAAGGGTAAAGTCAAGTTTAGGGTTAACGTTAAGTTTAAGGATAAGGGTAAGGTAAAGGCTAAGGTTACGGGTCTTAACCTTAAAATTCACTATAAACCTTAACCTTAACCTTAAATTTAACTATAAACCTAACCTTAATCTTAACTATAACCTAACCCTAACCTTGACCAAACCCTTAACATTAAATTTAACCTTAACCTTAACCTTAACTTAACCTTAACCTTAACCTAACCTTAACCTTAACGATAACCTAACCCTAACCTTACCCTAACTATAACCTTAACTATAGCCTAATCCTAACCTTAACCGTACCCTTAACTTAACCTTAACCTTAACCTTGACCTTGACCTTAACCTTAACCTTAACCTTAACTTTCACTATAAACTAACCTAACCTTGACATTAACTATAACCTAACCCTAACCTTGACCAAACCCTTAACCTTAACGTTAACCTTAACCTTCCCCTAAACATAACATTAACCTTAACCTTAACCTTAACCTTAACCTTTACCTTGAATTTACCCTTAACCTAACATTAACCCCTTAACCTTAACCTCAACCTTCCCATAACCATAACCTTAACCTTGAATTCACCCTTAACCTAACCTTAACATTAACTATAACCTAACCCTAACCTTGAGCAAACCTTAACCTTAACTTTAACTTAACCTTAACCTTAACCTTAAACTTCCCCTAACCTTAACCCTAACCTTAACCTTAAGCTTAAGCATAACCTTAACCTTGCCATAACCATAACCTTAACCTTGACCTTGACATTACCCTTTACCTTAACCTTAACCTTAACCTTGACCTTGACGTTAACTTTACACTTAAACTTATCTTAACCTTAACCTAACCTTAACCTTAACTTTACACTTAACCTTGCCTTAACCATAACCTTACCCTTATCTTAACCTTATCTTAACCATAACCTTAAGATTAAGCTTATCCTAACCTTAACATTGACTTTACCCTTAACGTAACCTTAACCATAACCTTTTCCTTACCCTTAACCTTAATCTTAAACTTAACCATAACATTAACCTTAACCTTAACCTTAACCTTAACTTAACTATAACCTTAACCTTCACCTTAACCTTAACCTTACCCTTGAATTTACCCTTAACTTAAATTTAACCTAACCTTAACCTTAACTTAACCATAACCTTAACCTTAACCTTCACCTTAACTTTACCCCCTTAACCTTAACATTAATATTAACCTTGACTTTACTTTAACCTTACCTTAACCCCTTAACCTTAACCTTAACTTTACCCTTAACCTTAAACCTTAACCTTAACCTTAATATTAAACCTTAAACTTAACCGTAACCAAACCCTTAACATTAACCTTAACTTAACCTTAACCTTAACCTTAACCTTAACCTTACCTTAACCTTAACCTTCACTATAACCTAACGCTAACCTTGACCAAACCTTAACCTTAAAGGTAAAGGCTAAGGTTAAGGTTAGGTTAAGGTGATGGTTTTGGGAAGGTTAAGATTAAGGTTAAGGTTAGGTTAAGGGTTTGGTCAAGGTTAGGTTTACGTTATAGTGAAGTTCAAGGTTAAGTTAAGGGTCAAGTCAAGGCATAACCCCTAACCTTAACCTTACCCTTAACCTTCACCTTAAACTTAACCTTGACTTTACTCTTATCCTAAGCTTGACCTTAACTATAACATAACCATAACCTTGACCTTAACTTTATCCTTAACCTTGACCTCAACCTTAACCTTAACCTTGAACTTGACCTTAACCTAACCTTAACCTTAACCTTAACCTTATCTTACGCTTAACCTTAACCTTCCCAAACCATTAATCTTAACCTGACTAAACCTTTAACCTTAAGCTTAAGCTTAACCTAACCTTAACCTTATCTTAACCTTTACCTTAACCTTAACCATAACCTTAACTTTGGTTAGGTAAAGTCAAGGTTAAGGTTAATTTAAGTGTAAATTCAAGGTTAAGGTTAGGGTTAGGTTATAGTTAAGGTCAAGGTTAAGATTAAGGTTAAGGTAATAGGTTTAGTTAGGTTAAGGTTAAGGGTAAAGTCAAGGTTAAGCTTAGGTTAAGGTTAAGATTAGGGTTAAGCTGGTTCATGTTAAGGTTAAGGTTAAGGGCTTGGTTAAAGTTAAGGGTAAGGTTAAGGTTAAGGTTAGGTTAAGGGTAAAGTTAAGGTTAAGGTTAAGGTTAAGGGTTTGGTCTGTTAGTGTCAGTCTAGTTATACTGCCATCAGTGATCAAAGATACTCTTTGCATTTGCATATTAGGAGTCCCATAATAATCAATTTCACCATTCTGCTAGGTCATAGATTCATTGATGGTAGTAATTTTTATCAGTTCTCCCTCATGAGGTACTTGCTGATTTTCCTTTCTATGATCTTTGGTCATTAGTCACTTTAATTCTCAAAATCATGTCAGTAGGTCATAGGATGGGTCTCATTAGTTTACAGGGTCTCACCATGGTCAAATTAGTGAGTCAAGTATCAATAATATCAGCAAGGTCATGAGGATGACAATAAACTCAAAGTCACAGCACCAGAAAGAAATCAAAGAGACATTTATATTCATCTTGATGTAATTTTCACCTCAAAACCATGTTTTGAGGTGAAAACGTGATATTTTTCCTTTACTATCATTTATTATGTAATTTCATATCATCATATGTAATAAGTCACAATTCAGAAGTTGTCATCTCCACAAAAGTAATGTTCCTGCCTTCAGAGAATTTTTTCGTAGCATGTTCAGCACCAGATCATCTTCAAAGAAGATCCATCAGAAATAGCCCGGAAATATCTTTCCAACGGTATACTACACTCTCAAAACTGACTTCTGAATTGAATTTTATGCTTAAGTGAAGTAAAAGCCCTCTATTCCCTAAGTCCCCCCTATTTCCCCTTTTTTTCCTTTTAACTTTATGTTTAAAATTTTTGATTTTCCCTTTAAAAATCCCTTTTCCCCCCCTCTGATTATAAAATTGCATTATAAAATACTTCTTAAAAATATATATGCGATTTTATTATTAAACCACTTCCCCTCCATGACCCATTGGACCTTATAATAAGAAGTTGCATATTATAAAGCCCCCGCCCCTTTAACCACTTCCCCTTTTTCCATCCCCGCCTCGTACATAAAAAAACTTTATGATAAAGTTTCATATTATATATAAACCCCACTGCTTATAAATCGCAATCGCAATGTTTAACAAATCACAACATTTATACTGGATGCTCCGATCGGTTCATCACAAAATTTGCAATGCGATTGATCGCACAAAACTCCTATCACTCTAATCGCAACTCCCCTCCGATTCCTCGATCGCAGTCTCCTCCCGATTGACCTGATCAAAAACTCCAAATCACAACTCCCCTCTGATTCCCTGATCACAGTCTTCTCCGATTGCACGATCGCAACATCCCTCCATTGAAACCTCTGATCGCTCATCCCACTATTTATTACCCCCGTCGATCGAACGGCCCACCATAAATCGCAACACTCCCATCGCAACTCCCGATCACTTTTCCCCTCTGATTGATCGCATCGCAAGTTTTGTGATTGCGATTACTCCCCGCTCCCGATCTCTGATTGCGATTGATCCCGGTCCCACTTTAGCCCTCCGCCTATTAATAAATACTGTCATCCCTTTGTATAAAGCGAAAAATCATTTTTCTGTTTAATCTTAAGGTATTTCCCTGCTCCATTATGTATTTCTCATCGGACGCAGGCTAATCACATCGGAACTTTTTGGGGTGTTTTTTAAACAATGATCATCCCTGATCTCCGATTGCAATTACATTGTTATTTCATCCGCCCGCCCTGCTCTAAACTCTGATTGCGATTTCTATTTTTTACATTATATCCCTCCACCGGTTCATTCTGATTGCGATTTATATGGGTCCCGCCTTCTTCCCTTCCTCTTTCCCATTAAAAAATTGGTTTCCCTTCACTAAAAGCAGAATTTTCGTTCAAAGCCATTTTTATTTAAAAAGTTGGTTTTATTCAAAACAACAAATGGAAAGCAAAGAACAGTCAAAGGCTGAGAGCTCAAAATACAACAAAGATATCTGCAACAGGAGGAAAATAGGATTAGATTGTATATTCTATCCTCAGTTACGATTTAAAGGGATCTATGTTGTAGGTTTCCACTCCTTATTGGCTATCAACTAATTCGAGAGGCATAATGTAACGATGCTCCTTCTTATGGGTAGATTGTTGTTTTTCTTTGCCATATTCAAATTTCAATCCTGGAGTTGTTGTAAAAACTCTCCTTTATATTGATCTACATTTCCACGAATTTTTCTATTTATTGTATTGTAAATCATTTGTAAGAGGTCAAAGTCTAAGTCTCAGAAAGTAGGGGAATAGTGTGGAAGAACATCTCTGCGCTACATTGTACAATTTGATAGGAATTAATAAGAGATGCAGCTCTGATTTGTGGGATCCATGTGGTATGAGAGTTAGCATTTGTTTCTTTCCGTTGTTTCATATGTGAATTGTTAGATGTTTCATTCATCCATAAAAATTTCCTTTTGAATGTTTTCAAGATAGAAAGGTAGAATCCATTTTATATGCTCTGGCTTGGGAAATCATTCATGCTCTGTGTTTTTTTTTTCTTCTATTTGAAAAGGATCCATCTATTGTGTCCTTTTCAGCTCCTCACCAGTCTTTCCATCCCATCCTTATTAAACCTTAAATGCTAAGTTTCCTGCCTATCTTGCCCCATGAAATATCCTGTGTCCTGATTTAATTCCTGGTTTCAACTGTCTCTATATCCCGCACATCCATACAAATTTATTCATTAATTCTATTAAACCTTTTCCATCATTTTATCTAGCCTAATATGAGTCCATTTATTGTGTTCCATTGAATATTCTTTTACGGAGAGAGCCCTCTCCTGTCCTTGTAGGGCTAGCTACAAGGCTGAGTGTGGTTTAGTTTGTTACCCTATTTTTCCTTTGCAGCATGAGGTCCAATTCAGGTGATAACATCTTTGGCGACCATACTGGGGAAGTGTTCAATATTGTTTGTTTGTTAGTGTTATTTGTTTTATAAACTACAGACAGAGCCTAAATTTATGCCAGGTAGCCTTCGAAATGCACATTGATTTGCAGGTGCATAAGTAGATAAATGCTACTTCAGTCAATCTCCGGCCTAGTCTTTATAGACAATAACATCTGACTTGCAAGATTTTCCCTAGTAGACCAAATAATTCCAGACTTTTGAAAGATGATGTTCAGATTTCTGCTAGGCTGCAGAATAAGAATTTTATAAAATAGACATTCCACCACACTGGCTTCAAGAAGATACACCAGGGCTAATCCAGATCCAAATCCTCCCCTTTTGTTTGAAAATCCAAATCTTATCCCAAGAATTGTTAGAAGACAAGAAGGATCATTAAGCCCCAGACCCATTTTCAAATCCTATACTTGGCCCAGTGAATGGTTTTTCGTAGAAGATCTTTCCTTTGATGACAATTTTGAGATTTATTTATTTAGGAATAAGTCTGAAAATGACATTGATGATACAGTTTTAGAACCTGACTTCCTTGTAGATATTGAAGTCCAGAGGGAAAATAACTCAATTGACGATTACATTTTGAGTTCTCCTCAGTCCATCACTGTAACTAATATTCTTGAGCCTTCAGAATCATTAGGAACAACATTTCCCCCTCCCAATTCATCAACATTCCCATCAGTTAATTCCCAATTATCGTCTCCTCCATTAACACCTCCCTCAAATCCTACAAGTCCTGTCGTCAATCCACCTAGAGTTATGGCTACCACGTATGCACCCCTAGTCTTACCCCAGATCCTCAATGATATGCTTGCTGACTATCAAAGCAAAATTCCTATTTTTGATGCCACTCAGAGCATCACGGCTCAGCAACATGTTGACAAAATGAGTGACTTTTTTGATTTGCATGAGGTAGAAGCAGAGAATGTAATGATGAGGCTGTTTTTTCAAAGTTTCAGAGGTGAAGTCAGAAAGTGGTTTATAGCCCTACTGCTAGGCACAATTCACACTTTACAGGAGTTGCATACTCAATTCCTGGACCGGTGGGAGGTAAAAAAGAATCCACTTCAAATTCTGTCTGAATATGAGAACATTAAAAGGAATGTAGGTGAAACCGTGTAGGATTATTGTTTGAGATTCAACGTTGTATATAATGCTATTCCAAATAATTTTAAACCTCCTGAGGGACTGGCATTGTTAAAATTTCCTGACAGATTTGATGCCAAAATGGCATATCAGCTGCATGAAAGAGATCCGTCTTCACTTGAATACATGCAGAAGATAGTGGTTAATGTTGAAGCAAATCTGTTGGCTAAAAGAGCACGAGCCAGAGCTGAGAAAAGAGTCACAATAAAAGACGAGGCCTCCACCTCAGACAGTAAAATGGACACTCTGATCAGAACGGTGGAGAAAATGGTTGATAGGTTGACCATTGCAGATAGACCTGAGCCTCAAATAAGAAATTAGAATTTCAGAGGGCATCAACCACAATTCAGAATTAAACATAGAGAGTAGAGAACACAGGACCAAATTGCGCCACCATAGCAGCAAATTAAAACTCCTTTTCAGTAGAACTACATGAAAGGGACAGATTCACATGATGATGATCCTGTGATTGAGGATAATCACTTTTTCACAGCTGATGGTGTGCCCATTTTCCTTACAGAAGACGAAGAATACACAGTGGCGACTCCAGACATTCAAAAAGACCAAAATTTCATTTTAGCTAATGATACAGTACTGGAAGAAGAGTCCAATGACTATCAAAGCGGGTATATGAACACTCTGTCAGCTCAGCAAAGGAAATACTCTTTAAGGAACAGAGAGTTTACAGTCAGCCCCATCCAAAAAAGAAAGGAGCTTCAAATGAAAAACGATGCACAGAAGAAGGGAAAGGAGCCAGCTGATCCTTCTTCTAGTAAAGCGCCTGTAGTTGCTAATATAGCCAATGAGAAGAACCAGCAAAACACAGTGAAGGAGCCAATAGAGGAGAAAGACCCGCCCATTAAAGAGGTATAAAAATCTCCCTCCTTTAATCTATAAAATTAAATCTCAAAATTAAAAGTGTCTATGCCCCTCACGGAGTTGGTGAAGAATAGTGCGTATAAAACTCAGGTGTCCAATGTCTTGCAAATCGATTCTATCTCTGATACGGTCAACATAGAAGATGAATACCCTGAAATTATTTTCAGTCTAGCCACAGAAGAATCTGTAGAGAATGAAGTCCCTCCTTTTTACTTGAGTCTTAGAGTACATGAGTTTATCATGCATAACGCTATGTTGGACTCTGGGGCCTCACATAATTTGATGCCCAAAGCTTTCATGGAGAAGGTAGGTCTTGACATCACTCATAAATATCATGACTTGTATTCCTTCGACTCAATTAGGGTCCACTGTATTGGTTTAATTAAAGATTTGGTAGTGTCTTTAGACCAGATTCCAGCAAAGAATGTCTTGATGGATGTAGTTGTTGCTGATGTCCCACCAAGGTTCGGAATGGTCCTATCTAGGTCTTGGGGTGAAAAACATAAGGTAACCATACAGATTTATTTCTCTTATGCCACTATCCCTATATTTGGCTAGTTGAGGAATTTTTATAGGGAAAATAAAATGAAGTATATGATTACCAGAAAATATAAGCCTGTAAACCATCCCATAAATGCTGTCCATACAGATTTAGAGTCTTTTGTCTTGTATTCTGATGGTGGTTTGAATGATGAGAATGTTCAATTGGTACAAGTAGATGAAATACCTGAGACTTAAGAGAATATCAGAGAGGTCCTCAAAAAGGAAAAGGATAAAGCAACAGACACTTCTGAGCCTCCTGCCTGCCAGCAGCAAAGGGACAATGAACAACCAAAAACCAGCCAAGGTAAAGAAGAGAAAGAAGAAAATTTCCAGCACCTTCAAGAAGAAGAAGAAGGCCCATGGAGTATGGATTTTGATGGAGCTGTTGGTAAGGATGGAGCTGGCATTGGAATATGGATTATGAGTCCTATTTTTTAGCCTGAGAAGGTTCCTAGTAATGTTAGATTTTGTGCCTATAAGTTAGCTTTTGATTGCTCTAAAAATGAAGCAGAATATGAGGCTTTGATTGCAGGCCTCAAAATTTTGAAGAAGTTGAATGCTAAAAGGATTTCTGTGTATGGTGATTCCAAACTGATAATGAAACAGGTGAAGGGAGAATACCAAGAAAAACATCCAAGATTGAGGGCATACAGAAATGCAGTCTTGGACATTTTGAAAACATTCCCAGAATATACTTTGACAGCAGTGCCCAAGATGCAGAACATTATTGCTGATTCTCTCGCCACTACTACAAGTAACTTGAAGATTCCAATGAACTCCAGAAATAAGTTTGAGATCTATGTCAAACATAGGCCTGCTGTTTCGGACAATTTAAGGTATTGGCAAGTATTTTTGGATGATAATGAGATCAATGCATTTTTGCAGGGTGATGGAAAATTCAAAGATACTCCAATAGAGGGTGAGTATGGAGTTGATGATCAAGATTTGGAAGTAAACCAGATGGACATATTGCAGTTAAAGGATAATGTAATTCCTAGAGGTCTCATACCTCTAGAGGAGCTTTTTGATCAGGATGATGTCGCAAAGAAACCAAGCTTGGTGCCCACATAGAAAGGAGTTGAAGACGTGAATATTGGAACAAACGATCAACCCAAGTTTGTCAAATTATCAAAAGCATTATCCCCTGAGGTAAAGGTGAAGTATGTTAAATTTCTTTCTGAATTTTCTGATGTATTTGCATGGGATTATTCAGATTTGAAAGTGTATGATAAGAACATAATTCAGCATACAATTCCTATCAAACCAGATTAGAAGCCTTTCAGATAGAAGTTGAGAAGAATCAATCCAAAGTTGCTGCCATCAATTGAAAAGGAGGTAAATAGGTTGTACAAAGCAGGAATCATAGTTACTATTACATTTTTCAATTGGATTTCGAATTTGGTCCTAGTGCGTAAAAAGACTGGAGAAATAAGACTATGTATTGACTTTCAAAACTTGAATAAGGCATCCTTAAAGGATAATTACCCACTTCTGAAAATGGGCCATATTCTGCAGAGGGTAGTTGGAGAATCTAGAATGTCACTACTTGATGGCTACTCAGGGTATAACCAGATCTTGGTGCATGAGAAGGACCAAGATAAAACTGCCTTTACAACACCTTGGGGAACCTTCCAATATGCCAAGATGCCCTTTGGATTGAAGAACACTGGAGCCACTTTCCACATGCAATGGACATTGCTTTTGCAAATGAAAAAGATGTTTCTCTTGTTGTTTATTTGGATGATTTGATAGTGTTTTTAGGTTCAGATGATGAGCATTTTCACCATCTAAGAGTGGTTTTTCAGCGTTGTAAAAAGTTTGGGATTTCTCTCAATCCAAAAAAGAGCGTTTTTGCCATGGATGAGGGAAAATTGCTCGGGAACATCATCTCCAAAGATGGCATCCGCATAGATCCAGCCAGAGTGGAGGCAATTTATCGCATAGATATTCCACGGAACAAGAAAGAGATTCAGGCCTTTAATGGTAAGATGAATTTTTTACGTAGATTTATACCTAATCTGGCTGAGCATTTGAGAGAAATGACCAATACGTTAAAAAAGGACAGCACTGTAAAGTGGAGTGAAAAGGCCATTAAATCATTCAATCTGGTAAAGTTATCTTTTTCTAATGCCCTAGTTCTGATCAGTCTCGACTATACTGAAGATTTTATTATATTTTCGTTTGCATCTGAGCATACTATGGCCGTTGTTTTAATGCAAAAGAGAGATGGGGTATAAAAGCCAATCGCTTTTTTTAGTAGGACTATTAGAGATGCTACTTTAAGATATAATATTATTGAAAAGCAGGTATTGGCTCTTTTCAAGGCATTGAAAGATTTTAGGGTCTATATGCTACATTCACACACTATAGCGTATGTCCCTAACGCAGCAGTCAAGGATGTTCTCATACAAACTGATCCAAAAGGTCGAAGAGGCAAATGGATAGCAGCTATGTTGGAATACGATCTTGAGATCAAGCCTACTAAGTTGATCAAAGGCCAAGGTTTGGAAAAATTGATGGCCCAATCAAATCTGTGTGCTTTAGATATAAACCTCATTTCAACAATGTCGGAAGAGGAAGATGAAGGTTTGCTGGTTCCCATTTCAGATATTTTTCTGCAGTCCCCTTAATATTCAGATATTGTGTATGTTCTTCATCATCTCTCGCCCCCTCCAAGAATATCCAAGAGTAAAGGTAGATCTTTGAAACTCATATCTGCAAAGTAATGTATTTTGAATAGCGCTCTATTTTGGAAGGATCCGGGAGGCGTTCTGATAAATTGCCTGGTTGAAGAAGAAGCTCATAAAGTAATGCATGATTTCCATAAAGGTGACTGTGGTGGTCATCTGTTTTGGAAAACTACAGCGAACAAGGTATTGAGAGCCGAGTATTATTGGCCCACGTTGTTTTCCGATTTATGTAAAATAGTGATGAATTGTCACGAACTTCAAATCTTCCAAGGGAAGAAGAAATTGCTTCCACTTCCTTTGAAACTTGTTTCAGTGAACGCGCCCTTTCAGCAGTGGGGGCTCGATTTTATAGGAGAAATTCACCCCACGTCCTCAGCACATCATCGATGGATACTGACTGGGACAGATTATTTCACGAAATGGATCGAGGCCATCCCTGCCAGGCAAGCAATAGACACGGTAATTATTCAATTCCTGGAATCAAATATCTTATCCCGTTTTGGTTTTCCATGTAAAATTGTGATAGATAATGCAGTCGCGTTCAGATCAAAGAAAATATTTGATTTCTGTGATAAATACAACATCGTGTTGGGCCATTCAATAGCGTATTATCCACAAGGCAACGGCCTCGCAGAATCATCCAACAAGTCACTGATGAATATAATTAAGAAAATATTGGAGGCAAACAAAAGAAATTGGCACCAGAAGCTTATCAATGCACTATGGGTAGACAGAGTCAGCAGTAAAAAATCAATAGGTATGTCACTTTTTGAGCTGGTTTATGGTACAGATGTTGTCTTTCCTAATTCTCTTACAGTTCCAGTTATGAGATTATTACAAGAATTTGGCAGTGAATATGATGACAATTAGCGAAGAATCAACTAGCTGATTCACCTTCAACAAACAAGAGAAGAAGTGTCACAGAAAATAAGTCAGTTGTAGGAAAAAATTAAAAATATCTATGAACAAAAGACTAAAGAAGAAAATTTTCAGTTGGATGATGTAGTGTTGAAATGGGATGCAAGAAATGAATAAAAAGGGAAACACGGTAAATTCGACAACCTTTGGAAGGGTCCATACAGAATTACAGCATACAGGGGTCAGAATGCTTTCTTGCTTTCAGAAATGGATGGCCAGGATTGTCCTGGAGGAGCAGTAAATGGTAGGCTATTGAAGCACTACCATTATTGAAGACATGGATCAGAAACTATCTCATCATCATTGTATATACCATTTTATTTTATCCAAAAGCAGAGTTCAAAATGCACAGTCATTCAAGTTTGGGGCCTGAGGTTAAGGCTATAAAACTTGGATGATATGGGTATAGTTTGGTTTTATTTCAGTTTTCAGTCTTAGTCTAGAGTCAGAGTCAATTTGCATTTGTGTCAGTTTTCAATATTATTGACTCCATGCCCAATGGATAACGGCTACTTGGTCTACGATGTTCTTGGAACCTCCAAGGAGCTACCATCCCCATTGGAGCCAATGTTAGTGTCATTATAGTTATACTTCCATCAGTGATCAAAGTTACTCTTTGAATTTGCATATTAGGAGTCCCATAATAATCAATTTCACCATTTCGCTAGGTCATAGATTCATTGATGGTAGTAATTTTTATCAATTCCCCCTCATGAGGTACTTTCTGATTTTCCTTTCTATGATCTTTGGTCATTAGTCACTTTAATTATCAATGTCAGTAGGTCATATGATGGGTCTCATTAGTTTCCAGGGTCTCACCATGGTCAAATTAGTGAGTCAAGTATCAATAATATCAGCAAGGTCATGAGAATGCCAATAAGCTAAAAGTCACAGCACCAGAAAGAAATCAAAGAGACATTTATATTCATTTTGATGTAATTTTCATTTCAAAACCATTTTTTGAGGTGAAAACGTGATATGTTTCCTTTACTATCATTTATTATGTAATTTCATATCATCATATGTAATAAGTCACAATTCAGAAGCTGTAATCTCCACAAAAGTAATGTTCATGCCTTCAGAGAAGTTTTCAGCAACATTTTCAATGCCATATCATCTTCAAAGAAGATCCATCAGAAAGAGCCCAGAAAGAGCTTTCCAATGGTATACTACACTCTCAAAACTGACTTCTGAATTGAATTTTATGCTTAAGTGAAGTAAAATCCCTATATTCCCTAAGTCCCCCCTATTTCCCCTTTTTTTCCTTTTAACTTTATGTTTAAAAGTTTTGATTTTCCCTTTAAAAATCCCTTTTCCCCCCCTCTGATTATAAAATCGCATTATAAATTACTTCTTAAAAATATATATGCGATTTTATTATTAAACCACTTCCCCTCCATGACCCATTGGACTTTATAATAAAAAGTTCCATATTATAAAGCCCCCGCCCCTTTAACCACTTCCCCTTTTTCCATCCCCGCCATGTACATAACAAAACTTTATGATAAAGTTTCATATTATATATAAACCCCACTGCTTATAAATCACAATCTCAACGTTTAACAAATTGCAACATTTATAATGGATGCTCCGATTGGTTCATCGCAAAATTTGCGATGCGATTGATCGCACAAAACTACGATCACTCCAATTGCATCTCCCCTCCGATTCCCCGATCGCAGTCTCCTCTCGATTGACCCAATCGCAAACTCCAAATCGCAACTCCCCTCCGATTCCCCGATCACAGTCTTCTCCGATTGCACGATCGCGACATCCCCCGATTGAAACCTCTGATTTCTCATCCCATCGTTGATTACCCCCGCCGATCGGATGACCCACCATAAATCGCAACACTCCCATCGCAACTCCCAATCGATTTTCCACTCTGATTGATCGCATCGCAAGTTTTGCGATTGCGATTACTCCTCGCTCCCGATCTCTAATTGCGATTGACCCCGGTCCCACTTTAGCCCTTCGCCTATTAATAAATACCGTCATGCCTTTGTATAAAGTGAAAAATCATTTTTCTGTTTACTCTTAAGGGATTTCCCTGCTCCATTGTGTATTTCTCATTGGACCTAGGCTAATCGCATCGGAAACGTTTGGGGTGTTGTTTCAACAATGATCACCCCTGATCTCCGATTGCGATTACATTATTATTTCATCCGCCCACCCTGCTCTAAACTCCGATTGTGATTTCTGTTTGTTACATTATATCCCTCCGCCGGTTCATTCCGATTGCAATTTATATGGGTCCTGCCTTCTTCCCTTCCTCTTTCCCATTAAAAAATTGGTTTCCCTTCACTAAAAGAAGAATTTTCATTCAAAGCCATTTTTATTTAAAAATTTGGTTTTATTCAAAACAACAAATGGAAAGCAAAGAACAGTCAAAGGCCGAGCTCAAAATACAGCAAAGATATCTGAAACAGCAGGAAAATAGGATCGGATTGTCTATTCTGTCCTCAGTGATGATTTAAAGGGATCTGTGTTGCAGGTTTCCACTCCTTATTGGCTATCAACTAATTTGAGAGGCATAATGTAACGATGCTCCTTCTGATGGGCAGATTGTTGTTTTTCTTTTCCATATTCAGATTTCAGTCCTGGAGTTGTTATAACAACTCTCCTTTCTATTGATGTACATTTCCACAAATCTGTTCTACTTATTGTATTGTAAATCATTTGTAAGAGGTCGAAGTCTAAGTCTCAGAAAGTAGGGGAATAGTGTAGAAGAACATATCTACGCTACATTGTACAGTTTGACAGGAATTAATAAGAGATGCAGTTCTGATTTGTGGGATCCATATGGTATGAGAGTTAGCATTTTTTTCTTTCCTTCGTTTCATACGTGAATTGTTATGTGTTTCATTCATCCATAAACATTTCTTTTTGAATGTTTTCAAGATAGAAAAGTAGAATCCATTTTATATGCTCTGCCTTGGGAAATCATTCATGCTCTATGTTTTTTTTTTCTTCTGTTTGAAAAGGATCCATCTATTGTGCCCTTTTCAGATCCTCACCAGTCTTTCCATCCCATCCTTATTAAACCTTAAATGCTAAGTTTCCTGCCTATCTTGCCCCATGAAATATACTGTGTCCTAATTTAATTCCTGGTTTCAACTGTCTCTATATCCCACATATCCCTGGAAATTTATTCATTCATTCTATTAAACCTTTTCCATAATTTTATCTAGCCTAATATGAGTCCATTTATTGTGTTCCATTGAATATTCTTTTATGGATAGAGCCCTCTCCTATCCTTGTAGGGCTAGCTACAAGGCTGAGCATGGTTTATTTTGTTACCCTGTTTTGCCTTTGCAACCTGAGGTCCAATTCAGGTGCTAACATGGTCAAGCTCAGGGTTAGGTTATAGTTAAGGTCAAGGTTAAGGTTATGGTTAAGGCAAGGTTAAGATAAGGTTAAGGGTAAGGTTGAAGTTAAGGTTAGGTTAAGGTTATGGTTGATGTTAGGTTAAGGTTAGGTTAAGGGTAAAGTTAAGGTTATGGTTAGGGTTAAGGTTAGGGTAAGGTTAGGATTAGGTTAAGGTTAAGGTTATGTAAAGGTTAAGGTTAAGGTTAAGATTAAGGTTAAGGTTAAGGGTTTGGTCAAGGTTAAGGTTAGCTTATAGTTAAGGTCAAGGTTAATGTTAGGTTATGGTTAAGGTTAAGATTAAGGTTATGGAAAGGTTAATGTTAAGGTTAATGTTAAGTTAAAGTTAAAGTTAAGGTTTGGTCAAGGTTGGGGTTAGGTTGTAGTTAAGGTCAAGGTTAAGGTTAGGTTAAGGTTAAGGTTATGGTTTTAGTCAGGTTAAGGTTAAGGTTAAGGTTAAATTTAGGCTAAGAGTAAAGTCAAGGTGAAGGTTAGGGTTAGGTTAAGGGCAAGATAAGGTTAAGGTTAAGGTTAAGGTTAGGTTAAGGTCAAGGTCAAGGTTTAGGTTAAGGTTAAGGTCAAGGTTAAGGGTAAGGTTAAGGTTATGGTTAGGGTAAGGTTATGGTTAAGGTTAATTTTAATGTTAAGCTTAAGGTTGAGGTTAGGGGTTTAATTAAGGTTAAGGTTATGTTAAGGTTAAGTTTAATGTTAAGGGTTTGGTCAAGGTTAGGGTTAGGTTATAGTTAAGGTCAAGGTTAAGGTTATGGTTAAGGTAAGGTTAAGATAAGGATAAGGGTAAGGCTAAGGTTAAGGTTAGGCTAATTTTATGGTTAATCTAAGGTTAAGGGTAAATTTAACGTTAAGTTTAGGTTAGGTTAACTTTAAGCTTAAGGTTAAGATAAGGTTAAGTTTAAGGTTAGGTTAACGTTAAGGTTTAAGTTTATGGGTCTTAACATCAACCTTCACTATAACCTACCCTTAACATTAACCTTTACCTAACCTTAACCTTAACCTTAACCATAACATTAACCTTAAAATTGACCTTCACTATAACCTTAACCTTAACCAAACCCTTAATCTTAACCTTAACTTAACCTTAACCTTAACCTTGACCTTAACTATAACATAACCCTAACCTTGACCATAAACTTAACCTAACCTTAGCCTTGACTTTACCCTTAACCCTAACCCTAACCATAACCTTTACCTTAACATAACCTTAACCTTAACCTTTACCTTAGCATAACCTTAACCTAACTAAACCGTTATCTTGAACCTTAAACTAACTTGAAATTTGATTTTACCCTTAACCCTAACCTTAATCATAACCTTTACCTTAACGTAACCTTAACCTTACCCTTACATTAACCTTGACTTTACCCTTAACCTTATCTTAAACTTAACCTTAACCTTAACCTTAACTTTATCCTTAACCTTACCCTAATCTTAACCTTAACCTTGACCCTAACCTAAACCTTAACCTTAACCTTATCTTTAACCTTAACCTAACTAATCCCATAACCTTAAACTTAACCTTAACTTTAAACTTACCCTTACCTTAACCTTAAGGGTAAAGTTAAGGTTAAGGTTAAGGTTTGGGTTTAGTCAGGTTAAGGTTAAGGTTAAGGTTAAGGTTAACCTACCTTAACCTTATCTTAACCTTAACCTTAACCTTAACCTTAACCTTAACTTTAACGTACCCTTACCTTAACCTTAAGGGTAAAGTAAGGTAAAGTAAGGTTTAGTTAAGGTTAGGGTTAGGGTTAGGTTATAGTTAAGGTTAAGGTTAGGTTAAGTGTAAGGTTAAGGTTAAGGGTAAGGTTAAGGTTAGTTTACGTTAAGGTAAGGTTAAGGTTAAGGTTAAGGTTAAGGTTAAGGTTATGGTTATGGGAAGGTTAGGTAAAGGTTAAGGTTATGGGAAGGTTAAGGTTAAAGTTAGGTTAAGGTAAGCTTAAGGTTAAGGTTAAGGTCAAGGTCAAGGTCAAGGTAAAGGTTAGGTTAAGGTTAAGGATAAAGTGAAGGACATTAGCCTAATATTAACCTTAACGTAACCTTAACCTTAACTTTAACCTAACTATAACCTTACCCGTAACCTAACCTTAACCTTAACCCTAATCTTAACCATAACTTTACCCTTAACCTAACCTTAACCTTAACCTTAACCTTAACCTTATCTTAACCTTAGCCTATCCTTAACCTTGACTTTACCCTTAATGTAACCATAACCTTAGCCTTATCTTAACCTTAACCCAACCTTAACCTTAACTATAACCTTAACCTTAACCTTCCCATAACCATAACCTTAACCTTGACTTTACCCATAACCTAATATTAACCTTAACCTAACCTTAACCTTGACCCTAACTATAACCTAACCCTAACCTTAACCCTTACCTTACCCATAACCTTAACCTTAAGGTTAGGGTTAAGGCTAAGGTTAAGGTTAAGGTTAAGATAAGGATAAGGTTAAGGTTAAGGTTAGGTTTAGGTTAAGGTTATCGGTAAGGGTTTGGTCAAGTTTAAGCTTAGGTTATAGTTAAGGTCAAGGTTAAGGTTATGGGAAGGTTAAGGTTAAGGTTAAGGTTAAGGTTTGGTCAAGTTTAGGGTTAGGTTATCGGTAAGGTTAAGGTTAGGTTAAGGTTACGGTTAGGTTAAGGTTAAGATTAGGTTAAGGTTAAGGTTAAGGTTAATGTTAAGGGTTTGGTCAAGGTTAGGGTTAGGTTAAGGTTAGTTTTAAGGGTTTGGTCAAGGTTAGGGTTAGGTTATAGTTAAGGTCAAGGTTAACGTTAAGGGTAAGGTTATAGTTAGGTTAAGTTTAAGCTTAAGGTTAGGTTATAGTTAAGATAAAGTTAAGGTTAAGGGTTTGGTAAAGGTTAGGGTTAGGTTATAGTTAAGGTTAGGTTAAGTTAAGGTTAAGGTCAAGGCTAAGGGTAAGGTTAAGGTTAGATTAAGGTTAATATTAGGTTAAGGGTAAAGTTAAGGTTAAGGTTAGGGTTAAGGTTAGGGGAAGGTTAAGTTTAAAGTTAAGGTTAAGGTTAAGGGTTTGGTCAAGGTTAGGGTTAGATTATAGTTAAGGGTAAGGTCAAGGATATAGGTTTAGTCAGGTTAAGGTTAAGGTTAAGGTTAAGGTTAAGGTTAAGGTTACGTTAAGGGTAAAGTCAAGGTTAAGGTTAAGGATAAGGTTAAGGTTAATATTATGGTTAAGGTTAAGGTTATCGTTAAGTAAACGTTAACGTTAAGGTTAATGGTTATGTTAAGGTCAAGGTTAAGGTTAGGGTTAAATTTAAGGTTAGGTTAAGGTTACGGTGAAGGTAAGGTTAAGGTTAAAGTTAAGGTTAAGGTTAGGTTAAGGTTAAGGTTAAGGTCAAGGTCAAGGTTAGGGTTAAGGTTAAGGTCAAGGTCAGGGTTAAGCTAAAATTTAAGGTTAGGGTTAGGGTTGAGGTTAAGGTCAAGGTCAAGGTTCACTGTCCCTGCAATCGCTCGTCCTGTACATGTGAGGACTATTCCCGTGACATGTGAACAGTAAAATGTCATGAAAACACCTTGATGGCATCCTTCTGCATAAGGGTAAGAATTGTCCTTGAGAACATTTCCTCGGAAAAGCCCCAAAAACATGGTTTTGGCATTAGCATGAGTAGCCAGTTCATCCCTCGCGCCAATAGGGAAAATTTACACTAGTGGGCATGCCAGCTGGCGCTCTGTCCCTATGTTGTACCCACGCCAACTTGTTTTGGAATGTTTTTTAACAAATTGAGGTGGAAGTTTCCTTTAACCACCTCAGGAATGAATCATGAAAAAAAGGTTGGGCTGTTTGGCTTCGGATCTCCTTGTTTAGGAAGAGGTTTTCCACCTCTCATGGAACCTTCCTAAGAGATAGGACTCTCCCAACAAGCTTTGTGAGACACGCTCCACTGGAAGCCTTGCCAAAGGAAGAACGCGACATTGGAACTCGTCTGTAATATTTCTTTCAAATTTTAATATATGCTAGACTATGTTATTGGTTCCATTGTTGTATTACTTATCTTTGTAATGAAATTTGATTCAATCTTTTCCGACCGATTGATAGTTACATGTTTGAATTATTACGTTATATGCCTTTTTTTCTTCTCTACATGTGTACAGGTTTCCTAATGTGGTGAGCATAAGGATTGTGATTTGTCAAGCTAGGAATGGGAAGCAAAACTTCTTCTTCGACAACAACAGTGTAGGATTTGAGGTAGGCTATCTAACGTAGCTTTGTCTTTTGTAACTAGGAATTGATATCGTAGCATGTTTTGTTTGTTGCTAGACCCACTCTAGGGCTAGTGGGATCACCTCTGTTCGTAGAGGGGTCTTACCTCTCCAACAAATTGGTGACTCCACTGGGGAATAGTGTGAGTTAGTCCCTCTCCCATTGGGTTGTGTTTTGGCTTCTTGTTTGTCTAGTTTTCCTTCCTGGTTCATTTTTCTTGGTTTGAAACCCCTGTTCAGCCCCCTGGAGATCAAACCTCTCTTTGTTTGTTCATTTTTCATTTTTATCTGATTAAAACTTCTTGGCGTGTTTTCCTTCCTAACAATCGTACCAATGGGCGCGATTTTCTAGTTCATTAACCACGCCATTCCTTGTTTGGCGCAGATTACAGCTAGACAAGTGCGCCAACCCTGGTAAGGTTTGTGGTTTTCTTGGTTTTGGAGTTTTTGAGCCTGAGCTTTGACCCTGGGTTGTTTTATCTGACTTGTTGAGTGCTTTAGAGTCATTTGTTACTGAGATCAACCCTTGTACTTCAATTTTTTGCCCTTTTCTGTCATTTTTTATTTTCGGCCCTAGGTTTTCTAGGTGCTTTAGCCTGCTGAGCCTCCCATGGGAGTTTCGAGTCCTTGGTTTCCCAGTCAACTTCGTTTCTACTTCTTTGCATTCAGCTTCTTGGATCCATTTGAGTGATTGCATTAATTGAGTGATTGTCCTCTATGTCTTTCAGTTTTACTCTTGTCACTCCAAGCCTAGATTACACAGCTTGTTTGGGTCTCTTTTGAGATCTTCCTTTGATTTGAAGGATTTTGTCACTAGTTTGAGTCTTGCTTTGCTTGTTTTCAGTTGAGAGAAATTGTATTGTTTTAGCTCTCGCTTCACCATTCTCAAAATCAGTGTTTTGATTTATTTTTCATATCATTTAGTGTGTTTTCTCTGATATATTGAAAAACACAAAAAAATATTTTTCATTCTTGATTAGCATAGTGAAAATTGGAAAATATTTCGCATTTCTAGCATTATATAATTCTAGGGAAGAGTTTTTTCAGTTTCATTAGCTCACATCAGGCATTTTGGTGGATGTCTTCGCATGATTTATCATAGCCATCGCTTGAAATCTCTAACTCTCTCATAGATAGCTCTTCATTGAACGAAATGGAGTCTTATGGCACGTAGCTTGCATTTAGGGATTTGTGAGATTCAACATTTGGTAGGACCTTGGAATTGAAACGTAAATTGAAGATCAAATTTAAAATTTACTGAATTAATCTAAGGTAACATTGAAACTTAACGCAATATTTAGTGATCTAAGTTAGAGACGTGTTCTGGCGTCTTTAAACCTAGCAGCTGTCGTTCGCCATTTGGCTTCAAACAGCACTAGTACGGACTTGTGCTCCATGTACCATCGAGTATATAAAGGGAGACCTCTCTAGGTTGCAATCCTTTTATCCATAGGAAGCCGAGTCTGCCACCTTGTAACCATGATATATTGAGCACAACATTCGGGTAGACTACCTACACATACATCAAGTCCTTGGTTGATTTCTCTTTCATTTTATAACCAAGGTGTATATGGTAGTTCATGGGAACTTGGTACACCCTTTTACCTAGACTACCTAAGCAGTCATTTTCGATCTTTACTGACTCCATAAATTTGAAAATAGCATCGAGCACTTGTCCTTTCGCACTCACTTAAAACTAAAAGAGATAGAGTCACCTTTTCCTGTTTCTCGACTCTTAAAATATGAAACAACAGAGTTTTGTTTTAATGTCTTAAAAAACTAACTACCTATGAAATATTCCTGGTTAAAGTTAGTTTCCTTAGGGTGTTGTTTTGAGTTGTTTTCGATGGCAACGTTTCTGGAGTTCACTAACCCAGGAACCCCTCCCGAAGGGAATCCTGGTTCTTTTCCTGATTTTGGGAATGTTGGTGCTCCTTATATGGCAATGTTGTCCCTGCCTGGTTTAACTGTTGGATTGCTTGTATGGTTATTTTCGACCTCGGTGGTCCCGAGGTTTTCGTTCACCGTATAGCCATCTCCTCCACCTGAACAACATCATGTTACTTCTAAGGTGGACCTCTCCCCTTCTTCACCTATTTCCTCATCGTCCTCTTCTACTTCGCTTGGTGAAATTCTATATTCCAGTAACCAAGTGGCTAAGAAGAAGAATAAGAAGACCAAGAAGAAGAAGTCAGATAAACGAGAGACTAAAACTGCAACTACTGCACTTAGGAAACCATCCATTGAAGAATTGTCTGAACTTCCATGAAATGTCAAATTCCCTTGCATAATTTTCAAGGGTAACCATTTGATTCGATACTACCCTATTATTCTCAAGGTACTTGAAGCATGGTTCGACGCCCACCTTCCATTGTCTTCTGGAAGTCATATTGCTAGCACATCTTTGACTAGCTCTGATAAGGCTCATAAAAAATTGGGCAAGATTACCAATCCCTGTAAGTTGTGTGAAAGGCATCATCCCATTCACCTTTGTCCATATATGGATGAAGCCAAGAGAGTGTTGGAAAACTCCACTGTTTCTGCACCCTGCCTTCCGACTGGTTACCAGAAGCTTTCCTCGAGTCCTTCGCTAGTTGATTCCACGATTGGTCAAGCATCATCCTTGCTTGATCCTGCTCCCCCAGAAATTCAAGTCCAGGAATCTATTTCTTACCAACCACTGGCCAAGGAATCAGTTGATCTGACCCCATCTATGGTGCATCAGGTCTTTTCCATTGAGATTCGGTCTAATCCCCCCCATGTTCTTCTTGTTTCTTCAGATTCTTCGAACTTGGAGAAATATTCTTCCATCCCTATAGTCCAAGAAACTGCTCCTCCTACTCCCATGATGGACGTCTCAGAGGATGCTCCTCTTGCTCTAGTAACATTGGGGGACAATCATCTTAGTTCGATGGTATCCCCCCAAGTAGTTTGGTCACTTCCTTTGATTGGAGTCGATTTTCCAGATACCTCCTTCCGTATTATGTGCCTTTTGAGATCACGATACAAGCCTTTGATCTGGTCGTACCTAGAAATATTATAGATGAAGGTGCATCTGTTAGTATTCTATCTTCAACCACTTGGCAAGATTTTGGTTCTTCACTGCTTATGCCTGTTACCCAGAATTTGTTGACTTTTAACAGAGAAACCAGTCAACCGTTATGGATCCCTCCAAAGTTTCCTATTACTTTGGGAGGGAAAACCATCCATATAGACGTGATGGTTATTCCAGGCCCCTTAGATTTCAATTTACTCTTAGGGTGTGACTATACTTATGTCATGGGTGTAGCTGTCTCTTCCCTCTTTCATGTGATCTCCTTTCCACATAAAGGTCAAATCATGACCATTGATCAGCTTTCATTCTTTGGTCTTGGCATGAAATCTGGTCCACCATCGCCCCTTCTGGGTCTTTATACGTCGGTTGTATACTCCCTGCCATAGGTTAATTATGTGGCTACCTACCCTGTGCCCATAATCAGTGATACTACCATTGTGCATAGTGTGTTGGGGGCATTGGGTCCTGATTTCCAAGATGTTGTACTCCCATCCAATGCGGAAATCTTGGAAGCCATGACTTCTTATTCATCATTATGAGTTCTTGTCGGAGCAGGGTTTATTTTCGTGTGTCACGCTCCTTAAAAAATGAAACAAGGTGTCAAGAGGATAGTTCTTTTAATGTGTCAACCTCGTTAAAATAATGAAATGCGTTCCCGTTCAATTCGAGCCTTTGATTAGATCTTGTAAAATCCCAGTCGAGTATTTCACTTGATCTCGTACTTTGAACCTTCACTCCATCTGCCTTTCATATGGACTGAAGCTTGGGGGGCATGTACCTCTAATTGAGTAACCATGTTGGGGGCATTCTTACTTTTTTCAAGCATAGTTTGTTTCCATTTCAAGCTTGTGTAAAAATGAAACTGGTTTCAAGCATAGTTTATCTTTGTTTCAGTCTTGTGTAAAAATGAAACCAACTTCAAGCAGATTTTCTTGATTTCAAGCTTGTGTAAAAATGAAACCATTCTCATTTTACCTCTCCTGATTGCCATTTTTTCTCCCTTTTTTGCTAGATGAACCTTGGTTTTCTCATTCCATCGTTACCATCTACTTGGACAATCATATACCTTCACTTGGTTGTTTTACCCATTCCTGATGAACTACTATGATGAGTGGTCTTGTTAGCCAGCCTATTGACCTTTACTTATTCTGAAAAGTTCCACCATTACCAGAACCAATTGCTACCCTTTATACCACTCGTTCCTCCAGGAGAAGTCACCTTTCAGCTCTTTTCTGACTCTTAAAAATTGAAAATGTTGTCGAGACTCTTGTCAATTTGAACTCGTTAAATGGTTGCGAAACGATATCTACCTAGTATACGTTTGAACCTTTTTCAAGCTGGAATGGATTATTTACGAAAAAGGAATACCTTAGCCTCAACGGTAGTTTCTTTGCATTCGACATGTTAGGGATCTGTAATTTTAGCAGATTGGTAAGACTAAAACTGTATAAGCAACATCGTTTCAACCAACTTTTGGATTCTAGGATATAGCCCTCCTGAATCCGGAGAGGGATCTCTCCAATATGTACAAAGATGGATTTGTATTTGAAGTTTGGGGTTATGATATTCGGCTAGTTATGAAGACCAAGGGCTTGTTTGTTTTTTGGGTGGTTGAGCATGATTACTATTTGAGGTGGAAAGTTTTGAGTGCAAAAAGTTTCAAAGGGAGAAGTTACAGGCAATCAGAGTAAGCTTCGACCAAAAAGATAGACAATTGCAGGTTTTATTCCATTGGGCTATGGAGTCATAATAGGATTTAATTGAAACAACAAGAGGCGAGAGTGATCCATGGGGCAAGTCATCTATGTCTAAGGATCTCTTTGAATTTTGATTTATGGAATGAAATGACACAATAAGAAGGATAGATAAACAGATGCAGAACAAAAGCAGCCCAGGATCTGATAAGTACCTTTAAACTAATCAGCCTTTGACATGGACTCAAGAAAAACATAAAAGTAAACTAGGATCTGGTAAGTACTTTTAAACTAGCCAGCCTTTGATACACTTTCAATAGAACACAATTTAAAACAAAGGGAAACTTGGAAGAAACCTTTGGAGTAGAAACTAGCGGGTCGGGCTCACCACAAATCCTCTCCTAGCTCTTCTTTACTTAGTTACTTTCAAGACAAACAAAAATATAACACAGAATGTCCTAAGATCTGGTAAGTACTTTGAAACTAGCCAGCTTTTAACACATTCTGAGGGAAACATCTAGATAGCTTGTGGGGACAAAACTGGGACCAGGGGTCACCATATCTTCCTCAGTTCATCTTCACTAAACATATACTAAAAATAAAATTTAAGAATAACATTCAGCTAAGACAATAAGACGAGGGAATGCCAGCATTCCTATGCTTGAACTGAATTAAATTATTCCTAAATAACACAGTTTAGAAGAAAATGTTCAGATAAATATTTTTAGTCAGAGAAGGTTACTGATGTACAGTAGGTCCTAACTCTATGCATGATGTTATTTATAAGAGGATATGAAACACAGTGAAAACAGAAACAAAATAACAAGTAACAATTAGAGAAACATCACCGTCAACATAGACCAGGATCCCATAAATCAACTTGTATTGATGCTCCAAACCAATTACAGCTTTAAGTCTAGTGCTTTAGGTTAGCAACCATCTACACATCTCAGCCTAACCTCTCTATCACCAAAAGAGCTCCAAGAGCCAGTGAATACTATGTACAATCATAAATTTTAAGCTCAAGTGTATATCAAAGTTCCACAACCAACCCCTCACTCATCTTCTGCAGAAGTATTTATAGAAGGATGAGGAGCTGAGACCTGATAAAAGATCTCAATTACAATTAATACAGTCTTAATGATTTCTGGGCCTTTGAGGGGCTCAAATGAAGAAACTTACTTACGTATCCTCTGTATTAAATTTTTTTACATAAATATTAAGCTCAGTGGGAGCTTTTGTTGACCTTTGAGGCTCTGTGTAGCATTGAACATTAGGGGAGTTTTGAGGTCTAAAATGGGCCTCATAAGAAAAATGTACAACAAAAATAAACTTTATAAAAACCAATAGGATTCAAGATGATGATGTCATCCATAATGGATGATTCACCATTTTTGGAGTAAAAAAGTAAAAATATTAAAAAATAATAAAATAATAAAACTACTTTTTCAACTCGTATTTTAAACTTATCTCCCAAAATTTTTACTCAAATTTCGAGTGGAAGTACTCGTTGAATGTGGAATTTAATTCCTCATCCAAGGATTACCCATGTTGCATACTTTCGATGAACTCTTCTACACGAAAAATGAGAAATACATAAAAAACGTGATTGTAATCACGTTTTTTTATGTATTTATCATTTTTCATGTAGTAGGACCCATCAAAAGTATGCAACATGGGTACTCCTTGGATGGGAAATTAAATTCCGCATCCAACGAGTACTCCCGCTCAAAATTTGAGTAAAACATTTGGGAGATAAGTTGAAAATATGAATTGAAAAAGTAGTTTTTTCATTTTTCCCTCTAAAATTTGATGATGTCATCAAATCTTATTAGATTTTTTCCACTATTATTTTATAATTTCCTTAGGAGGCCCATTTTAGACCTCAAAATTCCCCTAATGGTAACTCTACAAATGTTCATCATTAATTTCCTTGGCAAGGTTTCCTCTTTGGCTGTGTTTTGAGGCAGGTATCCGGTTCTGATCAATAAATTCGGCCTCTGATTGAGTACTTTTGTGGCATAGGTGGCTTTGTGGTAGCTGAGAGGAATCAATTTTCCTCAAATGTGGTGGTAGAGGCATTCCTGTAGATAGAACACTTTAGGTTTTCTGTAAACTATGTTTTACTTGGGGATTAGGCTTTTGATAAGCATCTTAGACGTAATCCCCACGAATCTGTCCTTTAATCCTCTGTTCTAGTAAATTTTGGTCTTCGGCACTGATAGTCTTTGATTTCCGTCAAATCCATGGTTTTTTCTGATGTGCAGGGTCGAGCAGGGTCATGTGGCATTAGTGCTTGGATAAACATCGATGAAACGTGAAATTGGAAACCTGCGAATGATTTCTGAGGTGAATCGAAGGCGAGAGGGTCATCACCCTATGCCTTTGAATTTTCTTTATAAATGGCGTGAGAACCATTTAAAAACCCTGAAAAATACAAAAAACAGTCATAAAATCCTGCATATATAGGTTACCGCTTCAAAAGGCTTGTGGAGAGAGCGTGGCCATTGGATGGCATCGTCCAACGGTCAGGATTTATCGGGGGAGAACGTAGAATGGGCAGAAGCAATATTAGATTAGGGTCATCAATCACGCAGAGATCGACGGTCGAGAGCGAAGGGGGAAGTCAAAAATGGAGAATCGTTGACTGGGCAATCAAATCAGGGAGACGAAATCTGAACCGTCGATCTACAGATCAGATCGACGGCGGAAAATGTTTTAACACTGCGTCGGGACCATGTTAAGTAGCGGGCATCTTCATCGAGCGATAGATGTTGGATGGGCGGCTTCAGATCGGACGGTCCATGGCAATATCGCTGGGTGTCCTCGTCTGAACAATAATGAGCAATGGACAATGGTTTTTGGAACAGTGGTCAAGCCACGTGTCAAACAGTGTATGGAATCACTGGCGATCGAGGGAAAACAAATTTTCGCCCAAAGTCGGTGCAATGGATACCACCGGTTTTGGGCAATCGGCTTATGGACGGTGGGGACCACAGGAGACGAACTCTGCACCGTCCGATCTGTAGATCAGATCGACGGTGCAGAACGGTTTAAAAATGGTATCGGCAGAAAAATGTAAAATAATTTAAAACCCAAGGTTTAAATTAAAACAAAGGTTTTAAGAGGGGCGGGGCAAAAAAACATAAAATAAAAAGGTTTGGCGCCCAACTACGGGGCCGCGGGCACATGGGAAGTGATGTGCCTGAGGGTTAATGGGTAAAGGGATTTAGGACTTAGCCCAAGGGGGATTAAGACCATAGTAATAAAACTTTATTTTTATGAAATTTTTCAAGGTTTTCAATGGAACTGGGGGTTTCGGTAAGGTTAAAGAGGGATTCTTTAACATTGTGAAAGTGATTTATATTAGTGGAAGAAGAGAACTCATGATAAACAAAGGAGTTTTATGGAGAAATAGGGAAACAAATGAAGGTCAGTTTTGAAGTGGGAGGAGGAAAAAGGGCCTTCGCAGCAGTAATCTGGCTTGGAAATCAACATGATTTCTAAGTGTAAAATGGGAATATCAGTGAAGCTTTGGACAGAGGAAAGGCAGGAGGCATTCAAGAGTCTTCAAGAGCCAACAATTTTTAGTCATGAAATTTGTTCCCTGAAGGCTCAAATAATCTTAGCCACCTTTTGGTATAACAAATATTGTAGGTGGCTAACAGTGGCTCCACTTGGGGATTGTGCCTTCTTGAAGGCATCAAGGACTTTAGACCTGCTTTCTCTGGGAGGCTGATTAGTTGCCTAATCCATTGGGCTGCCTTTATTTCTGTGGATAATGTGCTCTAAAAAACATATTAGCAGTCATAAAATCAATGCATCTTCATCAATACAAACTTTCTACCTACCCAATCCTACTGATCTAACATTTTTCTCCATTAGAGTGCACTTGGATTGGAAAACTCTTTTCACAACATTTTATTCTTTTGAAAGCAGGAAATATAATCTATTTCTACTCCTTATTTCTCCCTAAACTCAGATTAAACAGTTGAGTTCAGATGCTTCTCTACCTATTCTACTATCTGTTGGGATTAAACTGTCCAACAAATTTTCATTCTCTAAATTTATAAAACATAAATTTAAAAACAGTCAAGTCAAGATTAAGTTGTTTGACTCCCTGTGATCTATGGCATAAAAACAAGTTGCACATAGACATTTATTTTGTAGAAAATTAAATCAAAATGGAAGACTTAAGATCTGAAATTTTCTCATCATGGCCTTCTCTTCTTACAGCTCTGTTTTGACTTTTGCTTTGAGTTGTTCTTCTTAGTTCTTTGACTCATATTTTGAGCTAATTAGAACCAGATTTGACCTCTTTTTTGACTCAGAAAATAAAACATATTTGAGTCATCTCTCTTTGCAACCTTAGGTTCATATTTTGATCATGTTTGAACCTTTAATTTCTATCCTAAACTATCTACTGATAAGCCAAGTTTAAACAGTTTGGAAAATCGAATTCACTATCCTATTAGCAGAAAATTTAAAGCTAATTAGTCAATATTAGGTTGTTTGACTAACTAGAAGTGTGTTTTTGTAGGAGTGGCATTTAGGCTTGCACACTTTCAGATTTGTTTCTCTTTTTTGGTATGAGGCTATACCTTTCTTGTTTTCATAATCTGCCCTCTTTTCTTTATTTTTATTGATTTTGTATTTTTAATTTTTACAACTTTGATTGCAATGGTGGATGAGATATTTATAATGGAAAAAGATAAAAGGCTTTAAAATGTATCATGGATTAAGAGAATTAAGGCTTAAGCATCCTGCCATTAACAAGACCCCCAAACAATTCTACTCCATTCAAATTCTGCAATAAAAATGCATTGTTACCAGCAGCTGAATGAATAGAGTAAGGGCCAAGCCATAGGTTGTCAAATTTTCCATGCTTGCCCTTCTCTTCCCTTCTTGAGTCCCACTTTAAAAATTTGTCCCCAATCTTGAAATTGCTAGCATTTTTTCTTCTATCAAAAATTCTTTTAATGCTATCTTGTTTCTGCAATGCTTTGCTATACACTTCCTCTCTGGTTTATTGAAGATGAATGGTTTGGTTTATTCTCCTGATCATGTCATTATCTTCAGTCTGCAACTCTTGAATCAACTTTATCAGTAGCACACCAAGGCTGTTTGGAAAAATTTCATCTGTACCAAACACAAGCTGAAAATGTGACATACCAATAGATTTCTTCAAAGTCAATCTGTCAGCCCAAATTGCATGGACCAGCTTTGTGTGCCAAGACTTTTTGTTGTCCTCCAACAATTTCTTGATTATGTTCACTAAACTTTTGTTTGAGGATTTTGCAAGTTCATTACCTTGGGGGTAATAGGCTGTGGAATGCCCCAATTTTATCTGATATCTGTGGCAGAATTCAACCATCTTCTTTGATCCAAATGCTGCTGCATTATCAGTGATAATCTTGGTAGGATAGCCAAATCTGGAGAGAATGTTAGTCTCCATAAATTTCATGATAACTGAATCGTTGGCCTGCCTACAAGGTATGGCTTATATCCACTTAGTGAAATAGTCTGTGGCAGTGAGAATCCATCTATGTTGGGTAGAAGATGGGGGATGGATTTCTCCTATGAAGTCAAGTCCCCACTGTTGAAAAGGGGCTTCAACAGTGATTGGATGCAAAGGTAGGGGTAGAAGTTTTCTTTTGCCTTCAAAAATTTGACACTTATGACAGGCTATGATCATCTTGTGTACATCATGGAAAAGAGTAGGCCAATAGAAACCAGCCCTCAAAATTTTGTTGGCTGTTGTCTTCCAGTACAAATGACCTCCACATTCTCCTTCATGGAACTGGTATTAACCTTCTCTGCATCAAACTCAGGCAAACATTTAAGCAATAGACCACTTGAATTTTTCCAATAAAGACATTTATCTATAATGCAATAGTTTACAGATTTTAACTTAAGGAATCTTGCCTTTGTTTTTGTCAAACCAGGAGGTGTATTCAAATTAAGAAAAACATAAACAATATTAGCATACCAAGAGGAATTCATAAAATGGTTTTCAACAATGGGTGTTGAGATTTCCTCTTGATCATATAAAGCATTAATCATATGTATATCAAGAACTTCACAATTTGATTTAGCCATTAATCTAGCTAGACCTTGGCCTTTGATGAGTTTAGTGGGCTTTATCTCTAAATCATATTCAATAATAACGACAATCCACATACCTCTCTTACCATCTGGGTCCTGTGTTAGAATGTCTTTAACAACTGAATTCAAGACAAAGGCAATGATGTGTGAGTGAAGGATGTACACCCTGAATTCTTTCAAAGATTTAACCAAGGCGAAAGCTTGCTTCTCCATAATGTTATACTTCAAAGGGGCATCCCTCAATGCCTTGCTAAAGAATGCAATAGGCTGCTCTTGTCCTTGTGGATTTTTCTGTAAAAGGACAACAGCTATGGTATGTTCTGATGCAAACGAGAAAATATAAAAATATTTTGAAAAATTAGGACTTATCAAAACCAGTGTTTTGGTTAATGCTTGTTTCACCAGTTCAAAGGATTTCTTTGCTTCCAAGGTCCATTTTACCCCTTGCTCCTTTTTTAACATGTTTGTGATATTCCTAAGGAGCTCAGCCAAATTTGGGATGAACCTTCTCAAAAATTTAATCTTTCCATTGAAATATTGCAACTCCTTGATGTTCCAAGGATGAGAGATTTGCAATATGGCCTCAATCCTCTTCGAATCTATATTTATACCCTCTTCTGAAATAATGTGTCCAAGAAGCTTACCTTCTTGGAGACCAAATAGTGTCTTCTTAGGTTTTAAGGATATTCCAAACTTTCTACATTTCACGAAAAATTTTCTTAAATGTTCTAAGTGTTCTTCATCTATTTTTGAAAACAAAATGACATCATCAAGATAGATAATGATGAAGAAGCCCAGTTCTTCCGAGAATGCTATGTCCATGGCTCTTTGAAAGGTTGCTCCAGCATTCATTAGACCAAAGGGCATTTTCACATACATGAAAGTGCCCCATGGTGTAGTAAAGGTTGTCTTTAGTTGATCAGTAGGGTAAACCAAGATCTGATTATATCCTGAATAGCCATCCAGCAAAGAAATTATTTTAGACCCTACCACCCTTTGTAAAATATGGTCCATCTTTGGTAAAGGGTAGTTGTCTTTTAATGAAGCTTTGTTTAAGTCTCTAAAGTCTATACAAAGCCTGATTTCTCCTGTTTTCTTCCTAACAAACACAATATTAGATACCCATTTAGAATATCTAATAGGGACAATAATACCAGCATTGTGCATTTTCATGATCTCCTTCTGAACCAAAGGCAACTGAACAAGGTTTATTCTGCGCAGTTTAAGTTTGAATGGTTTTTGGTTCTCTTTGAGGGGGATTTTGTGTTGTATTATTTGAGTGTCATAGGACTTCAGATCTTCGTAACTCCACGCAAAAACATTAGAAAACTCTTTAAACAGCTCTATGTATTTGAGTTTAATGTGAGCTGGTAAATTTTTAGACAGTTTAATCATTTTTGGTTTAAGTTCACTACCTATATTGCACTCCTCCACTTCAGTATCTACAAGTTCCAATTTTTTCTTTTTGGCCACATCGTTAAAATAAAACAACTCTTCTAAAGGTGTCAGACCACTTGGAAAACTTTCGTCTTTATAGTGCAGAGTTTCTAACTCCTCTGTTTCTAACTCTGCATTCGATTTTGTCTTGTTTCTAAGTTTTCTAGCCAGAAGATTGATATTGATAGGCTCCGGGGACAGTTCTTCTTCACCAAGGAAGTTTTCTTCACTACAGTCTGTATCATAATCTGAGTCCGAACTGTGTAGTTCATATTCATTTCTGAATTGCATGAAGTCTTCTATTTGTTTGTCATTATCAAACACCTGCCAATATTTTTTATTATCAGGCACTGTTGGTCTGAATTTTATTTGAGTTGTGCAGTCTTTGGTTTCAAATGGCGTTAAGCATGTTCTAGCTAAATTGTGGGCTGCAATATTTATTTTTCTTGGGACAAAAATTAATTCAGACTCTTCAAATATTTTTAAAATATCCATGACATCATTCTGGTAGGCTCTAAGTTTGGGATGATTTGTGTTATACTTCCCATTGACTTGGCTAATGATTAACTCTGAATCCCCATACAGCTTGATTCTTCAGGCCCCTAACTTTTTCAATAGATGTAAGCCTAAGAGAAGGGACTCATATTCTGCTATGTTATTGGAACACTGAAAGTTTAACTTGCATGAAATTCTTTCTGTGTGGTTGTTTTCAGTGTTAGTAATCCAGACACCTGCACCAGCGTTAGTTCTAGTGCATGACCCATCGAAATACATACTCCACAGAGGAATTTTTTCGATTTAATCTTGGTTACTGTCCTCTTTAACTAACGTGCTCAAGGGTTGCGGTGGAATCTTAGCACTTAGTTGTATTTGCTTTTATTTCCCAAGATTTTCATTTATTTGAGGGATACTTTCTTGACTCTCAACGTTTAGAAACAAGGGACACATGATTTGTAGTTCAAGCCCCGTATTTGGTTTGCTACTGTCTTCACATGCACTACATTGTTTTGACACTTTTGCGTTGTGTTCCTCTTCCTCCCTATCGGCCATTAATTATGTTAAAGTGATTTTTTCATTAAGTGTTTCATCATTAAACATCATAAAAGAATCAAGGCATGTATTGACAAAATATATAGGGGAGTTTTGTGGTCTATCTTGGCTTGTGACTGTGTACTACATATGGGAATCTCTGTAAAGTCTTCTAGTTTGATTAAAAACAGGGATAGTCACATAGGTCATGTCCATTTTCATGGTCCCCTGTAACTTAGCCCCCCAAGATCTTGATAAAAGCATTCCATATTTCAGGGGCACATCAGCCACAATGATATCCATGACTAAGCATTCGGCTGGAATTTGGGCTAAGTTAACACAGAGGTCTTTGATCAATCCTAAACATTTTACTTTGCTGGAATCAAAGGAGTAAAGGTCTTTATAAGGTCTGGTGATTTCTAGACCTGGGCTCTCCATTACAGCCTTAGGCATTAAATTGTGAGAGGCTCCTGAGTCATGCATAGCGTTGTGCGAAATCTTATCATGAACATTAAAAATTACATAAAAGGGAGGAACATGTCCCTCTTGATATCTTCCTTCAATATTTGGACCAAAAATAAGCTTTGGTTGGTCATCGTTAAGATTGACTGTGTCACTATTGTCTTCTAAATTTAAAGCCTTCAAAATTTGGGTCCCATATACATGTTGGGCAGCTAACTCAGTCAAGGGAACACAGATTTTGATCTTAGAAATTTCCTGTTCCAGGATGAAAGGAATTTGACTCTTTAAAGCACTAGTCTTAGCCTTATTAGCTGTCATTTTATCAGCAATGTCAGCTTGCTGATTTGTTCTATTTACACTTGAAAAAATTGTTTTAACAGGAGTACTAGCTGATGTGTTAGTACTACTAATGTCTACACTCTGTTTTTAATTATCTTGAGTGCTTTTTCCTTTACCTTTATCAGAATTTTTAGCCACTATTTTATCATTTTGTTTGACAACTTTAGGCTTGGTTGCAGTGTTGTTCTGTGAGGATTTGTCAAAGGTTTTGTTGTTGGGGGTTTGTTGACTAGATTTACTTCTAAGGTCATATTCTCTTTGAGGTTTTGTGATGGCATTTTCCATGTTTTGATAATAATTTTCATTATCATCTCTTTTGTCATCATAAGGTGTGTAAAGGCCTTGTTTTTTATCATAATTAACCTCAAAGTAATCATCATCTACCCCAAACAGGTTGATATCATCTTCCTCTCTTATTTGATCTGTTTCCTCAACCTCACTTACATAGTTTTGATGAAAGGGAGGAGTGATCTGTTGATCATCTTCCCTGGGTCTATTTGGAGGTTGGTTCCTTCTAACATTCTGATTTTGGTTTTGATTTCTATTTTTAGGAGCAGTTTGGTTTTGATTTGCTTGTGCTCTCTTAATTATGCTCATCTCTTTCATCATTTCTTCCATCATTTTCTCCATCTTTTAGTTTGAAGTAGAAGGTGTGTTTTCCTCTCTAAAAGACACTCTCTTCCCATTTTTCATCCTTGCTCTCTTCTCCATTAAATTGACTTCCACAAAAAGAGCACCCCTTTGCATGTCTTCAAGAGTTGCAAAATCTCTTTCTCTCAGCTAACAGGACATCTCGGGGTCAAACCCTTCAGGAAACTTGTTTAAATCCGAGCCCTGTGGAGGTTTTAGCTCTCGGGAAAGTGCATTATACACACTGTTGAACCTAGTGCAATAACATTGCACACTTTCCCCAGTGTTTCTATGGAGGTTCTTGTAATCAGAAAGGACTTGGAGAGGATTTTTATTCACTTCCCATTTGTTTAAGAATGTTTGATGGAAGCCTTGGAGATCATTAATACTATGGGGGGCTAAGCCTTTAAACCATTTTCTTACTTCTCCTCCCAAGCTCTAAGCAAATAATCTAAGCTTGATATAATCATCATCAATTTCATTTCTGTCAAAGTAGTCATTCATCTTATCCACATGTTGTGATGCAGTAGTAGCATTACTAGCATCATATAATGGAATTTTAGACTGATAGTCCTGTGGAAGATTGAATAATGGTACAAGAAGGACTAAGGGAGCATACCATGCTGCCATGATATGTGGTGGAGGTGGATTCACAAGAGGTGGATTAACAAAAGGTAAAGTGGACTGAAGTGGAGTGGTTTGAATAGTGGATGTAGGTTGAGTAGATGTGGATGGAACAACAGTAGATTGCTGAGCTGATCTTGGATGAGAAATACCTAAGTTACGGAGGAAGTGTAAATCAGGTGGTGTTTTCTTCCTACTACCAAGATGTTCACTTGCTTCCGGGGATGAAAGTGAAGACTCAGAGTCTAGCTGAATTATATCATCAAAATACCTAGTTCTAAATGGATTGACTAAGTCAACTTGTGATTGTTGTAGAGCTGAAAGATTTTCAGAGACTGATTTAGCTCTCAAGGGTGATCTGAGAATAGTTGAAAATTCTATCTTAGGAGACTTCCTAAGGATACTTTCTGGGTCATCAACTATCTCAGGTGGATCAGGGTCAGGATAGGCTCTAGTATGGATCTTTCTAAAAGCCACTATGTTGTGTTTTGTAGACCCAAATAAGCAGGAAAAGTTCAACCAGGTATGACAATCTTTGAGAGGTTGAATAATATGTTTCCAAACTTTAATCCTACAGTCCTCTAACTGAGTTTGAATAATATTTAATGACAAGGGTTCTTCCCAGTGGAGTCTTAAGGTCTGTTCAGGATTATGGAGTCGCCAGGTGGAAGGTTTAGGGTGTTTCTAGGGAGTGCACTGTCCACCACAGTGCTTATGAAATATCCCTTTTTAAGGATATCCCGAAACACAGCAAACTCTAACCAGAAATTGACTGGGAGGGAATTCACCAGATATTTCACCTCTAAAAGAGGATGAGATCCGAAGGCTACCTGGCCCTTTCCAGACTCTGTCTAAGAGTATGGGGTAAAACACAACATAAGGTAAGTGAAATGTAAGAGTAAGTGTTTTACTACCAATATGAAATATTTTTGGTTTCTCTGAGTTAATTTTCAGTTGTGTGGTTTCTAAGAATATCCTAAATCTGCTTCACAACTTAGCTATGGTTATGAGACAAAGATAGTCTACTCTTGTGGCTAAGCCAGCCGATTTTTCAAGGTTAGATAAAGTCTCATGAGAATCCTAAGGTTTTCCTAGTTTGTCACTGATTCAAACAAGTTTCATCCGGATTACCATTTCTTGGTAGTGCTTTAAAAATGCTGCTTTTTACTCTCAAGTTTAAATGAAAATGAATCTGGGTTAGGTTCCCCAGTGGAGTTGCCAGAAATGTTAGGGATCTGTAATTTTAGTAGATTGGTAAGACTAAAATTGCAGAAGCAACATCGTTTCAACCAACTTTGGGATTCTAGGATCTAGCCCTCCTGAATCCCGAGAGGGATCTTTCCAATATGTACAAAGATGGATTTGTCTTTGAAGTTTGGGGTTATGATATTAGGCTATTTATGAAGGCCAAGGGTTTGTTTGTTTTTTGGGTGGTTGAGCATGATTACTATTTGAGGTGGAAAGTTTTGAGTGCAAAAAGTTTCAAAGGTGAGAAGTTGCAGGCAATCAGAGTAAGCTTCGACCAAAAAGATAGACAATTGCAGGTTTTAGTCCATTGGGCTATGGAGTCATAATAGGATTTAATTGAAACAGAAAGAGGAAAGAGTGATCCATGGGGCAAGTCATCTATGTCTAAGGATCTCTTTGAATTTTGATTTATGGAATGAAATGATACAATAAGAAGGAGAGATAAACAAATGCAGAACAAGAGCAGCCCAGGATCTGATAAGTACCTTTAAACTAATCAGCCTTTGACATGGACTCAAGAAAAACATAAAAGTAAACTAGGATCTGGTAAGTACTTTTAAACTAGCCAGCCTTTGATACACTTTCAATAGAAAACAATTTAAAACAAAGGGAAACTTGGAAGAAACCTTTGGAGTAGAAACTAGCGGGCTGCGCTCACCAAAAATCCTCTCCTAGCTCTTCTTTACTTATTTACTTTCAATACAAACACAAAGATAACACAGAATGGCCTAAGATCTGGTAAGTACTTTGAAACTAGCCAACTTTTAACACATTCCAAGGGAAGCATCCAGATAGCTTGTGGGGACAAAACTGGGACCACGGCTCACCATATCTTCCTCAGTTCATCTTCACTAAAAATATACTGAAAATAAAATTTAAGAATAAAATTCAACTAAGACAATAAGACGAGGGAATGCCAGCATTCCTATGCTTGAACTGAATTAAATTATTCCTAAATAACATAGTTTAGAAGAAAACGTTCAGATAAAGATTTTCAGTCAGAGAAGGTTACTGATGTACAGTAGGTCCTAACTCTATGCATGTTTTTATTTATAAGAGAATATGAAACACAGTGAAAATAGAAACAAAATAACAAGTAACAATTAGAGAAACATCACCATCAACATAGACCAGGATCCCATAAATCAGCTTGTATTGATGCTCCAAACCAGTTACAGCTTTAAGTCTAGTTCTTTAGGTTAGCAACCATCTACACATCTCAGCCTAACCTATCTATCATCAGCAGAGCTCCAAGAGCCAATGAATACTATGTACAATCATAAAATTTAGGCTCAAGTGTACATCAAATTTCCATAACCAACCCCTCACTCATCTTCTGCAGAAGTATTTATAGAAGGATGAGGAGGTGAGACCTGATAAAAGATCTCAATTACAATTAATACAGTCTTAATGATTTCTAGGCCTTTGAGGGGCTCAAATGAAGAAACTTACTTATGTATCCTTTGTATTAAATGTTTTTACATAAAGATTAAGATTGGTGGGAGCTTTTGTTGACCTTTGAGGCTCTGTGTAGTGTTGAAGTAACTCTGCAGATGTTCATCATTAATTTCCTTGGCAGGGTTTCCTCTTTGGTTGCATTTTGAGGCAGGTATCTGGTTCTGATCAATAAATTCGGCCTCTGATTGAGTACTTTTGTGGCACAGGTGGCGTTGTGGTCGCTGAGAGGAATCAATTTGCCTCAAATGTGGTGGTGGAGGCATTCTTGTAGATAGAACACTTTAGGTTTTCTGTAAACTGTATTTTACTTGGGGATTATGCTTTTGATAAGCATCTTAGACGTAATCCCCACAAATTTGTCCTTTAATCCTCTGTTCTCGTAAATTCTGGTCTTCAGCACTGATATTCTTTCATTTGCGTCAAATCCATGGTTTTTGCTGATGTGCAGGGTCGAGCAGGGTCATGTGGCATTATTGCTTGGATAAACACCGATGAAACGTGAAATTGGAAACCTGCGAATGATTTCTGAGGTGAATCGAAGGCGAGAGGGTATTCACCCTCTGCCTTTGAATTTTCTTTAGAAATGGCATGAGAACCATTTAAAAACCCTGCAAAATACAACAAATAGTCATAAAATCCTGCATATATAATTTACCACTTCAAAAGGCTTGTGGAGAGAGAATGGTCGTTGGATGGCATCATCCAACGGTCAGGATTTATTGGGGGAGATCGTAGTATGGGCAGAAGAAAGATTATATCAGGGTCGTCGATCGCACAGAGATCGACAGTTGGGAGTGAAGGGGGAAGTAAAAAACGGAGAATCGTTGACCAGGCAATCGAATCAGGGGTGGAAAATGTTTTAACACCGCGCCGAGACCATGTTAAGTAGTAGGCATCTGCATTGAGCGATAGCCTTTGGATGGGCGGCTTCAGATCGGATGTTCCATGGAAATATTGTTGGGCTTCCTCGTCTGAATGATAACGCGCGATGGACAACGGTTTTCGAAACAGTGGTCAAGCCACGTGTCAATCAGTGTATGGAATCGTTGGCGATTAGGGGAAAACAACTTTTGCCCAAAGGCAGTGCGATGGATACCGCCGGTTTTGGAAAATCGGCTTATGGACGGTGGGGACCATGGGAGACAAACTCCGCACCGTCCGATCTGCAGATAGGATCGACGGTGTAGAACGGTTTAAAAATGGTATCGGTGGAAAAATGTAAAATAATTTAAAACCCAAGGTTTAAATTAAAACAAAGGTTTTAAGAGGGGCGGGGCGAAAAAACATAAAATAAAAAGGTCTAGCGCTCGACTGCGGGGCCGCGGGTGCATGGGAAGTGATGTGCCCGAGGGTTAATGGGTAAAGGGATTTAGGACTTAGCCCAAGGGGGCTTAAGACCATAGTAATAAAAATTTATTTTTATGAAAATTTTCAAGGTTTTCAATGGACTTGGGGGTTTCAGTAAGGTTAAAAAAGGAGTCTTTAACGTTGTGAAAGTGATTTATATGAGTGGAAGAAGAGAACTCATGATAAACAAAGGATTTTTATGGAGAAATAGGGAAACAAATGAAGGTCATTTTTAAAGTGGGAGGAGGAAAAAGCGCCTTCGCAGTAGTGATATGGCTTGGAAATTAGCAGGATTTCTAAGTGTAAAATGGGAATATCAGTTAAGCTTTGGACAGAGGAAAGGTAGGAGGCCTTCAGGAGTCTTCAAGAGCCAACAATTTTTAGTCATGAAATTTGTTCCTTGAAGGCTCAAATAGTCTTAGCCACCTTTTGGTATAGAAAATATTGTAGGTGGCTAACATGACACAAGATTTTCATGATTAGCCTTCGATCAGATGATTCTGTAGGTGCTCGATGCTAGATTCCTGTTCACATTTCGTGGATTGTACCTCTTGTACCTTGAGAGCCATTGTCATTATTGGTGGTTTCTCTCGCGTATGTTAACAATTTTCATCAATGGCTGGTGATTAGACAATGTTCTTGCATGTTCGACTTCAGCTCACATATTCGCATGCTCGAACTTGTACATTGATCAAGTTGAGATGGAGTGCAATACCCTAGATTTTGTCTGATGAAATCTAGGTTGTGGGTTCTTTGTGGATTATTATGACTTATTGCATGACTCTTTTGATTGGATGGTTGTGACCATAACTGAGTCTACTTTTTGATCCTTATTTTACTAGATGGATGCATCCATACCTTGGATCTTAGTTTTTGTCCCTGTGTTGTACCAGCTCCAACCTGTCTTGGAATGTTTTTTAACAAATTGAGGTGGAATTTTCCTTTAACCACCTCGAGAATGAATCATGAAAAAGAGGTTGGGTTGTTTGGCTCCAGATCTCCTTGTTTAGGAAGAGGTTTTCCACCTCTCATGGAACCTTCCTAAGAGAAAGGACTCTCCCCCATGATTATAGGGAGCCTGACCTCTCCTTCTCCCTCTATAAAAGTGTGCCCTCTCTATTTGCAACCTAGCTGAAAATTTGGGAAAAAAACTATAGCTGAGCGACTATTGAAAGCAGAGCTAAGGAGAACCCCGTAAGAGATAGAGCCTTTTCTAAATTCCCAACAAGCTTTGTGAGACATGCTCCACTGGAAGCCCTGCCAAAGGAAGAATGCGACGTCGGAACTCGGTTGTAATCTTTCTTTTACATTTTAATATATGCTTGACTATGCTATTGGTTCCACTGTTGTATTGCTTATCTTTGTAATGCAATTTGATTCAATCTTTTCTGACCCATTGATAGTTACATGTTTGAATTATTACGTTGTATGCCGTTGTTTCTTCTCTGCATGTGTACAGGTGTTTGGATGCAGTGAGCGTAACGATTGTGATTTTTCAAGCTAGGAACGGGAAGTAGCGCTTCTACTTTGACAATAGTAGTGTAGGACTTGAGGTAGGCTATCTATCATAGCTTTTCCTTTTGTAACTAGGAATTGATATCGTAGTGTGTTTTGTTTTTTTCTAGACCCACTCTAGGGCTATTGGGATCGCCTCTGTCTATATAGGGTATTTACCTCTCCAAAACCCTTAATCTTAACTTAACCTTAACCTTAACCTTAACCTTCCCATAACCATAACCTTAACCTTAACCTTGACCTAACTTAACCTTTACATTTACCTTGACCTTAACCTTAACCTTACCCTTAATCTTCACCTTAACCATAACCTTAACCTTAACCCTAACCTTAACCTTAAATTTACCCTTAACCTAACCTTAACCTTAAGTTAACCTAACCTTAAGATTAACCTAACCATAAACTTAACCTTACCTTAACCCAACTTAACTTTAATTTTGACCTTTAACCTTAACCATAACCTTATCTTTACCCTTAACCTTAAGCTTACCCTAACCATAACCTTAACTTTACCCTTAACCTAATCTTAACCTTAAACTAACCATAGCCTTGACCATAACTATAGCCTAACCCTAACCTTAACCTTAACTATAAACTAACACTAACCTTGACCAAACCCTTAACCTTAACCTTAACCTTACCCCCTTAACCTAACCCTAACCTTGACCAAACCATTAACCTTAACCTTAACCTTAACCTAACCTTAACCTTAACTTTAACTTCAACCTAACCTTAACCTTAACCATAAAATTAACTAGAAATTAACCTTAAACTTGACCTTAACTATAGCCTAACCCTAATGTTGACCAAACCCTTAACCTTAACGTTAACCTTAACATTAAGCTTACCCATTTAAACCTAACCCTAACATTGACCAAACACTTAACCTTAACCTTAACATTAACCTTAACTTTAACTTTACCTTAACCTTAACCTTAACATTAACCTTGACCAAACCCTTAACCTTAACCTTGACCAAACCCTTAACATTAAGCTTAACGTAACTCAACACGTAACCTTAAACTTAACCTTAAATCTACCTATAACCTAACCCTAGCCTTGACCAAACCATTAACCTTAACCTTAACATCAACCTGAACCTAACCTTAACCTTGACCTTAACTATAACCTAACCCTAACCTTGACCAAATCCTTAACATTGACTTTAACCTTAACCTTAACTATAACTAACCCTAACCTTGACCTTAAACTTAACCTAACCTTAACCTTGACCTTAACTATAACCTAACCCTAACCTTGACCTTAACCTTAACTTAACCTTAACCTTAACCTTAACCTTAACCTTCCCATAACCATAACCTTAACCTTGACATTACCCTTAACCTAACCTTAACCTAACCTTAACCTTAACTTTAACTTTACCCTAACCTTAAGGGATAAGCTAACCCTAAGGTTTACCAAACCCTTAACCTTAACCTCAACCTTAACCTTTACCCTAACCTTAACCTTAACCTTAACCTTGGCTTTACCCTTAACCTTAACCTTGAAATTGACGTTAACCTAACCTTAACCTTATCTTACCCTTAACCTAACCTTAACCTTAACTCTAAATTAATGCTAACCTTGACCAAACCCTTAACCTTAACCTTAACCCTTAACATTAACCTTGACCAAACCCTTACCTTAACCTAACTTTAACCTTAACCTTCCCCTAACCTTAACCTTAACCTTAGCCTTAACCATAACCTTAACCTGACTAAACCCGTAACCTTAACCTTAACCTTAACTTTACCCTTAACCTTGACCTTACCCTTAACCTTCATGTTAACCTTAACCTTAACCTTACTAAACCTATAAAATTATCCTTCACCTTAAATTTACCCTTAACTTTGACCTTACCCTAAACCTTCACGTTAACCTTAACCTTGACCAAACCCTTAACCTTAACCTTAAACTGACTAAAAACGTAACCTAAGGGTACATTTAAGGTAAAGGTTAGGGATAAGGTTAAGGTTAAGGTTAACTTAAGGTTAACATTGACCTTGACCTTAACCTTAACCTTGACCTTGACCTTAAACTTAACCTTAACCTTAACCTTTACCTAACCTTAACCTAACCTTGACCTTAACTATAACCTAACCTTAACCTTAACCTAACCTTAACTTTAACCATAACATTAACTTTACCATTAACCTAATTGTAACCTTAACCTTAACCATAACCTTAATCTTAACCTTGACCTTAACCTTAAAGTTACCCGTAACCTTCACCCTTAACCTTAACGTAACCATAACCTTGACCAAACCCTTAACCTTAACATTAACTTGACTAAAACCTTAACCATGACCTAACCGTAACCTTAACCTTACATTAACCTAACTTAACCTTGACCTTAACCTTAACCTTAACCATAACCTTAACCTTAACCTTAACCTCACCATAATCATAACCTTAACCTTAACCTTGACCTAACCTTACCCTAACCATAACCTAAACTTTGCCCTTAATGTAACCTTTACCTTGACCTTAAGGTTAGGGTTAGGTTAAGGGTAAATTTAAGGTTAAGGTTAGGTTAAGGTTAAGGTTAAGGTAAGGTTAAGGGTAAGGTTAAGGTTAAGGTTAGGTTAAGGTTCAGGTCATGGTTAGGGTTAGGTTAAGGTTAAGGGTGAAGGTTAAGGGTAAGGTTAAGGTTAAGGTTAGGGGAAGGTTAAAGTTAAGGGTTTAGTTAAGGTTAACATTAGGTTAAGGTTAAGGTTAAGGTTATGGGTTTAGTCAGGTTAAGGTTAAGGCTTAAACCCTTGTTGTAGAGGTAAATCCCCTCTACGGACAGAGGCGATCCCTACTAGCCCAGACCGGGTCTAGAAAAAATCGTCACATGCTATAGTGCAGGTTCCTAATTGCAAATAAACCAACTAGCGATGAAGGCTTACCTGGAATCCAATGCTGTCGCTTGTAGAGAAAGTAGAACTCCCGTTCCTTAGCTCTGGCAGATCACGATCCCTCACGATCTCCGTGACTGGACACCTGCACATGCGAGAAACACAAAAAACGCAAGCATAAAATCCAATATATGCAACTATATGTCAGTCAGAGAAGACATAACTCATCATCATAATCAACAACAGGAGTGGAACCATAACCAATAGTCGCTTATTATTAATCAATCAAAGGAGGATACAACCTGGCTCTGACGTTGAATTCTCCTTCAGAAGGTCACCAGCGGAACACATCTCGAAAAAGCCTGTCAGGGATGGGACAAGCCTCTCTCTTCGGATGTCTCGACAATAATATCCTTGCTTGGATTTGGCCTTAAGGGAATGAATCAAGGCTCTTGCAGCATAAGGCTCTGATGGCTCTTGGAAACTACTTGCAAAGGAGATGAGCAGGCTTTTATAGATGGAGGAAGGGGATTTGGGATCCCTATAATCATGGGATTCGCCCTATCCTCAAGGAAGCTTCCATGAGAGGTGGAAAACCACTTCCTCTACATGGAGATCCGGAGCCAAACCACCCAACTCAAATTAGATACTAGTTTATGAATTGGTTAGGATGAAACTTTCACCATTTAGTTTTAAAAAACACTCCTTAAAATGGCTGGCGCAAGTGCGACTCTGAGACAGAGTGCCAATTGGTGCACCCTATTTGAAGGATTTCCCCCATTGGCACGGGTACTGAACTTTCTTCCCGCGCCAATGCAAAAAGGGGTGTTTTTAGGATTTTTCACAAGGAGTTGTCTTCACGGCAATGAAAGCTCATGTTCAGAGGGATGTCATGAAAGTGGTTTCAAGTCATGTCACTACTCACAGGTCATGGAATGAGCCCACCAATTGTGCGGGATGGGGAATTGCAGGGAAGGTGGCAAATTACTGTGTAACAAATGCCCTCTAAAGCATGAGGCCCGAAAGAGAGAGAGGGGTGAAATTCTTTACAAGAATGTGTCCAACTGAAAACACTGCCGTCGGAAAACCTGCATAGAGAAATACAACTGATATCTCAGATACATGATATATATGTGGTATGGGCGCAGCCATCCATAACAGAGTATGAAATAATCCAGATCCAAGGAATGGACGTAGCCATCCAGTGAGGATCGATAAATAGACTTAGGTATGGTCGCAGCCATCCAATCAGTGAGTCATGTAACTAATCATAAGAATCCATAAAATCACAGCCTGGATTATAACAGATAGGAATCCAGGGTCTTGCATTCCATCTCAACCCAAAAAAAGTACAAGTTCAAGCATGTGAATATGTGAACTGAAGTCGAACATGGAAGAACATCACCTGATTACCAGCCAATGATGAAAGTTGTTAACAGACGCGAGAGGTACCACCAATAATGACAATGGTCCTCAGGGTAATATAGGTACAATCCATGGCGTGTGAATCAATGAGCTAGCGTTGAACACCTGTAGAATCACTTGATTAGAGGCCAATGATGAAAACCTCACGTCGAATGCGAAGAACCTGCCATTGAGGCATGCAGGCTCCAAGGTACCAGAAGGGAGTCTCTAGATCAGCTTCCTCGATAATGAGCTGAAGTCAACAAGAAGTGACCTTGATCGAAGGTGGGCCATAGTGTTTCCCACATCATCGACACGAGATAGAGGAACATAATGTCTTTATGAATCAAGATTAGATGAGAATTAGAGGAAGTTTGAAATCTGCAGAGGTCAACTTCTCTTGAACATATCGGCAGCACGACAGTGGATTTGGCAGTATTTGACATCAAAAGATCAAGGGTCATGATGACAAGGCAAAGAGCAGATGAGAGGTCAAAAGGGATCACCCAAACCCACAGAGGCAAGTGAAAAAATGAGATGAGATGTCCCCAACCCGACACGAACGCAGACAAGTGCCATGTTCAAGAGCGATATACTGTCGACACGACAATGATGTTGGTTCCATTTTCCCCACCATTTCTAGCGAGCACCTCTTTATTTTTACAGAAGATTGAAGAGGATACCATATGCTCATTGTATAAGCCCATCCTAGTACATTTAACGAGCCCTAGGAAGGAGGAACTCAGATACTGTCATTACGACTGAATCCAATGTCATCAGGGTTTAACGAGTCTGACAAAGGAAAAAATCGGCGTCTTTTCATGTTTAGAGAGTTTGAAAAGACAGCGGAATAGTAAACTCCAATGGTCCCTTTTCGTAAATAGTTTCTTAGACCCGAAAAGGTAGAAAAATTTGTCTGAGAAAACTGTTTGTGCTCAACCTAGTCTCCTAAATTGAGTTCATTAATTGTCAACCAGGGTTGGTAAACTGCTGAAGTGTGGTGCACTATATGTGCCTAGGTATTTGTTTCTTACCACGTTGTGTTTAGTGTTTTCTGATGTTTTTGGTTTATGGTTTTATGTTTTGAAAGGGAAGGAACTAAATGCTAGTGAAAAGAAGCTATTGGCCTAAACTATGGATGGTAAATAACAAATGCAAATACTAAAACAGAACAAGGCCTAACTATGGCTAGAAAACAACAAATACAAAGCTTGATAATTACTTCAAGGAAATAAATCACAACATGAGCTTAAACTTGTCCAATTCATTCATTAAAGATGTTTTGGAAGAGCTTGAGAAATGGTCAAGTTAAGTGTAAATGAAGTTCTCCTAACTAAACAATCAAACACTCAACTTACAATGTTACAACATCTCATCCATGATTAAAGGTCTATTGGAATATATTTGGAAAAGAACATTTGTAGCATAGTAAGACTTCTACTCTAAACTAGCTCCTAATTCTGTTCTGCAACTCAGTTTAACACTACTAGGCCTCACTCAAAAGTTATAGATTTCCTTTTTTTGAATAGTCTTTGAGAAAAGGCTTATTTTTGAAATGGTAAAAAGGTTGCAAAATAGTCCAGGCCTTAGACTGATGCTACCTTCTATCCAGGTAATTATGTATTAGTATGAGTTTGGAACAAAAGAAGTTTTGTAAATAATGAAGACCGTGGTTTTTGAATTTAACAACTAATACAATTTAAAATGCAATGGATAGCAACTAAACTGGAATGTTAACATAGTGAGCTAAGCTAAGACTAAACTATGGTGCTACTAGTCTACAGTAAACAATTTTAAACTAAAATCCATTATCAAACTTAAAATGAAATGAAATGACAGAGCTGAACTAAATGCAATCTACCTCCGGAGTGCTCTAACTAAATTAACATGCAGCTAGTCTATGGAATTCTACAGCCCATCTTGTTCATTATGAATGATATTTTGGAAGAGTTTGTAAAATAGTCTTGGCTGTATTATCCAATGCAATTGAACATAAACATAAAACTGAAATCAAATACAACTAAAATCTAAGACATCACAGCTACTTCTTACTCATTGTTATGATATTTTGGAAGAGCTTTGTAAGAGTAACACTGGCTATGCCACTTAGTGTAAACAAAAATTCAAAAGGAAATGCAACTAAAATCTAAGACACCAAAGTTGTTTCTTAGTCATTGTTATGATATTTTGGAAGATCTTGTAAGAGTAAGACCGGCTGTGACACTTAGTGTAAACAAGCAACTAAAACCTATAATACCACAGTTATGCCTTATTCATCATGATGATATTTTGGAAGAGTTTATTAGAGTAAGTCTAACTATGATAATTAACGAAAGGAATTGCAACTAAAATATACAACACCACAGCTATGCCTTATTCATCATAAGGATATTTTGGAAGATTTTATTAGAGTAAGCATAGCTGTAATGATTAATGAAATCAACTATGAACATAAACTTCAAAAACTTGTCTAAGCTAGAAACGAAAACGAGACTAAAATACTTATCTACTATATAAAAAAGGCTGCTCAGGAGGCAGGGGCCCTCTACCACCAGAGTAGAAAAAAATCTAGTTCAATATTGACTCAACGCATTCAAGGAAATTCTGCTTCTTTCATTAAAGAGGAATCACTTCAAAACATAGTATTCTCGGACTTCAAAAATATAGCCAAAATATAACCAAAATCTAACCTTGTCTCTCGGTTTCCTGAGCTACATTTATAGAAAATTTACATAAAAGAACTTGAGATAATACAGGGATTACTGTCTTTCCATATTAAAATCGAACTAGAACTCTAAAGGTGGCATCGTAATATGACAAAGGACATCTGGACTGTCCTTGTCCTATTAGGAGTCTATCTCCTAGTTTGAGTTCCCACGTGCATAACCACGTAAAGAATTCTGTTCAATCTTCATGGAGAGAAAAAAATGTTAAAGGCATGATGTAGAATACGACCATGTGTGGTTTTCTCTGAGAGGACATCTGGAACCTGCTTAAACATGAAGACAGTTGCAGAATTGGCAACTAGCTACAGAATGTCTGCATTCTGTAGCTAGTTTCAATTCAAAAAGTACTATAATGACAAAATCATAAAAACATAGCAAGTTAGCCATGATATTCATTCTTAAAGAAATTTTAACTAATTTCATTAATCATTTGAGCCTGGGATTAATAATGGACAAAAGAAATGGAGTGGAATGTGGTGGAAGAAAGAACATTCTTGAAGCTCATCATACCCCCACTGCTAGATTCTTACATGTCCTCATGCAACTATTCCATGAACTTAGAGACCTCTGTAAGAACATCCAACCCTGTTCTTCTGCTTTTCCTGGTAGTTAAAGGCCTTCTGGGCTTCCTGATGACTAACTTGAACCTTAAATTGGTAAGTGCCCTGGTTAACTTTTTGTTTCTCTTTTTCAATTTTTCATTGGCCTTTTCCACTTTGTCCATTTGTAGAGACAGGGTTGAGTTCATACTGGTTTTTAGTTTAACTTGCTCTCTCAGAATATCATTCTCAGTCCTGATATGTCTATTAAGTACTTCTAGCTCATACTTATCTCTTCTTAGCACATCTATTTCAGACTGTGGAGGACTAGGGGTTCTGTCTCCAGATCAACGGTTGAGAATAAATCGAGGGAATCACAATCAGAGGTCGGGAATGAGGCGATGCGATTGCACGATCAGATAACAGGCCGTTGCAATTTTGATGATAAAGAGATAGGCCAATGTGATTGCAATAATCAGAGAAAGGGCCGATGCGATTGCACGATCGGCCAATCGCAATCGGTGGTAATGAATATTGAAACCGCACCAAAGAAAATCTCCGATGCGATTAAGCACCCGGTTATGGAGCCTGTTTTATATAGACCTCCGATAGGCCCGGGCTTATGTATATATGGGCTTATCAGAGTCGGGCCTTCGAGTCAGAGCTTTTCAATCTACCCATTGAAATTTGCTGATGTGATTGCGTGTCAGTATTTTTAATCAACCCATTTAATATTTAACACGTGATTTGGATTTTTAAGTCAAAACTTTGCAAAAGTGGGTTTTTCATTTTTGAAAGGGAAAAGCGAATCGAGGAAGAAATATTGTAAGGTTTTAAGCGCCAAGGTGGGACCACAGGATATATATAAAATATGATGCGATCGAGGTTTTATAATAGAAGGATGATCGCATCGTAATTTAAACATAGCAACAAAACCTGCACACTTGAATCTTTCTGATGCGATTAGCGCTCGGGGTAATAACTCTTGGTTTTTCAAAAGAAACATTAGATATGGATTTATATCAAAGGGAGCTGATCACATCGAGGTTTTTCTGTAACAGAACATATGCACTCGTTTGATTTATTCCGATGCGATAAGCGCTGATGGGACTAGTGCCTGGTTCCGGGGAAGGGGCATGTGGGGGAAGTGGTTAGGACTTAGCCCAAGGGGCTTAAGTCCATAGGAATGAAATTTTGTTTTTATGAAATTTCTCATGGTTTTCAAAGGAATCGGTGGTTTTGGAATAGTTAAAAAATGGGTTTTTTAACTATGGAAAAAGTGATTTTCATGAAGAGAAGAAGAGAAATCACGAAGACAAAAGAGTTTTTATGGAGAAAAAGGGGAGCAAATGAAGGTTAGTTTTGAAAGAGGGGAAGGGAAAAAATGATATTTTTGCAAAATTTTCTTCTCATGAAATCAGTAGAATTTCCGAGTATAAAATGGGAATAGTAATGAAGATTTTGGACAGAGGCATGAGGCCTTTCAAGAGTCTTCAAGAGCCAACAATTTTTAGCAATAAAATTTGTTCCTTGAAGGCTCAAAAAGTCTTAGCCACCTTTGCTATAACAAATATTATAGGTGGCTAACATAACCTAACCCTAACCTTGACCAAACCCTGAATCTTAACCTTAACCTTAACCTTAACTATAACCTAACCCAAACCTTCACCAAACCCTTAACCTTAACCTTAACTATAACTTATCCTTAAATTTTCCCTTAACCTTACCTTAACCTAACCTTAACCTTAACCTTACCCTTAACCTTATGTTAACCTTACCTTAACCATACCCTTAAAATTGTCCTTATGTATAACCTAACCCTAACCCTAACCTTAGGCTAACCATAACCTTAACCTTAACCTTAAACTTAACCTTCCCCTAACATTAACCCGAACCTTAACTTTAAATATAACCTAACTCTAACCTTGACCAAACCTTAACCTTAAGGTTAAGGGTTAAGGTTAAAGTTAAGGTTAGGGTTAAGGTTAGGGGAAGGTTAGGGTTAAGGTTAGGGGAAGGTTAAGGTTACGTTAAGGGTAAGGTTATGGGTAAAGTTAAGGTTAAGGTTAGGGTAAGGTTAGCGCAAGGTTAAGGTTAGGAGAACATTAAGGTTAAAGTTAGGTTAATGTAAGGTTAAGGTTATGAGTTTAGTCAAGTTAAGGTTAACGTTACGGTTAAGGTTAAGGTTAATGTTATGGAAAGTTTAATGTTAATATAAGTTTAATTTTAAGGTTAAGGTTAAGGTTAGGGTTAGGTTAAGGTTAAGGTTATGGTTATGGTTAGGATAAGGTTATGGTTAAGGTTAAGGTTACTGTTAGGTTAAGGTTAAGATTACGCTAAGGTTAAGGTTAATGTTTCGTCAAGGTTACAGTTAGGTTATAGTTAAGGTTAAGGTCAAGGTTAGGTTAAGGGTAAAGTCAAGGTTAAGGTTAAGTTAAGGTTAAGATTAGGTTAAGGGTAAAGTTAAGGTTAAGTTTAGGTTTTGATTAAGGTCAAGGTTAAGGGTAAAGTTAAGGTGAAGGTTAGGGTTAGGTTATAGTTAAGGTTAAGCGTTTGGTCAAGGTCAGGGTTAGATTAATTTTAAGGTTAAGGTTAGGTTATGATAAGGTCAAGGTTAAGGTTAGGTGAAGGTTAAGGTTATGGTTTTAGTCAAGTTAAGGTTAAGTTTACGGTTAAGGTTAAAGTCAAGGTTAAGTGTTTGGTTAAGGTTAGGTTAAGTGAAGGTTAAAGTTAATGTTATGGTTAGGTTAAGGGTAAAGTTAAGGTTACAGTTAGGGTTAAGGTTAGGGTTAAGGTTGGGGGAAGGATAAGGTTAGGTTAAGGTTAAGGTTAGGTTCAGTTGAGGCTTAGGTTATAGTTAAGGTTAAGGATATGTTAAGGGTAAGATAAGGTAAAGGTTAAGGTTCCGGTTAAGGTTAGTTTAAGGTTAAGGTAAGGGTTAAGGTCAAGGTTAAGGTCAAGGTTAAGGGTAAAGTTAAGGTCAAGGTTGGGGTTAGGTTAAATTTAGGGTTAAGGCTAGGTTAAGGGTAAAGTCAAGGTTAAGGTTAAGGTGAAGGTTAAGGGTAAGGTTAAGGTTAAGGGTTATGAGTTTAGTCAGGTTAAGGTTAAGGTTAAGGGTTTGGTTAAGGTTAGGGTTAGGTTATAGTTAAAGATAATTTTAGGTTAAGGGTAAAGTTAAGGTTAAGGGTTTGGTCAAGTTTAGTGTTAGGTTAGGTTAAGGTTATGTTAACGTTAAGGTCAAGGTTAATGTTAAGATTAAGGTTATGGTTAAGTTTAAGGTTAAGAATTTGGTCAAGGTTATGGTTATGGTTAAGGTTAAGGTTAAGGTCAAGGGTGAGGGCTTGGTCAATGTTAGGGTTAGGTTATAGTAAATGTTAAGGTTAAGGTTACGAGTATAGTCAGGTTACGGTTAAGGTTAAGGGTTTGGTCAATGTTAGGGTTAGGTTATAGTTAAGGTTAAGGCTAATGTTAACGTTACGACTTTAGTAAGGTTAAGGGTAAGGTTAAGGTTAAGGTTACAGGTTTGGTCAAGGTTAGGGTTAGGTTATAGTGAAGGTTAAGGTTAAGTTCAGGGTAAAGTCAAGGCTAGGGTTAAACTTAAGGTTGATGATAAGGGTAAGGTCAAGGTTAAGGTTATGGGTCTTAAACTTAACCTTCACTATAACCTAACCTTAACCTTAACCTTAACCTTAACTTAAAATATAACCCAACCTAACCTTAACCTTAACTATAACCTAACCCTAACCTTGACCAAACCCTTAAACTTAGCCTTAACTTTAACCTTAACCTTAACCTTCCCATAACCATAACCATAACCTCAACCTTAACCTTAACCTTAACCTAACCTTAACCTTAACTATAACCTAACCCTAACCTTACCCTATCCATAACCTTAACTATAACCTAATCCTAACCTTAACCTTACCCTTAACCTAACCTTAACCTTAACCTTGACCCTTACCTTGACCTTAACCTTAACTTTAACTATAACCTAACCTAAACTTGACATTAACTATAACCTAACCCTAACCTTGACCAAACCCTTAACCTTAACCTGAACATTAACTTTAACCTTAATCTTCCCATAAAAATAACCTTAACATTCACCTTAACCTTTACCTTGACTTTACCCTTAACCTAACCTTAACGCCTTAACCTTAACCTTAACCTTCCCATAACCATAACCTTAACTTTGAATTTACCCTTAACCTAACCTTAACATTAACCATAACCTAACCCTAACCTTGACCAAACCTTAACCTTGACCTTAACTTAACCTTAACCTTCAACTAACCTTAACCCTAACCTTAACCTTAAGGTTAAGCTTAAGCTTAATCTTCCCTTAACCATAACCTTAACCTTAACCTTCCCATAACCATAACCTTGACCTTACCCTTGACCTTAACCTTACTCTTACCCTTAACCTTGACCTTGACCTTGACCTTGACCTTGACCTTAACCTTACCCTTAAACTTATCTTAACCTTAACATAGCCTTAACCTTAACTTTACACTTAACCTTACCTTAACCATAACCATAACCTAACCTTAACCTTAACCTTACCCTTAACCTTATCTTAACCTTATCTTAACCATAACCTTAAGCTTAAGCTTAACCTAACCTTAACCTTTACTTTACCCTTAACATAACCTTAACCATAACCTTATCTTTACCCTTTACCTTAACCTTAACGTTAACCTTAACCATAACCTTAACCTTAACCTTAACTATAACATCAACCTTCACCTTAACCTTTAGCTTAACCTTGACTTTACCCTTAACTTAACCTTAACCTATCCTTAACCTTAACCTTCACCTTAACCTTACCCCCTTAACCTTAACCTTAACCTTAAGCTTGACTTTACCTTAACTTTACCTTAACCCCTTAACCTTAACCTTAACTTTACCCCTTAACCTTAACCTTAACTTAACCAAACCCTTAACATTAACCTTAACTTAAGCTTAATCTTAACCTTAACCTTAACCTCAACCTAACCTTAACCTTAATCTTAAATATAACCTGACTCTCACCTTTACCAAACCTTACCCTTAAGGTCAAGGTTGAGGTTAAGGTTAGGTTAAGGGTTTGGTCAAGGTTAGGGTTAGGTTATAGTGCAGGTTAAGGTTAAATTAAGGGTAAATTCAAGGCATAACCCTTAACCTTAACCTTACCCTTAACCTTCACCTTAACCTTAACCTTCACTTTACCCTTAACCTAACCTTAACCTTAACTATAACCTAACCCTAACCTTGAATTTAACTTTACCCTTAACCTTGGCCTTGGCCTTGACCTTGAACTTAAACTAACCTTAACCTTCAATTTAACCTTAACCTTATCTTACCCTTAACCTTAACCTTCCCAAACCCTTAACCTTAACCTTAACCTTAACCTTAAACTTAATCTTAACCTGACTAAACCCGTAACCTTAACCTAACCTTAACCTTATCTTAACCTTTATCTTAACCTTAACCTTAACCTTAACTTTGGTTAGGTAAAGTCAAGGTTAAGGTTACGTTAAGGGTAAACTCAAGGTTAAGGTTAGGGTTAAGTTATATTTAAGGTCAAGGTTAAGGTTAAGGTTCACATTAAAGTTAAGGTTAAGGATTTGGTCAAGGTTAAGGGTGGGATTAATATTAAGGTTAGGTTAAGGGTAAAGTTAAGGTTAAGGTTAAGGGTTTGGTCAAGCTTAGGGCTAGGTTATATTTAAGGTCAAGGTTAAGGTTATGGTTAAGGTAAAGTTAATATAAGGTTAAGGGTAAGGTTAACATTAAGGATAGGTTAAGGTTATGGTTGAGGTTAGGTTAAGGTTAAGGTTAGGTTAAGGGTAAAGTTAAGGTTATGGTTAGGTTTAAGGTTAGGGTTAGGTAAATTTTAAGGTTAAGGTTAAGAATAAGGTTAAGGTTAAGGGTTTGGTCAAGGTTAGGGTTAGGTTATATTTAAGGTCAAGTTTAAGGTTAGGTTATGGTTAAGGTTAAGGTTAAGTTTATCAAAAGGTTAAGGTTAAGGTTAATGTTAAGGTTTGGTCAAGGTTAGGGTTAGGTTATAGTTAAGGTCAAGGTTAAGGTTAGGTTAAGGTTAATTTTATGGTTTTAGTCAGGTTAAGGTTAAGGTTAAGGTTAAGGTTAGGTTAAGGGTAAAGTCAAGGTCAAGGTTAGGGTTAGGTTAAAGGTAATATAAGGTTAAGGTTAAGGTTAGGTTAAGGACAAGGTCAAGGTTGACGTTAAGGTTAAGATCAAGGTTAAGCGTAAAGTTAAGGTCAAGGTTAGGGTTAGGTTATAGTTAAGTTTAAGGTTAGGTTAAGCGAAAATTCAAGGTTAATGTTAGGTTAAGGTTAAGGTTAAGGTTAAGGGTTTGGTTAAGGTTAACGTTAGGGTTAAGGGTTTGGTTAAGGTTAGGTTAAGGTTAAAGTTAAGGTTATGGTTAGGGTAAGGTTAGGATAAGGTTAAGGTTATGGTTAGGGTAAGGTTATGGTCAAGGTTAATGTTAAGGTTAAGGTTAAGGTTAAGTTTAAGGGTTTAGTTAAGGTTAAGGATACGTTAAGGTTAAGTTTAATGTTAACCTTGACCTTCACTATAACCTAACCATAACCTTAACAAAAATTTAACCTTAACCTTACCCTTAACGTAACCTTAACCTTGAATTTACCCTTAACCTTAACCTTACCCTGAACCTTACCCTTAACCTAATCCTAACCTTACGCTTACCTTAACTGTAACATTACCCTTACCCTTAACCTTAACCTTAACCTAAACCTAACCTTAACCTTAACCTTATCATTATCTTAACCTTAACCTAACCTTAACCTTAACCTTGACCCTAACCTTAGCCCTAACCTTAAGGTTAAAGTTATAGGTAAGGTTAGGTTAAAGTTAGGGTTAGGTTATAGTTAAGTTCAAGGTTAAGGTAAGGTTAAGGTTAGGGTTAATGTTAAGGGTTTGGTTAAGGTTAAGTTTAAATTTAATGTTAAGGTTAAGGTTAGGGTTAAGGTTAAGGTTAAGATTAGGTTAGGTTAACGTTAAGATAATGTTAAGGGTATGGTTAAGGTTAAGGTTAGGTTAAGGTTAACATAAGGCTAAGGTTAAGGTTAGGATAAGGTTACGGTTAGGTTAAGGTTAAGGTTAAGGTTAAGGTTAAGGTTAATTAAAGGCTAAGGTTAAGGTTAAGACTAACGTTATGGTTAAGGATTTGGTCAAGGTTATTGTTAGGTTAAGGTTAAGGTTAGGTTAAGGGTAAAGTTAAGGTTTTGGTTAGGTTAAGGTTAAGGTTAAGGGTAAAGATAAGGTTATAGTTAAGGTTAAGGTTATGGTTAGGTTAATGTTAAGGTTAAGGTTAATGCCAAGGTTGAGGTTAAGGTTAAGGTTGAGGTTAGGTTAAGGTTTAGATAAGGTTAAGGTTAATGTTAAGGTTAAGGTTAGGTTAAGTTAAAGTTAAGGTTAAGGTAAAGTCAACGTTAAGGTAAAGTTAAGGTTAAGGTTAGGTTAAGGTTAATGTTAAGGTTAGGGTAAAGGTTCAGGTTAAGGTTAAGGTTAAGTTTTAACATTAAGGTTAAGAGTTTGGTCAAGGTTAGGGTTAGGTCACTAACCATAACCTTAACCTTAACCTTAACCATAACCATAACCTTAACCTTAACCTTATCCTAACTTTAACCTTATCTTGGCCTTAACTATAACCTAACCCTAACCAAACCTTAACCTTGACCATAACCTTAACCTTGACCTTGAGCTTAACCTAACCTTAACCTTATGTTACCCTTAACCTTAACCTTAACCTTCCCAAACACTTGACCTTAATCTTAACCTTAACCCTAACCTAACTAAACCCATAACCTTAACCATAACCTTAACCTTAACCTTAACCGAACCCTAACCTTGACCAAACCCTTAACCTTAACCTAACCTTAACCCTAACCTTAACATTAACTTTACCCTTAACCTAATTTTAACTTTAACTATAACCTAACCCTAACCTTAACCTTAACAATAACATTATATTTACCGTTAACCTTAACCTTAACCTTAACTATAACCTAATCCTAACCTTGACCAAACCCTTAACCTTAACCTTAACCTAACCTTAACTATAACCTAACCTTAACCTTGACCAAACCCTTACCCTTAACCTAACCTTAACCTTAACCTAACTGTAACCTTAACCTTACCTTAACCCAAATTAACCTTAACCTTGACCTTAACCTTAACCTTACCATATCCTTACCCTTAACCTTCAGCTTAACCTTGACTTTAACCTTAACCTTCCCCTAAGCTTAACCCTAACCTTAACTTTAACTTTACCCTTAGCCTAACCTTAACCTTAACCTTACCCTTAACCTTCACCCTTAACCTCAACCTAACCCTAACCTTGACGAAACCCTTAACCTTAACATTAACCTGACTAAACCCTTAAGGTTATGTTAAATTTGAGGTTAAGGTTAAGGTCTAGGTCAAGGTTAAGGTAAGGTTAAGGCTACAGTTAAAGATAAGGTTAAGGTTAAGTTAAGGGTAAAGTCAATGTTAAAGTTAAGGGTTTGGTTAAGGTTAAGGTTAGGTTATAGTTAAGGTTATGGGTTTGGTCAGGGTTAGGGCTTGGTTATAGTTAATGTTAAGTTTAAGGTTATGGGTTGAATTTACCCTTAACTTAACCTTAACCTAGCCTTAAACTTAAATTAACCTTAACCTTAACCTTAACCTTAACCTTTACCTTACCCTTAACCTTAACCTTATCCTTATCTTAACCTTAACCTAACCCTAACCATAACCTTAACCTTAACATTAACGTTTACCTAACCTTAACCTTATTTTTATCTTAAGTTTAAGCTAACCCTAGCCTTAACCTTAACATGAAATTTTACCCTAACCTTACCATTAACCTGAACCTTCACTATAACCTAACCTTAACCTTGACCTTGACCTTAACCTTAACTTGAATAAACCCATAGCGTTCACCTTAACCTTAACCTAACCTTAACATTAACCTTAACCTTGACCTTACCTTAACTATAACCCTAACCTTACCCATAACCTAACCTTAACCTTAACCTTAACCTAACCTTCACCTTAACCTAACCTTAACTTTAACCTTAACCATAACCTTAACCTTACCTTAACATTAACCTTAACCTTAACCTAACCTTAACCTAACCTAACCTTAACCTTAACCTAACCCTAAACTTACCCTAATGTTAACCCTAACCTTATCCTTAACCTTAACCACAATCTTAACCTCAGGTTAAGGTCAAGGTTAAAGTTACGTTAACGGTAAAGTCAAGGTTAAGGTTAGGTCAAGGTTAAGATTAGGTTAAGGGTAAAGTTAACATTAAGGTTAATGTTAAATGTTTGGTCAATTTTAAGGGTTAGGTTAAGGTTAAGGTTAGTTTAAGGGTAAATTAAAGGTTAAGGTAAAGTTAAGTTTAAGGTTAAGGTTAAGGTTAAGGTCAAGGTTAGGGATAGGTTATAGTTAATGTCAAAGTTAAGGTTAAGGGTAAGGTTAAGGTTAGGTTAAGGTTAAATTTAGGTTAAGGTTAACGTTATGTTAAGGTTAGGGTTATGGTTAAGGTTAAGGTTAAGGTTAAGAGTTTTGTTAAGGTTAGGGTTAGGTTTTAGTTGAGGTTAATATTAGGTTAAGATTAAGGCTAAGGGCGCAAGGTTAAGGTTAAGGTTTACGTTAAGGTTACGGGTTTAGTAAGGTTAAGGTTAAGGTTAAGGGTTTGTTCAAGGTTAGGGTTAGGTTATAGTTAAGGTCAAGGTTAAGGTTAAGAGTAAGGTTATAGTTAGGTTAAGGTTAAGGTTAAGGTTAGGATAATGTTAGGATAAGGTTAAGGTTAAGGGTTTGGTCAAGGTTAGTGTTAGGTTATAGTTAAGGTTAAGGTTAGGTTAAGTTAAGGTTAAGGTCAAGGTTAAGGGTATAGCTAAGCTTAAGGTTAGGTTAAGGGTAAATTTAAGTTTATGGTTAAGGTTAGGGTTAGGGTTAAGGGTAGGGTTTTGTCAAGGTTAGGGTTAGGTTATAGTTAAGGTTAAGTTTAAGGTTGAGGTTAAGGTTAAGGTTATGGGGTTATTAAGGTTAAGTTTAAGGTTAAGATTAAGGGTAAGGTCAAGGATAAGGTTACGGGTCTTAACCTTAACCTTCATTATAACCTAACCTTAACCTTAACCTGAACACTAACCTAAACTTAACCATAACCTTAACCTTAACCTTAACCTTAGCCTTAACCTAACCTTAACCTTAACATTGACCTTAACCTAACCTTAACCATAACCATAACCATAACCTTAACCTTAGCCTTAACCTTAACCTAGCCTTAACCTTGACTTTAACTATAACCTAACCCTAACCTTGACCAAACCCTTAACCTTAACTTTAACCTAACTAAACCAACTTATAACCTTAAACTTAAACTTTACCCTTAATCCTAACCTTACCCTTAACCTTAACCTTAACCTGACGTTAAGATTATGGTTAAGGTTAAGGTTAAGGATAAGTTAAGGTTAAGGATAAGGTTAAGGTTAAGGTTATGGTTTAGTCAGGTTAATGTTAAGGTTAATGGTTTGGTCAAGGTTAGGGTTAGGTTATAGTTAAGGTCAAGGTTAAGGTTAGCTTAAGGTTAAGGTTATGGTTAAGGTTATTGTTAAGATTAGGTAAAGGTTAAGGTAAGGTTAAGGGTAAAGTCAAGGTTAAGGTTAGGTTAAGATTAAGATTAGGTTAAGGGTAAAGCTTAGGTTATGGTTAGGGTAAGGTGAAGGTTGGTTTAAGGGTAAAGTTAAGGTTAAGGTTATGTTTAAGTTTAGGTTAAGGTTAAGGTTCAGGTTCAAGTTAGGGTTAAGGTTAGGGGAAGGTTAAGTTTAAGGTTTGACTTTACCCTTAACCTAATCTTAAGCTTAAGCTTAATCTTAACCTTATATTACCCTTAACCTTAACTTAACCTTAACCTTAACCTTAACCTAACCATAACCTTCACCTTCACCTAATCGTAACCTTAACCTTAACCTTAACCTTACCCCCTTAACCTTAACCTTAACATTATCTTACCCTTAACCTTAACCATAACCTTAACCTGAACTTTACCCTTAACCTAACCTTAACTTTAACTTTACCCATAACCTTAACCTATCCCGAACCTTGACCAAACCCTTAACCTTAACCTTAAACTGAATAAACCCGTAACCTTAACCTGACTAAATCCATAACGTTAAAATTAAACTTACCCTTAAACTTCAGCTTAACCTTAACCTTAACCTTAACTATAACCTAACCATAACATTGACCAAAACCTTAACCTTAACATCAACCATAGCCTTAACCTTAACCTAACATTAACCTTAATCTAACCTAACCTTAACTCTACCCTTAACCTAACCTTAAGCTTAGCCTTAACCTGATCCTTAACTTTATCTTAACCTTAACCTAACCTTAACTAAAACCTTAACTAAAACCTTCCCCTAACGTTAACCCTAACCTTAACCTTAACTTTACCCTTAACCCAATGTTAACCTTAACTATAACTTAACCCTAAACTTGACCAAACACTTAACCTTAACCTAACTAAACCCGTAACCTTAACCTTAACCTAATGCTAACTTTAACCTTGATTTTACCTTTACCTAACCATAACCTTGACCTTGACTTTACCTTAATCCCTTAACCTTAACCTTTACCTTAACCTGATCCTTAACCTTAACTATAACCTCACCTTAAATTTTCCCTTAACCTTACCTTAACCATAACCTTAACCTAGATTTAAGCTTAACCTTACCCATAACCTTATCTTAACATTACATTAACGATACCCTTAAAATTGTCCTTAACTATAACCTAACCCTAATCTTAACCTTAACCTTAACTTTAACCTAACCCTAACCTTAACCTTAGCCTAACCATAACCTTAACCTTAACCTTAACCTTCCCCTAACCTTAACCCTAACCTTAACCTTAACTATAACCTAACCCTAAACTTGACCAAAACTTAACCTAAGGTTAAGGGTTAGGGTTAAATTTAAGGTTAAGGTTAAGGTTAGGCTTAAGGTTAGCGGAAGGTTAAGGCTAAATTCAAGGTCAAGGGTAAACTTAAGGTTAAGGGTTAAGGTTAAGGCCATGGTAAGGTTAAGGGTAAGGTCAAGGTTAAGGTTAAGGTTAGGTTAAGGTTAAGGTTAGGGTAAGGGTAAAGTTAAGGTTAAGGTTAAGGTTTAGTCAAGGTTAGGGTTAGGTTATAGTTAAGTTTAAGATAAAGCTAAGGTTATGTTAAGGTTAAGGTTAAGGTTAGGGTTAGGTTATAGTTAAGGTTAAGGTAAAGGTAAGGTTAAGGTTAATGTTAAATTCAAGGTTAAGGGTAAGGTTAAGGTTAGGTTAACATTATGATTATTGGAAGGATAAGGTTAAGGTTATGGGTTAAGTTAGGTTAAGGTTAAGATTACCCTTAACCTAACCTTACCCTTAACCTTGCCCTTAACCCGACTTTACCCTTAACCTAACATTAATATTAACTTTAACTTTACCCTAACCTTAAGGGTTTAGTTAGGTTAAAGTTAAGGTTAGGAAAAGGTTAAGATAAACTTAAGGTTACGGTTAAGGTTAGGTTAAGGGTAAAGTCAAGGTTAAAGTAAATTTTAGGTTAAGGTTAAGGTCATGTTTAAGGTTAAGGTTAGGGTTAGGGTTAGGGTTAGGTTAAGGTTAAGGTCAAGGTTAGGGTTAAGGTTAGGTTAGGTTATAGTTAAGGTCAAGGTTAAGGTTAAGGTTAAGGATACAGGTTTAGTCAGGTTAAGGTTAAGGTTAAAGTTAAGGTTAAGGTTGAAGGTTAAGGTTACAAGTCTTAACATTAATCTTACCCTTAACCTTTACAATAACCTACCCTTAACATTAATCTTTACCTAGCCTTAACGGTAACCTTGACCTAACCTTAACCTTACCTTAGCCTAAATTTAACCTTAGGTTAATGTTAAGGTTAAGGTTAGGTTAGGTTAAGGGTTTAGGTTAAACTTAAGGTCAAGGGTAAGATAAGGTTAATTTTATGGTTAGGTTAAGGTTAGGGTTAAGGTTAATGTTAAGGTCAAGGTTTAGGTTAATGTTACAGTTAAGGTTAAGGTTAAGGTCAAGGTCAAGGTCAAGGTTAGGTTATGGTTAATGTTACGTTAAGGTTAAGATAAGGTTAAGGGTAAAGTCAAGGTTAGGTTTAACCTTAACCTTAACCGTAACCTTAACCTAACCTTAACCTTAAATTTAACCTTACTAAACCTGTAACCTTAACCTTAACCTTATGGTTAGGTTAGGTTATAGTTAAGGTTAAGGTTGAGGTTAAGGATAAGGGTAAGGTTAAGGTTAAATTCAAGGTTAAGGTTGAGATTAGGTTAAGGGTAAAGTCAAGGTTAAGGTTAAGGTTTGGGTTTATTCAGGTAAAGGTTAAGTCTTAACCTTAACTTTAAACTTAACGTAAACCTTCCCATAACCACAACCTTAACCTTGACTTTACCCTTAACCTAACCTTAAGGGTAAAGGTTCGGGTTAACGTTAAGGGTAAGGTTAAGGTTACGAGTTTAGTCAGGTTAAGGTTAAGGTTAAGGGTAAAGTTAAAGTCAAGGTTAAGGTTATGTTAAGGGTAAAGTTAAAGTTAAGGTTAAGGTCAAGGTCAATGTTAAGGTTAAGTTAAGTTAAGGTACGTTCAAGGTTAGTTTAAGGTTAAGGTTAGTTTAAGGGTAAATTCAAGGTTAAGGTTAGGTTAAGGTTAAGATTAGGGTAAGGTAAAGGTTAAGGTTAGGGTTAAGGTTATAGTTAAGGTCAAGGTTAGGGTTAGGTTATAGGTAAAGTTAAGGGTAAGGTTAAGGTTAGGGTTAGGTGATAGTTAAGGTTAAGGTGAAGGTTAAGGTTAAGGTTAAGGTCAAGGTTAAGGTTATGTAGAGGTTAAGGTTAAGGTTAAGGTCAATGTTAAGGTTTTGGTCAAGTTTAGGGTTAGGTTATAGTTAAGGTCAAGGTTAAGGTTAAGGGTAAGGTTGTAGCCTAACCATAACCTTGACCAAATGCTTAAATTTAACCTTAACCTGACTAAACCAGTAAAACCTAACCCTAACCTTGACCAAATCCTTAACCATAACCTTAACCTAGCTAAACGTGTAACCTTAACTTTAACCTTAACCTTCCCATCAACTTAAACCTAACTCTAACCCTAACCTTAACCTTATCTTTACCCTTAACCTAATCTTAACGTTAACATTTAACCTTAACCTTAACCTTACCCTTAACCTTATCTTAACCTTAACCTAACCTTAACCTTAAATTTACCCTTAACCTAACCTTAACCTTAACTATAACCTAGCCCTACCTTAAACTCATTAAACCTATAACCTTGACCTTAGCCTTACCATTAACCTTCACCCTAACCTTAACTTTACCCTTAACCTAACCTTAACCTTAACTTGACTAAACCAGTAACCTTAACCTTAACCTTAACCTTAACTTATCCTTAACTTTAACCTTAACGTTAATCTTTACCTCAAGTTAACGTTAAGGTTAAGGTTAAGGTTAGGTTAAGGTTAAGGTTACAAGTTTATTCAGGTTAAGGTTAAGGTTATGGTTAAGGTTAAAGTCAAGGTTAAGTTTTTGGCTAAGGTTAAGGTTAAGGTTAGGTTAAGTTAAGGTTAAGGTTAGGTTAAGGATAAAGTTAAGGTTAAGGTTAGGGTTAAGGTTAGATTTAAGGTTAGGAGAAGGTTAAGGTTAGGTTAAGGTTAAGGTTAGGTTAAGGTGAGGGTTAGGTTATAGTTAAGGTTAAGGTTAGGTTAAGGGTAAGATAATGTTAAGGTTAAGGTTAAGGTTAAGGTTAAGGTTAGTTTATTTTAGGTCCCTATATTACGAGTATAGTCCCTTATTGTTATTAGTGTAACCCCCTTATTGTTATTATTGTACCCTTGTAACCTCCATTTTGTTATTATTGTGCCCCTAAATTATTATTGATAGGTCGGCTAGGATTACATTGTGGCCCACTAGGATTACATTATGGCCACATGGACTCCTATATATAGAAAGGAGGTTTTTTAAATTGTATCATCCAAGAATTTTTCATTTATGTAATTTATTGGAGGTTTCCCCCTCGAAGTGGCTTATTTCTAAGGCGTTGATATCTCTTTTCTTCTATTTTTGGAGTTGGTTACTCAACATTTGGTATCAGAGCTTTGGATTCTAGGGTTTCACTGCTCCAAATAGGTCATTGTGGAATTTTCACTATAAATTTGTTTTTGCGAAGCTTCAGAAGATGAAATTTTTAAGGTACGAAGCCGAAATCCTGAGGAAGATTTTCTACAAATTTCAGAGCTTGGTTCGCAAGATTTTTGGAGATATCATCTATGGAAGTTAGGTCTTTTTTTAGGCTCCTAAACAGGTAATTGTGGAATTTGTGCTATAAATTTTTTTCTATGAGATTTCAAAATCTAAAATTCATATGGTGCGAAGCTGAAATCCTAAGGAAATTCGTAAAAAAATTTCAGAGCTTGGTTCGCAAATTTGTTGGAGATATGATCTGTGGAAGGTAGTGCTTTTTAAGGCTCCTGAATTTCATTTCAAAGAGGTGATCGTGGGAAAATTTCAATAAATCTCTCTCTGGGCATCGGATTGGAGTGCCATAAAAATTGGTTGCAAGTAAATGGGCTGTAGTTTCTTTCCTATCAATTTCAGAGAAAAAGGATCAAACAGTGACACGTGGCAAGTTGTACAAGTTCACTCTACTAAACCAGCCCAGAATTAGGTCATTGTGGGAGATTGGATACAATTTTGTCTTGGAGAATCCAAATTAGGTCAGACTTGTGGCATTCGAAAGATAATTTACAGGGCTACGTTGATACTTAAATTAAAATATTGAAGTGCTACAATGATATAGATTATCCAATTTGAATATTGAGCTCCTCAAAAGCAAGAAAAAGGTGTGTATATTGTTTTTTCTTTCCAAATTGCATAAGTCTTCTTTGAAGAATCAATTTGAATTGATTCCAAGGGCATAGTGTAGAATATATAGCAGTATTGTGTTCTAAAATATGCCTCGTAAAAATAATTCAAAACCCATTAATCCTTCAGAAGGCTCTACTATGACTCATGAAAATGAAGAATTGCAACATGATCTATCAAAATTACAAGAGCAAGTGCAACAAATTTCACTCTCGCAAAGAGTAAAAAAAAATGAAATGGAAGTTTTAAAGAAAGGTGTGGAAGTGAAGATCGACGGTTTGAAGAAAGGAATAGAAGCTAAGATGGATGGCATGGAAGCTAAGATGGATGACATGAAAGACAACATGGAAAACCTGAAGAATGATCTCAAAGCAGACATTGAAGGTTTGACAAAGTTGATACAAGAAATGTTTCCTAATGGTGAAAAGATAGTAGAAGAACCTCATGATGAGAACAAAATAAATGTTAATCGTGATTTCATAAACTCTAATGTTGGCGGGAAGAACCACCATATTTCAAAAATGGATATGAGGAATTTTGATGGAAAGGATCCTGTAACATGGATACTACAGATGGAGCAATATTTTGATCTCCATAAAGTGCAAAACACACAAAAGGTACGCATTGCAACTTTACATTTAGAACAAAATACATTTGTATGGTATCGATGGCTTTGCTCCCATAAAAAAATTGTCACTTGGTCAATTTTTACAGAAGAAATGATATCACATTATGAGGATATAAAGAGCAACACCTTCTTTAGCCACTTGATAAATCTCAAACAAAATGGTTTAGTGGGGTAGCACATTGAGGACTTCCAAAAATTTAATATAAGGGTAACTGATATTCCAGAGGAACATAGGATCGATCTCTTCATAGGCACTTTAAAGGATAACATCCAACATGAAGTTCGTGTTTTGGAACCGGATTCATTGGAGAAGGCATTCAGGTTGGCAAGAAAAGTTGAATGTAAAATAATGGCGACAAGGAAGCCTACCACTCAATTCTATAAAGAAGGAAGTGTTGCTACGTCTAAAGAAATAGAACTTTACGGTTAGGTTAACGGTCAAGGTCAAGGTCAACATTACATTATTTCTTAAGGTAAGGTTAACATTAATTTCATTCTTTTGCTTTCCATTATTTCTTAGTTTTCTGACTTTTAATAAAATGCCATAGAAATAGAACTGAATGAAATTATATGCTTTGTGAAGGGAAAAATGAATTTTAAAAGAGAAAAAGGAAGGGAGAGGTGGGACCCGCATATAAATCACAATCAGAGTCGGAGCAAGGAATGATCGCAATCACAAAATTTGTGATGTGATCGGAGGAGGGGGCAGGACTTGCGATCGGAGGATTTGCAATGTGATCAGAGTTTTGTGTGATTGATAGCATCACAAATATTTGTGATGGGCTCATCGAGGCATACAAATGAACTTTTCGATTTGCGATGGTGCGATCAAAAGAGGATTTGCGATAGTGCAATCAAAGGAGGATTTGCGATGGTAAGCAGGGTTTAAAACTTAAACTTTATTATAAAGTTTACCAGGTCACGGAAAAGGGGAAATGGTTATTACGGTGGGGAATATATACGTAATAAAATTTATATTAAAGTTTGGGGGTAATGGTGGGGAAGTGGTTTCAGAAGATCACATTTGTATTTATAATGCGATTTTAATCGTGCAACTATGTATTTCGGAAAAAGGGTGGGGGAAAGGGGTTTTTAAAGGGAAATGAACATAAAGTTTAAAGGGAAAAATGGGGAAATAGGGGAGACTTAGGGAATAGAGGGCTTTTACTTCACTTAAGCATAAAATTCACTTCAGAAGTCAATTTTGAGAGTGTAGCATACCGTTGGAAATATCTTTCTAGGCTCTTTCTAATGGATCTTCTTTGAAGATTATCTGGCACTAAATATGTTGTGGAAAACTTCTTTGAAGGCAGGAACATTATTTTTGTGGAGATGACAGCTTCCAAATTGTGACTTATGATGATATAAAATTACATAATGAATGATAATAAAGGTAAAATATCATGTTTTCATCTCAAAACATGGTTTTGAGGTGAAAATTACATCAAGATGAACAAAATGTCTCTTTTACTCTTTCTGGTGCTGTGAATTTGAGCTTATTGACATCCTCATGACCTTTCTGATATTATTAATACTTAACTCATTAATTTGACCATGGAGAGACCCTAGAAACTAATGAGACCCATCCTATGACCTGCTGATATGATTTAAAGAATAAAAGTGACTAAAAGACCACAGAAAGGAAGATCAGCAAGTACCTCATGAGGGAAAACTAATAAAACAATACCACCATCAAATGAATCCATGACCTAGCGGAATGGTGAAATTTATTCGGTATGAGACACCTAATATGCAAATGAAAAAGAGCAGTTTTGATCACTGATGGAAGTATGACTAGACTGACACTAACAACCTCCTTAACCTTAACCCTAACCTTAACATTAACCTGAATAAACCTGTAACCTTAACCTTAACCTTAACCTAACCTTAAGGTAAGGTTAAGGTTAGGTTAAGGTTAAGGTTAAGTTAAGGGTAAAGTAAAAGTTAAGGCTAAGTTAAGGTTAAGGTTATGGTTAAGGTTATGGGTTTAGTTAGGTTAAGGTTAAGGTTAAGGGTTTGGTTAAGGTTAGTTTAAGGTTAAGGTTAAGGTTAATATTAGGGTTAGGTTGAGGTTAAGGTTAAGGCTAGGTTAAGGGTAAAGTTAAGTTTTAGGTTAGGTTAAAATTACGTTGAAGGTTAAGGGTAAGGTTAGGGGTAAGGTTAAGGTTTAGCAAGGTTAAGGTTAAGGTAAAGGTTACGGATTTAGTGAGGTTAAGATCAAGGTCAAGGTTAGGTTAAGGTTAAGGTCAAGGTTACGATTATGTTAAGGTAAGGTTAAGATAATGTTAAGGGTTACAGGTTTAGTCATCCTAAGGTTAAGGTTAACGTGATGGTTTTAGTGAGGTTAAGGTTAAGGTTAAGTTTAAGTGGGTAAGGTTACGGTTAAGGTCAAGGTCAAGGTTAAGATTAAGTTAGGTTAAGGTTAAGGGTTTGGTCAGGTTTATGGTTAGGTTATAGTTAAGGTCAAGGTTAAGGTTAGGTTAACGTTAAGGGTAAGGTTAAGGTTAAGGTTAAGGTTAGGTAAGGGTTAAGGTAAGGTTAAGTTTAGGTTAAGGTTAACCTTGACCTTGACCTTAACCTTAACCTTAACCTTACCCTTAAACTAACCTTAATCTTAACCTAACCTTAACGTTAACCATAACGTTCCCATAACCGTAACCTTAACCTTAACCTTAACCTTAACCTTACCTTAACCTTAACCTTAACCTTACCTAACCTTAACTTTAACCTTAACCGTAACATTAACCTTAACCAAACCTTAACCTTGACCTTAACTATAAGCTAACCCTAACCTTGACCAAACCCTTAACCTTAACTATAACCTAACCCTAACCTTAACCTTATCTTACCCTTAACCTTAACTTATCCTTCATATTAACATTAACCTTGACCTAACCGTAACCTTAACCTTACCTTAACCTAACTTAACATTAACCTTAATGTTAGGTTAAGGGTAAAGTCAAGGTTAAGACTGAGGTTAAGGTTAAGGGTAAAGTTAAGGTTAAGGTTAGGGTTAAGGTTAGGGTAAGATTAAGTTTAAGGTTAATGTTAAGGGTTTGGTCAAGGTTAGGTTTAGGTTATAGTTAAGGTGAAGGTTATGGTTAGGTTAAGGTTAAGGTTAAGGGTTTAGTAAAGGTTAAGGTTAAGGTTAGGGTAAAGGTTAAGGTTAAGGTTATGGTTAAAGTTAAGGTTAAGGTTAGATAGAGTTTAAGGTTAAGGTTAATTTTAAGGTTAAGGTTAGGTTAAGATTAAGGTTAAGTAAGGGTAAGGTTAAGATTAAGGTTATGGTTAAGTTTAGGTTAAGTGTAAAGTTAAGGTTAAGGTTATATAAGGTTAACGTTAAGCTAACAAGTTTAGTCACGTTAAGGTTAAGGTGACGGGTTTAGTTAGGTTAAGGTTAAGGTTAATGGGGTAAGGTTAAGGTTAAGGTTAAGGGTGAAGGTTAATGGTAAGATTAAAGTTAAAGTTACCGGTTTAGTCAGGTTAAGGTTAAGGTTAAATTTTTGGTCAAGGTTAGTGTTATGTTATAGTTAAGGTTAAGGTTAAGGGAAAGGTTAGGGTAAGGTTAGGGTAAAGGTTAAGGTTAAGGGTTTCCTTGCCCTTAACCTTAACCTTGACCTTAAATATAACCTAACCCTAACCTTAACCTTAACCTTAATCTTAAACTTAACCTTAACCTAACCTTAACCTTACCCTTAACCTAATCTTAACCTTAACCTTAACATGACTAAACCTGTAACCTTAAGCTTAACCAAACCTTAACCTTACCCTTAACCTAATCTTTACCTTAACCTTAACATGACTAAACCTGTAACCTTAACCTTACACTTAAACTTATCTTACATTGAACTTAACTATAACCTTAACCTTAACCTAAAATTAACCTTAACCTTACGCTTAACCTAATCTTAACCTTAACCTTCACTATAACCTATCCTTAACCTTGACCAAACCCTTAACCTTAACCTTAACCTTACCCTTAACCTTAACCTTAATCTTAACCTTACCCTTAACCTTATCTTAAACTTACCCTTAACCTTAACTTAACCTTTACTTAACCTTAACCTTCACCTTCACCTTCACCTTCACCTTCACCTTAACCTTAACCTTAACTTTACCCTTAACCTTAACCTTAACCTTACCCTTAACTATAATTTTAACCTTAACCTTGACCTTAAGGGTAAGGTTAAGTTTAAGGTTAAGGGTAAAGTTAAGGTTAAGGCTATGGTTTTGGGAAGGTTAAGGTTAAGGTTATGGGTAAGTTAAGGTTAAGGTTAAGGTTTGGTGAAGGTTAGGGTTAGGTTATAGTTAAGGTCAAGGATAATATTAGGTTAAGGTTAAGGTTAAGGTTAAGGTTAAGGTTAAAGGTAAGTTTAAGGTTAAGGTTATGGTTAGGTTAAGGTTAAGGTTAAGATTTTGTTAAAGTTAGGGTTAGGTTATAGTTAAGGTTAGGTTATAGTGAAGGTTAAGGATAAGACCTATAACCTTAACCTTGACATTACCCTTAACATTAAGCTTAACTTTAACCCTAACTTTGACTTTAACCTTAATCTAACCTTAACATAACTTAACCTTAACCTTTACCTTAACCTAACCTTAACCTTACCCTTAACCTTCACGCTTAACCTTAACCTAACCTTAAACTTAACCTTAACCTTATCTTAACCTTATCCTAACCTTAACCTTAACCTAATATTAACCTTAAACATAACAATAACCTTAACTTTAACCTTAAAATTAACCTTAACCTTAACCTAACCTTAACCTTAACATTAACTTGACTAAACTCGTAACCTTATCCTTAACCTTAAACTAACCTTAACCTTAACTATAACCTAACTCTAACCTTGACAAAACCCTTAACGTTAACCTTAACAATAACCTTTCCCTAACCTTAACCTTCACCTTAACTATAACCTATCCCTAACCTTGACCAAACCCTTAACCTTAACCTTAACCTGACCTTAACTATAACCAAACTCTAATCTTGACCAAACCCTTACCCTTAACCTTAGCTTTACCCTTAACATGAACTTAACCTTAACCTTCCCTTAAACTTAACCCTATCCTTACCCTAACCATAACCTTAACTTTAGCCTTAACCTAATCTTAACCTTAACCTAATCTTAACCTTACCCTTAACCTTGACCTTAACCTTAACTTTAACTATAACCTAACCCTAACCTTGACCAAACCTTAACCTTAACCTTAACTTAACCTAACCTTAAACATAACCTTAACCTTAACTTTAACTATAACCTAACCCTAACCTTGTCCAAACCTTAACCTTAACATAAGTTTACCCTTAACCTAACCTTATCCTTAACCTTAACCTTAACCATAATCTTAACCTTAAAACTAACTTTAACATGAATAAAATCGTAACTTGAACCTAACCCTAACATTAACCAAACCCTTAACCTTAACCTTAACCTAACTGACTAAACCCTTGACTTTACCCTTAACCTAAATTTACCCTTAACCTTAACCTGAATAAACCCATAACCTTAACTATAACCTAACACTAACCTTGACCAAAACCTTAACATTAACCTTTACCTTTACCTTTACCTAACGTTAACCTTAACCTTAACCATAACCTTAACCTTAACCTTATCTTAACCTTAGCCTGCACTATAGCCTAAGTTAATCTTGACCTTAACTATAACCTAAACCTAATCTTGACCAAACCCATAACCTTAACCTTAATATTATCTTAACCTTAACCTTCACTATAACCTAACCTTAACCTTAACCTTATCTTACCATTAACCTAACCTTAACCTTAAGTATAACCTAACCCTAACCTTAAACTTAAACATAACCTTATCTTTACCCTTCACCTTAAGCTTAAGCTTAACCTTAACCTTGAACTAACCTTCATCTTAACCTAACCTTAACCTTAACCTTAACCATAACCTTAACCTTAACTTTAACCTAACCTAACCTTAACCTCAACCTAACCCTAATCTTACCCTAAAGTTAACCCTAACCTTACCCTTAACATAACCCTTAACGTTAACCTTAACGATAATCTTAACCTCAGGTTAAGGTCAAGGTTAAGGTTAATTTAAGGTTAATATTGGGTTAAGGGTAAATTTAAGGTTAAGGTTAAGGTTAAATGTTTGGTCAAGGTTAAGGGTTAGGTTAAGGTTAAGGTTAGTTTAAGGGTAAAGTCAAGGTTAAGGTAAATTTAGGGTTAAGGTTAGGTTAAGGTTAAGGTTAAAGTTAAGGTCAAGGTTAGGGATAGGTTATAGTTAATTTCAAGGTTAAGGTTACGGGTAAGGTTATAGTTATGTTAATGTTAAGGTTAAGGTTATGGTTATGGTTAAGGTTAAGGTTAATGTTAAGGTTAAGGTTCAGGGTTTGGTTAAGGTTAGGGTTAGGTTTTAGTTAAGGTTAAGATTAGGTTAATATTAAGGTTAAGGGGGAAAGGTTAAGGTTAAGGTTAAGGGTTTGGTCAAGGTTAGGCTTAGGTTATAGTTAAGGTCAAGGTTAAGGTTAGGTTAAGGTTAAGGTTATGGTTAAGTTTAAGGTTAGGTAAAGGTTTAGGTAAGGTTAAGGTTAGATTAAGGGTACAACCAACGTTAAGGTTAGGTTAAGGTTAATATTACGTTAAGGGTAAAGTTAAGGTTATGGTTAGGGTAAGGTTAAGGTTAGTTAAGGCTAAAGTTAAGGTTAAGGTTATGGTTAAGGTTAGGTTAAGGTTAAGGTTAAGGACAGGTTAGGGTTCAGGTTAGCGGAAGTTTAAGGTTAAACATAAGGTTAAGGTTAAGGTTATACTTTACCCTTAACCTAATCTCAAGATTAAGCTTAAAATTAACCTTAACTTAGCCTTAACCTTATCTTTGACCTAACTATAACCTTTACCTTCACCTAACCATAACCTTAACCTTAACCTTACCCCCTTAACCTTAACCTTAACCTTAACCTTATCTTACCCTTAACCTTAACCATAACCTTAAACTTGACTTTACCCTTAACCTATCCTTAACCTTAACCTTAACCTAACCCTAACACTAACCTTGACCCAACCCTTAACCTTAACCTTAACGTGACTAAACCCATAACATTAACCTTACTCTTACCCTTAACCTTCACCTTAACGTTGAATTTACTTTTAACCTAACCTTAACCTAACCTTAACTATAACCTAACCCTAACCTTGACCAATCCCTTGACCTTAACCTTAACCTTCAAATTAACCTAACCTTAACCTTAACCTTAATCTTAACTAAAACCTTAACCTTAACGTGACTAAACCCATAACCTTAACCTTAACTTTACCCTTAACCTAATATTAAACTTAACTATAACTTAACCCAAAACTTAACCATAACATTATCTTTACCCTTAACCTTAACCTTAACTATAACCTAATCCTAACCTTGACCAAACACTTAACCTTAACCTTAACCTGACCTTAACTATAACCTAACCTTAACCTTGACCAAACCCTTAGGTTATAGTTAAGGTTAAGGTTAGGGTAAGGTTAGGGTAAAGGTTCACGTTAAGGTTAAGGTTAAGGGTTTCCTCAAGGTTAGGGTTACGTTATAGTTAAGGTCAAGATAAGGTTAAGGTTAAGGCTAAGGTTGCGGGTTTAGTCAGGTTAAGGTTAGGGTAAGGTTAGGTTAAGGGTAAAGTTAAGGTTCAGGTTAAGGTTACGGGTTTAGTATGGTTAGGGTAAGGTTAAGGTTAGGTTAAGGGTAAAGTTATGGTTAAGGTTAGGTTCAGGTTCAGGTTAAGGTTTAGGTTAGGGTTAAGGTTAGGGGAAGGTTAAGGTTAAAATTAATGTTAAGGTTAAGTTTAAGGTTAAGATTTTAGTCAGGTTAAGGTTAAGGTTAGGTAAAGGCTAAATTTATGCGAAAGTTAATGTTAAGGTTAAGGTTAAGTTAAGGTTAAGGTTAAGTTTAGGGTTAATTTTAGGGTTAAGGTTACGGTTAGGTTATAGTTGAGGTTAAGGTTAAGGTTAATGGTAAAGTTAAGGTCAAGGTTAAGGTTAATAGTTTGGTCAAGTTTAGGGTTAGGTTATAGTTAAGGTCAAGGTTAAGGTTATGGTTAAGGTATGGTTAAGATAAGGTAAAGGGTAAGGTTAAGGTTAAGGTTAGGTTAAGGTTATGGTTAAGGTAATGTTAAGGGTAAATTAAAGGTTAAGGTTAGGTTAAGGTTTAGATAAGGTTAAGGTTAATATAACCTTAACCTTAACCTTGACCTTGACCTTAAATATAACCTTAACCTGAATAAACTCATAACCTTAAACTTAACCATAACCTTATGAAACCCTTAAGGTTAGGTTAAGGGTAAAGTCAAAGTTAAGGTTATGCCTATGGGAAGGTTAAGGTTAAAGTTAGGGTTAATGTTAGGTGAAGGTTAAGGTTAAAGTCAAGGTTAATTTGAAGGTTAGGTTACAGTTAAGGCTAGGTTAATGGTAAAGTTAAGGTTAAGGTCATGTTAAGCTTAACCTTAACCCTTAACCATATCTTACCCTTAACCTTAACCATAACCTTAATCTTAACTTTACCCTTAACTTAACATTACCTTAACCTTAACCTAACCTTAACCTTAACCTTAAACTAACCTTAACTTTTAAACTTAACCTAAAATTAACCTTAACATTAACTTAACCCTAACCTTGACATAACCCTTAACCTTAACCTTAACATAACCTTAACCTTAACTTTACCCTTAACCTTGACTTTAACCTTAACCTTCCCCTAGCCTTAACCTTGACCTTGACCTTGACTTTAAATTTAACCTAACCTTAACCTTAACCTTACGCTTAACCTTCACCTTAACCTTAACTTTTCCCTTAACCTTAACATTAACTATAACCTTAACCTTAACCTTAACTTAACCTGACCTTATCCTTAACCTTCCCCTTGACCTTAACCTTAACCTTAACCTTGAATTTACCCTAACCTAACCTTAACGTTACCCATAACCTAACCCTAACCTTGAGGTTAGGTTAACCTTGACCAAACCCTTAACCTTCACTTTAACCTAACCTTAACCTAAACCCTAACCCTAACCTTAACCTTATGTTAACCTTAACCCAACCTTAACCTTAACCTTAACCTAACCATAACCTTACCCTTAACCTGAAACTTAACCTTAACCTTAACCTTAACTTAACCTAACCCTAACCTTGACCTTAACCTTAACTTAACCTTGACTTAACCTTAACTTTAAATTTACCCTAACCTTAACCTGAACCTTACCCTTACCCTTAAACTAACCATAACCTAACCTTAACTTAACCTTAAATTTTCCCTTAACCTTACCTTAACCATAACCTTAACCTAACCTTAAACTTAACCTTACCCTTAACCTTATGTTAACCTTACCTTAACCATACCCTTAAAATTGTCCTTAACTATAACCTAACCCTAACCTTAACCTTAACCTAACCCTAACCTTAGGTTAACCTTAACCTTAACCTTAGCCTAACCATAACCTTAACCTTAACCTTAACGTTAAACTTAACCTTCCCTAACCTTAACCTGAACCTTAACCTTAACTATAACCTAACCCTAACCTTGACCAAACCTTAACCTTAAGGTTAAGGGTTAAGGTTAAAGTTAAGGTTAAGGTTAAGGTTAGGGTTAACGTTAGCAGAAGGCTAGGGTTAAGGTTAGGGGAAGGTTAAGGTTAGGTTAAGGTTAAGGTTATTGGTAAAGTTAAGGTTAAGGTTAGGGTAAGGTTAGCGCAAGGTTAAGGTTAAGGTTACGGATAAGGTTAAGGTTAGGAGAACGTTAAGGTTAAAGTTAGGTTAATGTAAGGTTAAGGTTACGGGATTAGTCAGGTTAAGGTTAAGGTTAAGGTTATGGCAAGGTTAATGTTAATATAAGTTTAAGGTTAAGGTTAAGGTTAAGGTTAGCTTAAGGGTAAGTTAAGATTAGGGTTAGGTTAAGGTTAAGGTTAAGGTTATGGTTAGGATAAGGATATGGTTAAGGTTAAGGTTAAGGTTAAGGTTAGGTTAAGGTTACGGTTAGGTTAAGGTTAAGATTAGGCTAAGGTTAAGGTTAAGGTTTCGTCAAGGTTACAGTTAGGTTATAGTTAAGGTCAAGGTCAAGGTTAGGTTAACGATAAAGTCAAGGTTAGGGTAAGGTTAACATTAAGATTAGGTTAAGGGTAAAGTTAAGGTTAAGGTTAGGTTAAGGTTAAGGTCAAGGTTAAGGGTAAAGTTATGGTCAAGGTTAAGGTTAGGTTATAGTTAAGGTTAATCGTTTGGTCAAGGTCAGGGTTAGATTAATTTTAAGGTTAAGGTTAGATTATGATAAGGTCAAGGTTAAGGTTAGGTGAAGGTTAAGGTTACAGTTTTAGTCAGGTTAAGCTTAAGGTTACGGTTAAGATTAAATTCAAGGGTAAGTGTTTGGTTAAGGTTAAGGTTAAGGTTAGGTTAAGTTAAGGTTAAAGTTAATCTTATGGTTAGGTTAAGGGTAAAGTTAAGGTTACAATTAGGGTTAAGGTTGGGGGAAGGATAAGGTTAGGTTAAGGTTAGGTTTTGCTGAGGCTTAGGTTATAGTTAAGGTTAAGGATATGTTAAGGGTAAGATAAGGTAAAGGTTAAGGTTACGGTTAAGGTTAGGTTAAGGTTAAGGTAAGGGTTAAGGTCAAGGTTAAGGGTAAAGTTAAGGTCAAGGGTAGGATTAGGTTAAATTTAGGGTGAAGGTTAGGTTAAGGGTAAAGTCAAGGTTAAGGTTAAGGTGAAGGTTAAGGGTAAGGTTAAGGTTAAGGGTTACGATTTTAGTCAAGTTAAGGTTAAGGTTAGGGTTAGGTTATAGTTAAGGTTAATTTTAGGTTAAGGGTAAAGTTAAGGTTAAGGGTTTGGTCAATTTTAGGGTTAGGTTAGGTAAAGGTTATGTTAACGTTAAGGTCAAGGTTAATGTTAAGATTATGGTTAAGGTTAAGTTTAAGGTTAAGAATTTGGTCAAGGTTATGGTTATGGTTAAGGTTAAGGTTAAGGTTAAGGGGGTAAGGTTAAGGTTAAGGTTAAGGTTAAGTTCAAGGTTAAGGGTTTGGTCAAGGTTAGGGTTAGGTTATAGTTAAGGTTAAGGTTAAGGTTACGAGTATAGTCAGGTTAAGGTTAAGGTTAAGGGTTTGGTCAACGTTAGGGTTAGGTTATAGTTAAGGTTAAGGTTAAGGCTAAGGTTACAACTTTAGTAAGGTTAAGGGTAAGGTTAAGGTTAAGGTTACGAGTATGGTCAAGGTTAGGGTTAGGTTATAGTGAAGGTTAAGGTTAAGTTCAGGGTAAAGTCAAGGTTAGGGTTAAATTTAAGGTTAATGATAAGGGTAATGTCAAGGTTAAGGTTACGAGTCTTAACCTTAAACTTCACTATAACCTAACCTTAACCTTAACCTTAACCTTAACCTTAACTTAAACCATAACCCAACCTAACCTTAACCTTAACTATAACCTAACCCTAACCTTGACCAAACCCTTAACCTTAACCTTAAATTTAACCTTAACCTTAACCTTAACTTAACCTTAACCTTAACCTTAACCTTAACCTTCACATAACCATAACCTTAACCTCAACCTCAACCTTAACCTTAACCTAAACTTAACCTTAACTATAACCTAACCCTAACCTTACCCTATCCACAACATTAACTATAACCTAATCCTAACCTTAACCTTACCCTTAACCTTGACCTTGACCTTAACCTTAACCTTAAATTAACCTTAAACTTGACCTTAACCTTAAATTTAACTATAACCTAACCTAAACTTGACATTAACTATAACCTACCCTAACCTTGACCAAACCCTTAACCTTAACCTTAACATTAACTTTAACCTTAATCTTCCCATAAAAATAACCTTAACCTTCACCTTAATGTTTACCTTGACTTTACCCTTAAACCTAACCTTAGCCCCTTAACCTTAACATTCCCATAACCATAACCTTAACCTTGAATTTACCCTTAACCTAACCTTAACATTAACCATAACCTAACCCTAACATTGACCAAACCTTAACCTTAACCTTAACCTTCCCCTAACCTTAACCCTAACCTTAACCTTAACCTTCCCCTAACCATAACCTTAATCTTAACCTTCCCATAACCATAACCTTGAACTTGACCTTGACCTTACCCTTGACCTTAACCTTAACCTTAACCTTGACCTTGACCTTGACCTTAACCTTACTCTTAAACTTATCTTAACCTTAACATAACCTTAACCTTAACTTTACACTTAACCTTACCTTAACCATAACCTTAACCTTATCTTAACCATAACCTTAATCTTAAGCTTAACCTAACCTTAACCTTTACTTTACCCTTAACATAACCATAACCTTATCTTTACCCTTTACCTTAACCTTAACTTTAACCTTAACCATAACCTTAACCTTAACCTTAACCTTTACTTAACTATAACATTAACCTTCACCTTAACTTTACCCCCTTAACCTTAACCTTAACCTAACTTTAACCTTAATCTTAACTATATCCTAACCCTCACCTTTACCAAACCTTACCCTTAAGGTCAAGGTTAAGGTTAATTTTAAGGTTAAGGTTAGGTAAAGGTTAAGGTTAAGGTTAAGGTTGAGGTTAGGTTAAGGTTAATGTTAAGGTTATGTTTATGGGAAGGTTAAGGTTAAGGTTAAGGTTAATGTTAGGTTAAGGGTTTGGTCAAGGTTAGGGTTAGGTTATAGTGAAGGTTAAGGTTAAGTTAAGGGTAAATTCAATGTATAAACCTTAACCTTAACCTTCACCTTAACCTTAACCTTGACTTTACCCTTAACCTAACCTTAACCTTAACCATAAACTAACCCTAACCTTGACCTTAACTTTACACTAAACCTTAACCTTGACCTTGACCTTGAACTTAACCTAACCTTAACTTTAACTTTAACCTTAACCTTATCTTACCCTCAAGATTAAGGTTACATTAAGGGTAAACTCAAGGTTAAGGTTAGGGTTAAGTTATAGTTAAGGTCAAGGTTAAGGTTAAGGTTACGGGTTTAGTCAGGTTAAGCTTAAAGGTTAAGTGTAAAGTCAAGGTTAAGGTTAGGGTTAAGGTTCATGTTAAGGTTAAGGGTTTGGTCAAGGTTAAGGGTGGGGTTAAGGTTAAGGTTAGGTTAAGGGTAAAGTTAAGGTTAAGGTTAAGGTTAAGGTTAAGGGTTTGGTCAAGCTTAGGGTTAGGTTATAGTGAAGGTTAAGGTTAAGTTAAGGGTAAAGTCAAGGTTAGGGTTAAATTTAAAGTAAAGGATAAGGTAAGGTCAAGGTTAAGGTTAAGGTTAAGGTTAAGGTCTTACCCTTAACCTTAATTTCCCAAACCCTTAAGGTTAAGGTTCACATTAAGGTTAAGGTTAAGGGTTTGGTCAAGGTTAAGGGTGGGCTTAATATTAAGGTTAGGTTAAGGGTAAAGTTAAGGTTAAGGTTAATGTTAACCTTAAGGGTTTGGTCAAGCTTAGCGTTAGGTTATATTTAAGGTCAAGGTTAAGGTTATGGTTAAGGTAAGGTTAATATAAGGTTAAGGGTAAGGTTAACGTTAAGGTTAGGTTAATGTTATGGTTGAGGTTAGGTTAAGGTTAAGGTTAGGTTAAGGGTAAAGTTAAGGTTATGGTTAGGTTTAAGGTTAGGGTTAGGTAAAGGTTAAGGTTAAGGTTAAGATTAAGGTTAAGGTTAAGTGTTTGGTCAAGGTTAGTGTTAGGTTATATTTAAGGTCAAGTTTAAGGTTAGGTTATGGTTAAGGTTAAGGTTAAGTTTATCAGAAGGTTAAGGTTAATGTTAAGTCAAGGTTTGGTCAAGGTTAGGGTTAGGTTATAGTTAAGGTCAAGGTTAAGGTTAGGTTAAGGTTAAGTTTATGGTTTTAATCAGGTTAAGGTTAGGTTAAGGGTAAAATCAAGGTCAAGGTTAGGGTTAGGTTAAGGGTAAGATAAGGTTAACGTTAAGGTTAGGTTAAGGACAAGGTCAAGGTTGACGTTAAGGTTAAGGACAAGGTTAAGCGTATAGTTAAGGTCAAGGTTAGGGTTAGGTTATATTTATGTTTAAGGTTAGGTTAAGGGAAAATTCAAGGTTAATGTTAGGTTAAGGTTAAGGTTAAGGTTAAGGGTTTGGTTAAGGTTAAGATTAGCGCTAATGGTTTGGTTAAGGTTAAAGTTAAGGTTATGGTTAGGGTAAGGTAAGGATAAGGTTAAGGTTATGGTTAGGTTTAATGTTAAGGTTAAGGTTAAGGTTAAGTTTAAGGGTTTAGTTAAGGTTAAGGTTACGTTAAGGTTAATTTTAATGTTAACATTGACCTTAACTATAACCTAACCCTAACCCGAGCCAAAATTTAACCTTAACCTTACCCTTAACGTAACCTTAACCTTGACTTTACCCTTAACTTTAACCTTACCCTTAACCTTACGCTTACCTTAACCGTAACCTTACCCTTAACCTTAAACTAAACCTAACCTTAACCTTAACCTTATCCTTATCTTAACCATAACCTAACCTTAACCTTAACCTTGACCCTAACCTTAGCCCTAACCATAAGGTTAAATTTATGGGTAAGGTAAGGTTAAGGTTAGGGTTAGGTTATAGTTAAGTTCAAGGTTAAGGTAAGGTTAAGGTTAAGGTAAAGGTTAAGTTAAGGTTAACGTTAAGTGTTTGGTTAAGGTTAAGGTTAAGGTTAGGGTGAAGGTTAAGGTTAATATTAGGTTAGGTTAAGGTTAAGATAAGGTTAAGGGTACGATTAAGGTTAAGGTTAAGGTTATGTTAAGGGTAAAGTCAAGGTTAAGGTTAGGTTAAGGTTAACATAAGGCTAAGGTTAAGGTTAAGGTTAAGGTTAGGTTAAGGTTACGGTTAGGTTAAGGTTAAGTTAAGGTTAAGGTTAAGGTTAAGGCTAAGGTTATGGTTAAGGGTTTGGTCAAGGTTATGGTTAGGTTAGGGTTAAGGTTAGGTTAAGGGTAAAGTTAAGGTTTCTGTTAGGTTAAGGTTAAGGTTAAGAGTAAAGATAAGGTTATAGTTAAGGTTAAGGTTATGGTTAAGTTAATGTTAAGGTCAAGGTTAAGGTTAAGGTTGAGGTTAGGTTAAGGTTTAGATAAGGTTAAGGTTAATTTTAAGGTTAAGGTGAGGTTAAGGGTAAAGTCAAGGTTATGGTAAAGTTAAGTTTAAGGTTAGGTTAATGTTAATGTTAAGGTTAGGGTAAAGGTTCAAGTTAAGGTTAAGGTTAAGGTTAAGAGTTTGGTCAAGGTTAGGGTTAGGTCACTAACCATAATCTTAACCTTAACCTTAACCATAACCATAACCTTAACCTTAACCTTAACCTAACCTTAACCTTATCTTAGCCTTAACTATAACCTAACCCTAACCAAACCTTGACCTTGACCTTAACCTTAACCTTGACCTTGAGATTAACCTAACCTTAACCTTATCTTACCCTTAACCTTAACCTTAACCTTCCCAAACCCTTGACCTTAACCTTAACCTAACTAAACCCATAACCTTAACCTTGACTTTACACTTACCTAACCTTAACCTTAACCTTAACCTAATCCTAACCTTGACCAAACCCTTAACCTTAACCTAACCTTAACCTTAAGAAAAACCTTTCCCTAACCTTAACATTAACTTTACCCTTAACCTAATTTTAAAGTTCACTATAACCTAACCCTATCCTTAACCTTAACCATAACATTATATTTACCGTTAACCTTAACATTAACCTTAACTATAACCTAATCCTAACCATGACCAAACCCTTAACCTTAACCTTAACCTGACCTTAACTATAACCTAACCTTAACCTTGACCAAACCCTTACCCTTAAACTAATCTTAACCTTGACTTTACCCTTAACATAACCTTAACCTTAACTTTACCCTTAACCTAACTTTCACCTTAGCCTTAACCTAACCGTAACCTTAACCTTACCTTAACCCAGCTTAACCTTAACGTTGACCTTAACCATAACCTTACCCTATCCTTACCCTTAACCTTTAGCTTAACGTTGACTTTAACCTTAACCTTCCCCTAACGCCAACCCTAACCTTAACCTTAACTTTACCCTAACCTTGACTAAACCCTTAACCTTAATATTAACCTGACTAAACCCTTAAGGTTAGGGTAAATTTGAGGTTAAGGTTAAGGTCTAGGTCAAGGTTAAGTTAGGTTAAGGTAAGGTTAAGGCTACAATTAAGGTTAAGGTTAAGGTTAAGTTAAGGGTAAAGTCAATGTTAAGGTTAAGGGTTTGGTTAAGGTTAAGGTTAGGTTATAGTTAAGGTTAATGGTTTGGTCAAGGCTAGGGTTTGGTTATAGTTAATGTTAAGTTTAAGGTTACAGGTTGAATTTACCCTTAACTTAACCTTAACCTAACCTTAAACTTAAATTAACCTTAACCTTAACCTTAACCCTAACCTTAACCTTAACCTTATCCTTATATTAACCTTAACCTAACCCTAACCTTAACCTTAACCTTAACATTAATGTTAACCTAACCTTAACCTTATTTTTATCTTAAGGTTAACCTAACCCTAACCTTAACCTTAACCTTAACCTTAACATGAACTTTTACCATAACCTTACCATTAACCTCAACCTTCACTATAACCTAACCTTAACCTTGACCTTAACCTTAACCTTAACCTTAACCTGACTAAACCCATAACCTTCACCTTAACCTTAACCTAACCTTAACATTAACCTTGTAGAAATTAGCTGAATAAATCACTTATTCAATGAAGATTAACCCGATCATACATCAATTTCAAATTGCATGCATAACACATAACCTTCTTCCACAATTAATTGTCACATGCGGAAATAATATAGAAGCAATCGCACATCAAATCAATCACACATTAACTCAGTATGTATGGGAAAGCCTATAGCTGAAAACCCCCCAGCTATTGTGTATATTATAATGGAGAAATCATGTAACAATCATAGTACAAAAAACTCTTCACAAGCTCTCATGCACTACCTCCCATGCTACACACTATCAAGCTAGATCTAGCAAATCACTTGCTCCAATCCTTAGCCACTTGATAGCCAACCTTGATTTCGTATTTTAATGCTAGGTGATGGCCTCCTTATATAGATAAACCACCAGCCTTGACTTTGCAATACTCATAGCTTACTCCACCTATCTATGTGTTGCAAATAGCAACAGTATAGTCACAACTGATAGCTTTACTCTACCCTTTCATCTATCTCTTTCACTGGTCTTCACTGAACTGATCATGCACTGTAGTGAACTGAAGTATTCTTGAGTTGACTAATGAGTTAATATTTAATGAATTAAATAATATTTAATTCACTCCACTCATATCTAGTTGATTAGTTAGTTTAACTAATCTCAACTAGTTCAACTGAAATAAATAGAACACAACTCCACTATTTGTCCCGTTAACTCCTCCAAAACTTCTGCCACTGAAGTCTAACTGAAGCCAACCATGCAAGATGCCATCAAACCCTAGGACCCACGTGATTCCTTGTGTCAGTTGCATGAGCCACCTCCATGACTCAAACTGAAGTGCGCCAAGAGAGTAAACTGCTGTTTATAGTCAAAATATTATTAAGGGTAAATAATGTTTGACTTCCATATTTTTAGGAGATCAGTCTAAAAATAGTCTGGGTCCTAAAAAATAGGGTCTCATCTATTTTTACCGACATGTCGCATCCATCAAGAATCTCCAAGTAGAATTCCCAAATTATGCTCCGTATGTGTAAAAATAGACATAGTCTAAAAATAGACTTTGCGCCAGAATTTGCCTGCGGGCCCACTTAGTGAAGGCGACTTCATTTCACTAAGCTCCATCATCTTGCTGCATTCTCGACACTCCCTCTCAGCAAGATATGGATTATCTGCAATCCCTATCCTGCCTCTGTGGAATTCGAACTTGCTCCTGGTGAGCGCCTTCGTCAGGATGTCGGCATCCTGATCCTCCGTGGGAACACATGAAAGCATCATGATCCTCCGCTGAACACAATCTCTGATGTGATGGTACCTGATGTCGATATGTTTGGACCTATCATGAAAAACTGGATTAGCCGAGAGCTTGATGCAGCTCTGGTTATCACAGTAGATCACTGTAGGCTCCAAATGCAACCTGAACAAACCTGCGAGGATCTTCCTCATCCAAATAACCTCGCATGCAGCCAAACTTGCTGCCATGTACTCGGCCTCTGCTGAACTGAGTGCCACGGATCTCTGCTTCCTGTTGTACCAGGAAACTGCTGTCGACCCAATGCTGAAAACTCCTCCAGATGTGCTCTTCCGGTTCATTGGGCTCCCTGCCCAATCTGCATCAGTGAAGCCAGAAAGCTTCGCTCCATCCTCCTGTCTGTACCATAGACCATATCCCGATGTGCCTATGATATAGCGCAATACATGCTTGCCTGCCTTCCAAAAGAGCTTGGTAGGCTTAACCATAGCTTGCGAAAGCTGGTTAACTGCATAGCATATATCGGGTCGTGTATTGACCAGATACATAAGCGACCCCACCAACTGTCGATAGACGGTGGCATCCACTACCTCCGCTGAAGTAGCATCCTCCTTCCTCCAACCACCAGGAAGAGGAGTGTCAATAGGCTTGCAGCCTTGCATGTTGAACCTCTCCAGAATCTCACGGGCATACTTGCCCTGAGAAACAAACAGTCCTCCGCTGCGCTGCCAAATCTCCAATCCCAGGAAATAATGAAGGATGCCCAAGTCCTTCGTCTCAAACTCTCGTGCAAGATCCTCCTTGCATGAAAGTATCAACTGCTCATCGCCAGTCAAAATCAGATCATCTACATACAGTACGATGATCAACAACTTCCCCTCCACCACAATCTGGTACAGGTTTGGATCCGCCTCACTCTTGGAGAATCCAAGCCCGGTGAAGTAGCTGTCTATCCGGGTGTACCAAGCACGAGGTGCTTGCTTCAGCCCGTACAGTGCTCTCTTGAGTCGGCACACATGCGACTCACTGCTGAAGATCTCAAAACCTTCAGGCTGCTCTATGTACACCTCCTCCTCAATAACTCCATTAAGGAACGCAGTCTTCACATCCATCTGATGAATGTGCCACCCCATCTGCGCTGAGAGAGCAAGGATCGTCCGTATGGAAGAGTACCTTGCGACAGGTGAAAAAGTCTCCTCATAGTCAATCCCCTCGATCTGTGAGAAGCCACGGGCGACAAATCTCGCCTTGTACTTCTCCACACTCCCGTCAGCTGCCTGCTTCACCTTGTAGATCCATCGCGAACCTACAACGGATTTCCCAACCGGTCTTGGGACAATCTCCCATGCACTGTTCCTGATGATCGAATCATATTCTTCGATCATGGCATCAACCCATGCGGGTTCCTCCACAGCTTCCTCAAAAGAGGATGGCTCTGTCACAACATATTGACTCATAAGAGCCATGTATCCAGTGTACCGATCCGGTGACTGTCTCTGTCTGCGCTGTGCTGTAGGTGGTCCTACAACCTTCTCTGCATCCCGAGCCGGTCGCTCAGCTTCTGTAGTGCGCATGCGCCCTCTGATGGTTGGCGCTGCCTGGGTGGTTTCTTCCACCTCCTGAACCTCCTCTTGTGGCTGATCCACATCAGGAAGCTCCTCCTTAGGAACTAACAGCTCCTCATCTGCATGCAAGTGTAGCTCCCTCTCAAGCGAACACTGCATGGCTTTCTCCTCTTGAAATTTTATATCCCGTCGCACAACAGTCTTGCGACTGTCTGGCACATACACCCGATAGTTGTGAGGTGTATCAGTGTACCCCACAAATATTCCAACCTCAGCAGTTGGATCCAGCTTCCTTCTCGCATCCTTCGTCACATGCATGTAGACAGGAGAACCAAAAATCCGCAAATGGGAAATATCGGGCCTCTTGCCAGAATAAGCCTCCTCCGGTGTACTCATGCCAAGAACCTTGTGAGGACAACGGTTCTGCACATACACTGCTGTATTGCATGCCTCGGCCCACAAGTGAAGGGGTAGGCCCTGATCATGCAACATCGCCCGTGCAGCACCCACGATCGTTCTGTTCTTCTGCTCAGCCACCCCGTTCTGCTGTGGGTTATGGGGTGCGATGAGCTCTCTCCGAATCCTTTCTACGCTGCAGAACTCCTTGAATTCAGCCGAGATGAATTCACCACCGTTATCACTCCTTAGAGCAATCACCTTCTTCCCCGACTCCTTCTCGACCAGTGCTTTAAATTCACAGAACTTCGCGAATGTATCGCTCTTCTTCGACATGAAGAAGATCCGGCACTTTCGAGAGAAATCATCAACAAAGATCACATAATACCTGTGCTTTGCTGTCGAAGCAACAGAGAAAGGACCACACACGTCTGTGTGAACTCTCTCAAGGATCGTCGTGGCGCGACTATCCTTCTCGTGAAAAGTGGCTTTCACATACTTCCCTAAAGTACACCCCTTGCATTGATCTGACTGCGCAAGGGTGCCCTTAGGAAGTCCAGTAGAAATCTGCTGCAGAATCTTCAAAGCTCCATGGTGAAGATGGCCCAATCTCCTGTGCCATAGTTCGCCCTCATCATCCCGACTCACCACATCTCCAGCCTTGCATGCCATAGCTGTGCAGTCATCTACCTGCAACTGATAAAGGTTCTGAGTTCGAACCCCTATCTTCCGGGTCTCTCCAGTAGTCTTACTGCGCAGGAAAGCTTTTCCTTCGCTGAAGACCACATCATAACCCTTATCCTCCAACATCGCTACTGAAATCAGGTTCTTCTTCAATCCCGGTACATGCATGACATCCTTTAAGACAAAGGGTTTACCAGACTCCCTCTGAAAGGATACGGTACCGATACCAGTCGCACTGTATCTACCGTCATCGCCCATCTCGATGTGCATACCCAAATCCTTGTCCTCCGGATCTGAGAACAACTCCCGATCTCCCGTCATATGAAATGACGCACCGCTGTCCAAGAACCACACCGATCCCAGCATACTTGAAACTAAGCATGCAATCAGTGAAACTTTGACGACCACCCCCACACTTCCCAGCTCATCTCTGCACTGAGTGAACTTCGTGAGGTATTTGGCGATGCTGTCGCCCTTCTCCATCTTGATGTTCCTGAGCTTATCTTTGAGCACCAGCTTCCTTTGGTTGCTCTTCTTCTGGAATAGATCCGTCAAAGCTTTCCACATTAAATATGGAGTAGCCTTTCCATGCAGGCTGGATACAATATGATCCTTGACGCCCTCCAACAGGATCCTTCGACATTTCGCGATTTTCTTTTGCCATGCATCGACCAAAGTTGCATCAGTGGGCTTTGGGACATCCGCATCCACGAACTCCTTCAGACCATTATCTTCTAACACTGCTTCCATTCGATCCTTCCATGCAATATAGTTCGAACTGCCTTCAAGAGCATATTCGAGTCGCAAACCATTGAAAGAAGACATCTTTCAACACCGGCACCAAGAAGAACAACCTTATGCAAAATTCGAATTCCAAACTCCAAGCTCTATCGCTTCCGATCTATACTTGAAAACAAATTATTTCCAAATCAGAGATTGACTGCAAGGGCATTCACCGGATCTTTCACCTTACAAAGAAGGATGAATATTCCGGAGGCTACCTGGCCCGCATGCAGACTCTGTCCGAGGAAATAAGTTTGCAATCACCGTAATAGATCTCGACAATTAATCTTGCTCCGATACCATGTAAAAATTAGCTGAATAAATCACTTATTCACTGAAGATTAACCTGGTCATATATCAATTTCGAATTGCATACATAACACATAACCTTCTTCTACAATTAATTGTCACATGCGGAAATAACAGAAGCAATCTCACATCAAATCAATCACACATTAACTCGGTATGTATGGGGAAAGCCTATAGCTGAAAACCCCGCAGCTATTGTGTATATTATAATGGAGAAATCATGTAACAATCATAGTACAAAAACTCTTCACAAGCTCTCATGCACTACCTCCCATGCTACACACTATCAAGCTAGATCTAGCAAATCACTTGCTCAAATCCTTAGCCACTTGATAGCCAACCTTGATTGCGTATTTTAATGCTAGGTGATGGCCTCCTTATATAGATAAACCACCAGCCTAAACTTTGCAATACTCATAGCTTACTCCACCTATCTATGTGTTGCAAATAGCAACAGTATAGTCACAACTGATAGCTTACTCTACCCTTTCATCTATCTCTTTCACTGGTCTTCACTGAACTGATCATGCACTGTAGTGAACTGAAGTGTTCTTGAGTTGACTAATGAGTTAATATTTAGTAAATTAAATATTATTTAATTTACTCCACTCATATCTAATTGATTAGTTAGTTAACTAATCCCAACTAGTTCAACTAAAATAAATAGAACACAACTCCACTATTTGTCCCGTTAACTCCTCCAAAACTTCTGCCACTGAAGTCTAACTGAAGTAAACCATGCAAGATGCCATCAAACCCTAGGAACCACGTGATTCCTTGTGTCGGTTGCATGAGCCACCTCCATGACTCAAACTGAAGTGCGCCAAGAGAGTAAACTGCTGTTTATAGTCAAAATATTATTAAGGGTAAATAATATTTGACTTCCATATTTTTAGGAGATCAGTCTAAAAATAGCACGGGTCCTAAAAATAAGGGTCTCATCTATTTTTACCGACATGTCGCATACTTTAAGAATCTCCAAGTAGAATTCCCAAATTATGCTCCGTATGTCTAAAAATAGACATAGTCTAAAAATAGACTTTGCGCCAGAATTTGCCTGCGGGCCCACTTAGTGAAGGCGACTTCATTTCACTAAGCTCCATCATCTTGCTGCATTCTCAACAAACCTTAACCTTGACCTTACCTTAACTATAACCCTAACCTTGCCCATAACCTAACCTTAACCTTAACCTTAACCTTAACCTAACCTTCACCTTAACCTAACCTTAACCTTAACCTTAACCATAACTTTAACCTTAACCTTAACCTTACCTTAACATTAAACTTAACCTTAACCTAACCTTAACCTAACCTAACATTAACCTTAACCTAACCCTAACCTTGCCCTAACGTTAACCCTAACCTTATCCTTAACCTTACCCTTAACCTTAACCACAACCTTAACCTCAGGTTAAGGTCAAGGTTAAGGGTATGTTAAGGGTAAAGTCAAGGATAAGGTTGGAGGTTCACAAATTCCATTAAAAAGCCACTGAAATAATGATCAAAAGCATACCTTTTTAGTACTCCACAAGTGTAAAGTCAAGGTTAAGGTAAAGTTAAGGTTAAGGTTAAGGTTAAGGTTAAGGTCAAGGTTAAGGTTAAGGTCAAGGTTAGGGATAGGTTATAGTTAATGTCGAGGTTAAGGTTAAGGGTAAGGTTATAGTTAGGTTAAGGTTAAGGTTAAGGTTAGGTTAAGGTTAAAGTTAAGGTTAGGTTAAGGTTAAGTTAAGTTTACCGTTATGGTTAAGGTTGACGTTAAGGTTAAGGTCAAGGTTAAGGTTATGGGTTTGGTTAAGGTTAGGGTTAGGTTTTAGTTAAGGTTAAGAATAGGTTAAGATTAAGGTTAAGGGATCAAGGTCAAGGTTAAGGTTAAGGTTAAGGTTACAGGTTTATTCAATTAAAGGTTAAGGTTTAGGGTTTGTTCAAGGTTAGGATTAGGTTATAGTTAAGGTCAAGGTTAAGGTTAAGGATAAGGTTATAGTTAGGTTAAGGTTAAGGTTAGGATAATTTTAAGGTTAAGGGTTTGGTAAAGGTTAGTGTTAGGTTATATTTAAGGTTAAGGTTAAGGTTAAGGTCAAGGTTAAGGGTAAGGTTAAGCTTAGGTTAAGGCTAAGATTAGGTTAAGGGTATATTTAAGGTTAAGGTTAGGCTAAGGGTAAATTTAAGGTTAAGGTTAGGGTTAAGGTTAAGGTTAGGGTTTTTTCAAGGTTAGGGTTAGTCTATAGTTAAGGTTAAGGTTACGTTTGAGGTTAAGGTTAAGGTTATGGGGTTAGTAAGGTTAAGGTTAAGGTTAAGATTAAGGGTAAGGTCAAGGATAAGGTTAAGGGTCTTAACCTTAACCTTCATTATAGCCTAACCTTAACCTTAACCTAAACTTAACCATAACCTTAACCTTAACCTTGACCTTAACATTCACCCTTAACCTTAACCTAACCTTAACCTTAACCTTGACAATAACTTTAACCTAACCTTAACCATAACCATAACCTTAACCTTAAAATTAACATTAGCCTTCACCTTAACCTAACCTTAACCTTGAATAAACTCTTAACCTTAACCTTAACCCGTAACCTGACCAAACCCTTAACCTTAAACTTAAGGTTACAGGTTTAGTCAGGTTAAATTTAAGGTTAAGGTTAAGGTTAATATTAGGTAAATGTTAAGGTAAGGTTAAATTTAGGTTAAGCGTAAAGTCAAGGTTAATGTTAGGTTAAGGTTAATATTAGGTTAAGACTAAAGTTAAGGTTATGGTTAAGGTAAGTTTAAAGTTAGTTTAAGGGTAAAGTTAAGGTTAAGGTTATGGTTAAGTTTAACTTAAGGTTAAGGTTAAGGTTCAGGTTAGGGTTAAGATTAGGGAAAGGTTAAGGTTAAACATAAGGTTAAGGTTAAGGTTTGACTTTACAGTTAACCTAATCTTAAGCTTAATCTTAACCTTAACCTTATATTACCCTTAACCTTAACTTAATATTAACCTTAACCTTGACCTAACGGTAGCCTTCACCTTCACCTAACAGTCACCTTAACCTTAACCTTAACCTTACCCGCTTAACATTAACCTTAACGTTATCTTACCCTTAACCTTAAACATAACCTTAAACTATAATTTACCATTAAATTAACCTTAAACTTAACCTTAACCTAACCCTAACCTTGACCAAACCCTTAACCTCAATCTTAACTTGACTAAACCCGTAACCTTAACCTTAACCTTACCCTTAACCTTCACCTTAACCTTGACTTTACTCTTAACCTAACCTTAACCTAACCTTAATTATAACCTAACCCTAACATTGACCAAACCCTTAACCTTAACCTTAATCTGACCTAACCTTAACTTTACCCTTAACCTAACCTTAACCTTAGCTTTAACCTGATCCTTAACCTTATCTTATCCTTAACCTAACCTTAACCTTAACCTTAACTAAAACACTCCCCTAACCATAACCCTAACCTTAACCTTAACTTTACCCTTAACCTAATCTTAACATTAACTATAACCTAACCCTAACTTTAGCCTTAACCATAGCATTATCTTTACCCTTAACGCTAACTATAACCTTAACCTAACCTTAACTATAACCGAACATTAACCTTGACCAAAACCTTACCCTTAACCTAACCTTAACCTTCACTTTACCCTTAACCTAACCTTAACCCTGACCTTAACCTAACCTTAACCTTAATTTTACCCTTAACCTAATCTTAACCTTAACCCAACCTTAACAGTAACCTTAACCTGACCTTAACCTTAACCTAACTGTAACCTTAACCTTACCTTAACCTAGCTTAACCTTAACCTTGACCTTGACCTTAACCTTAACCTTACCCTATCCTTACCCTTAACCTTCAGCTTAACCTTGACTTTAACCTTAACCTTCCCCTAACCTTAACCTTAACTTTACCCTTAACCTAACCTTACCCTTAACCTTCACCCTTAACCTCAACCTAAGCTTAACCTTGACCAAACCGTTAACATTAACCTTAACCTGACTAAACCCGTAACGTTAGGGTAAAGTTAAGGTCAAGGTGAATGTTAAGGTTAAGTTAGGTTAAGGTAAGGATAGTTAAGTTAAGGTTAAGGTTAAGGGTTTGTTCAAGGTTAGAGTTAGGTTGAGTTTAAGGGTGAAGGTTAAGGGTAAGGTTAAGTTTAAGGGAAAAGTTAAGGTTAAGGTTAGGTTTAAGGTATGGTTAATGTTACAATTAAGGTTAAGGTTAAAGTTAAGTTAAGGTTAAAGTAAAGGTTAAGGTTAAGGGTTTGGATAAGGTTAAGGTTAGGTTATAGTTAAGGTTAAGGTTAGGTTATAGTTAAGGTTAAGGGTTTCGTCAAGGTTAGGGTTAGGTTATAGTGAAGGTTAAGGTTAAGGTTATGGGTTGAATTTACTCTTAACTTAACCTTAACCTAACCTTAACCTTAACCTTTACCTTTACCTTCACCTTCACCTTATCCTTATCTTTATCTTAACCTTAACCTAACCCTAACCTTAACCTTAACCTTAACATTAACCTTAACCTAACCTTAACCTTAACCTCATTTTTATCTTAAACTTAGCCTAACCCTAACCTTAACCCTAACCTTAAACTTCACATGAAATTTTACCCTAACGTTACCCATAACCTTAACCTTCACTATAACCTAACCTTAACCTTGACCATAACCTTAACCTTAACCTTAACCTGACTAAACCCTTAAGGTTAGGGTAAAGTTAAAGTTAAGGTTAAGGTCAAGGTGAAGGTTAAATTTAAGTTAGGTTAAGGTAAGGTTATAGTTAGGTTAAGGTTAGGGTTAAGGCTATGTTAATGTTAAGATAATGTTAAGGTTAAGGTTAAGGTTAAGGTTAGGTTAAGGGTAAGTGAAGGTTAAGGTAAAGTTAAGGTTAAGGTTAGGTTAAGGTTAAGGTTAGGTTAAGGGTAAAGTCAAGGTTAAGGTTAGGTTAAAGTTAAGGTTAAGGTTAAGAGTTTGGTTAAGGTTAGGGTTAGGTTTTAGTTAAGGTTAAGTTTAGGATAAGGTTAAAGTTAAGGGGGTAGGGTTAAGGTTAAGGTTAAGGTTAAGGGTAAAGGTCCAGGTTAAGGTTAAGGGTAAGGTTAAGGTTACGGGTTTAGTGAGGTTAAGGTTAAGGTTAAGGTGAAGGTTAAGGGTAAGGTTAAGCTTAAGTTAGGTTTAGGGTAAGGTTATATTTAGGTTAAGGTTAAGGTTACGGATTTAGTCAGGTTAAGGTTATGGGTTTAATCAGGTTAAGGTTAAGGATAATGGTTTGGTCAAGGTTAGGTTTATGGTTAACGTTAAGTTTAAGGTTAAAGTTAGGCTAAGGTAAGGTTAAGGTTACAGGTTTAGCAGGTTAGGGTAAGGGTAACGTTTAGGTTAAGGTTGAGGTTAAGGTTAAGGTTAGGTTATAGTGAAGGTTGAGGTTAGGGTTAGGTTATAGTTAAGGTTAAGGTTAAGGTTACAGTTAGGTCAAGGTTAAGGTTAAGGTTAAGGTTAAGGATAACTTAAGGTTAAGGGTAAGATAAGGTTAAGATAAAGGTTAATGTTAAGGTTAATGTTAAGGTAAAGGTTAATTTTAAGGCTAAGGTTAAGGTTAGGTAAAGGTTAAGGTTAGGGTTAGGTTATACTTAAGGTTAGGGATAAGTTTAGGTTAAGGTGAAGGTTAAGGATAAGGTTAAGGTTAACGTCAAGGCCAAGGTTAAGTTTAAGTTAGGTTAAGGTTATGGGTTTATTCAGGTTAAGGTTAAGGGTTTGTTCAAGGTTACGATTAGGTTATAGTTAAGGTTAAGGTTACAAGTCTTAACCTTAACCTTTACTATAACCTAACCTTAACCTTGACCTTAATTATAACCTAACCCTAACCTTGACCAAACCCTTATCATTACCCTTAACCTTAAACTAACCTTAACCTTAACTAAACACTTAACCTTAACCTTAACCTTAATGTAACCTTAACCTCAACCTGAACTTAACCTTAGCTTAACCTTAACCTTGAACTTAACCTTCCAAACCCTTAACCTTAACCTTAACCTTAACTTAACCTTAACCTTAACCTAACCATAACCTTACTCTTAACCTAATATTAACCTTAATCTTGACCTTAAACTTAACCTTAACCTTAACCTTACCCTTAACCTTAAACTTAACCTTGACCTTAACTATAAACTAACCCTAACCTTAACAAAACCCTTAACCATAACCTTAACCTTAACCTTCCCATAACCATAACCTTAACCTTAACCTTGACCTTACCCTTAACCTTAACCTTAACATTACCCCCTTAACCGTAAGCTTAAACTTAACCTGACTAAGCCCGTAACCTTAACGTTAACCTTAAATTTACCCTTAACCTAACCTTAACCATAACCTTAATCTTAACCTTAACCTTACCCTTACCTAACCTTAACCTTAACCTTAACATTTACCTAACCTTAACCTTAACCTAACCCTAACCTTTACCTAACCTTAACCTTAACCTTAAACTAACCTTAACCTTAACCTTAACCTTAACCTTAACTTTACCTAACCTTAACCTTAACTATAACCTTACCCTTAACCTCACCCTAACCCTAACCCTAACCTTAACCTTAACCTTGACCTTGACCTTAACCTTAAACATAACCTTACCCTTAGCCTTCACCTTAAGCTTAACCTTGACCTGACTAAACCCATAACACTTAACCTTAACCTTAACCTAACCTAACCTTAACCTAACCATAACCTTAACCTTAACCTAACCCTAACCTTGACCAAACCCTTCACCTTGACTTTAACCTTAACTGTAACCTTAACCTTAACCTGACTAAACCCATAACCTTAACATTAACCTAACCTTAACCTTGACCTTAACAATAACCTAACCCTAACCTTGACTGAACCCTTAACATTAACCCATAAAATTAACCTTATCTTTAAGGTTATGGTTAAGGTTAAGGTTATGGTTAAGTTCAAGGTCAAGGTCAAGGTCAAGGTTAAGGTTAGGTTAAGGTTAAGGTTACGGTTAAGGTTAAAGTTAGGGTAAGGTTAGGGTAAAGGTTCAGGTTAAGGTTAAAGGTAAGGTTAAGGGTAAGGTTAAGGTTATGTTAAGGGTAAGGTTAAGGTTAAGGTTAGGTTAAGGTTAAGGTTAATATAAGGTTTGGTTAACCTTAACCTTACCTTTAACCTAATCTTAACCTTACCCTAATATTAACCTAAACCTTACCCTTAACATTAACTATAACCTAACGCATAACCTTAACCTTCCCAAACCCTTAAACTTAGAATTAACCTTAAACTAAACTTAACCTTAACCTTTACCTAACCTTCACCTTAACCTTCCCATAACCATAACCTTAACCTTAACCTAACCTTAACCTTAACCTTAACCTTAACCTAACCCTAACCTTAACTATAACCTAACCCTAACCTTACCCTAACCTTACCCTAACCATAAACTTAACTATAACCTAACACTAACCTTAACCTTACCCTTAGCCTAACATTAACCTTGACCTTGACCTTGACCTTAACCTTAACCTTGACCTTAACCTTAACTTTAACTATAACGTAACCTAACCTTGACCTTAACTATAACTTAACCCTAACCTTGACCAAACCCTTAACCTTAACCTTAACCTTAACCTTCCCATAACCATAACCTTAACCTTAACCTTCACCTTAACCTTTACCTTGAATTTACCCTTAACCTTACCTTAACCTAACCTTAACGTTCCCATAACCATAACCTTAACCTTGAATTTTCTCTTAACCTAACCTTAACACTAACCATAACCTAACCCTAACCTTCACTAAACCTTAACCTTAACCTTAACTTAACCTTAACCTTAACATTAACCTTCCCCTAACCTTAACGCTAACCTTAAACTTATCCTTCCCCTAACCATAACATTAACGTTAACCTTCCCATAACCATAACCTTAACCTTAACCTTAACCTTGATCTTACCCTTGACCTTAACCTTAACCTTGACATTGACCTTAACCTTACCCTTAAAAATATATTAACCGTAACCTAATCTTAACCTTAACTTTACACTTAACATTACCTTAACGATAACCTTAACCTAACCTTAACCTTAACTTTACCCTTAACCTTATCACCTTACCTTAACAATAACCTTAACCTTAACATTATCCTAACCTTAACCTTGACTTTACCCTTAACGTAACCTTAACCATAACCTTATCTTTACCCTTAACCTTAACCTTAACCTTAATTAACCTTAACCATAACCTTAACCTTAACCTTAACTTAACTATAACCTTAACCTTCACCTTAACCTTAACCTTATCCTTGAGTTTACCCTTAACTTAACGTTAACCTAACCTTAACCTTAACCTTAACCTTGACTTTACCTTAACCTAACCTTAACGCCTCAACCTTAACCTTAACTTTTACCCTTAACCTTAACCTTACCCCTAACCAAACCCTTAACATTAACCAAACCCTTAACATTAACCTTACCCTTAACCTAACCTTAACCTTAACCTTAACCTTTACCTAACATTAACCTTAACCTTAACCTTGACCTTAAGGGTAAGGTTTGATCAAGGTTAGGTTTAGGTTAATGTTAGGTAAAGGTTAAGGCTAAGGTTAAGGTTAGGTAAAGGTTAAGGTTAAGGTGTAACCCTTAACCTTCACCTTAACCTTAACCTTGACTTTACCCTTAACCTAACCTTAACCTTAATTATAACCTAACCCTAACCTTGACCTTAAATTTACCCTTAACCTTGACCTTGACCTTTACCTTATCCTAACCTTAACCTTATCCTTAACCTTATCTTACCCTTAACCTTAACTTTCCCAAACGCTTGACCTTAAACTTAATCTTAACCTAACCTTCACCTTAACCTTAAACTTAAACTTAGGGTTAGGTTATAGTTAAGTTCAAGGCTAAGTAGGTTAAGTTTAAGGTTATGGGTTTAATCAGATTAAGGTTAAGGTTAAGGGTAAAGTCAAGGTTAAGGTTAGGTTAAGGTTAAGGTTAGGGTTAAGGTTCAAGTTAAGGTTAAGGTTAAGGGTTTGGTTAAGGTTAAGGGTAAGGTTAGGTTAAGGGTAAATTTAAGGTCAAGGTTAAGGTTAAGGGTTTGTTCAAGGTTAGGGTTAGGTTATAGTTAAGGTAAGGTTAAGGTTAAGGTTAGGTTAAGGTTATGGTTAAGGTTAGCTTAAGGTTAAATTTATGTTAAGGTTAAGTTAAGGTTATGGTTAGGGTAAAGGTTAGGGTAAGGTTAGGGTTTGGTTAAGCTTAAGGTTAGGTAAAGGTTAAGGTTAAGGGTTTGGTCAAGGTTAGGGTTAGGTTATTGTTAAGGTCAAGGTTAAGGTTAGGTTATGGTTAAGGTTAAGGTTATGGGAAGGTTAAGGTTAAGGTTAAGGTTAAGTTAAGGTTAAGTTTAAGGTTTGGTAAAGGTTAGGGTTATGTTATAGTTAAAGTCAAGGTTAAGGTTGGGTTGAGGTTAAGGTTATGGGTTTAGTCATGTTAAGGTTAAGGTTAAGGTTAAGGTTATGGTTATGGAAAGGTTAAGGTTAAGGTTAATGGGTTAAGGTTATGTTAAGGTAAAGTCAAGGTTACGGTTAGGTTATAGTTAAGGTTAAGGTTAGGTTAAGGGTAAGATAAGGTTAAGGTTAAGGTTAAGGTTAAGGTTAGGTTAAGGTTAAGGTTAACGTCAAGGTTAATGGTAAAGTTAAGGTCAAGGTTAGGGTTAGGTTATAGTTAAGTTTAAGGTTAGGATAAGGGTAAAGTCAAGGTTAAGGTTAGGTTAAGGTTAAGGATAAGGTTAAAGGTTTAGGTTAAGGTTATGGGTAAGGTTAAGGTTATAGGTTAAGGGTAAGGTTAAGGTTAAGTTAAGGTAAAGTCAACGCTAAGGTTAAGGTTAATGTTAAAGTTAAGTTCAAGGTTATGGTTAGGTTATAGTTAAGGTTAAGGTTAGGTTAAGGGTAAAGTCAAGGTTAAGGTTAGGGATAAGGTTAAGGTTAAGGGTTTGGTTAAGGTTAGGTTAAGGTTAACGTTTGATTAAGGTTAGGTTAGGGTTAAAGTTAAGGTGATGGTTACGTTAAGGTTAGTGTAAGTTTAAGGTTATGGTTAGGGTAAGGTTAAGGTTATGGTTAGGGTAAGGTTAGGGTTAAGGTTAATGTTAAGATTAAGGTTAGGGTTAATGGTTTGGTTAAGGTTAAGGTTAATGTTAATGTTAAGGGTTTCGTCAAGGTTAGGGTTAGGTTATGGTTAAGGTCAAGGTAAAGGTGTTGTCCAGGTAAATCCCCTTTGCAGACAGAGGTGATCCCTCTAGCCATAGGGTGGGTCTAGCAACTACGGGAACATACTAACATCTACCTTCCTATATTTTAAATGAAATTCAGAGCAATGAAGATGACCTACCTCATTTTGATGTTATGTTGTCGTCTCCTGTCGAAGCTACTTGATCCGTCGCGCTTCTCCAGCTCAATACCCGCCGCTATCAACGTTCGATTGCCTGTATAGACAATCAAGACAACATGAAAAGCGTAAAACCATGACAAACATAAAATAATTAAAACCTATAAAACTGATCAAGGAATTCTATAAATCTCATTATATATGTAAACAAAAATGGAAGATAAACATCAGATGCATTTTATTATGATAAAGACAAGGGCAGTTTACAACCAAGCCTTGATGTTGAGGCTCTCCTTTGACAGGTCTGTATCTAAGCACGTATGTCACACCCTCATGAACAAAGGTCCAAGATCTCACTATGTTCTCAACACACAAAAACAATCACACTCTGCATTGTTCTCTCGAAGCTATGATTGCTTCTTCTCTATGCTAACTTTTTCAGCTCTCTGATCAACTAGCACATCAATGGAAGATGGCTATATATATAGAGGAGAGTAGGAGGTTGGGATCCCTACAATAGTGGAAGGGAGGCCTTATCCCTTGGGAGGTTTCCCCATAAGGTGGAAACAAGAGACAAAAGGAGGGAGGCCATGGTTATTTAGTTGAACCACTCCCTATGACTCATCCACGAAGTTGTTGTGATCGAAAATTCACCTCTATTTTTTAAAAAACTTTCCATAAATAGATCGGCATGGGTGTTTACCTGGGACAATACACCAACTTGCACGGGCTCAGTGCTAATTTTCTAGCTTGGCACAGGAGTGTAACTGGCTACTCGTGCCAAGGCAAAAACAAGTGTTTTTAGTGGTCTGCTAAGGAAATGGTCAATAGAGGGATTTGCAAGGCATGACACTACTTATTGGTCACAGAAATGAACCTCAAATGTGTGAGATGGGGATTGCAGGGATAGTGAAAAATTACTGTGTAACAGATGCCCCCTAAATTATGAAGTCCGAACATGAGTGAGGGGTGAAATGCTTTACAAGTACATGCAAGGAACCAGACACTGCTATCGGGAGACCTGCAAATCAAGCATAGATACATATACATAACTGAAATCTCTATTGAAAATACATGAATCTATGGTATAGGTGTAGCTATCCATCAAGAAAAGGATCATGTGAATGGATCCTCGGCATGGATGCAGCCATCTGAATAAAGGGATCATATGAAATAGATCCACGGTATGGGCACAACCATCCATATAGAGAGGATCAAAACAAGAGAAACCATAGTATGGTCGCAGCCATCCGTCTAAAAAATCATGTATATAATCATGAATGACTCATCACTCCTTACAACCTGGACTTTTGTGATCGAAGCCCAGGGTCTTGCCCTCCAACACCACCCGATCAAAGTACAAATTCCATCATGTGAATAGACATGTTGAAGTCAAACATGCTAGAAAATCACTTGATTACCGGTCAATGATGTGAACCGTTAAAAAGTGCTAGAGAAACTTTCCATAAACAGATGGGGATTTCTAAGGAAATGTTCCCAAGGAGAATTCTTGCCCTTATGCAGAAGGATGCCATCAAGGTGTTTTCAGGATATTTTACTATTCACAAGTCACGGGAATAGTCCTCCAATGTATGGGACAAGGGATTCCAGGGACGGTGACAAAATTTTGTGTAACATAAGGTTATGGTTAAGGTAAGGTTAAGATAAGGTTCATGGGAAGGTTAAGGTTAAGGTTAGGTTAAGGTTATGGTTAAGGCAAGGTTAAGGGTAAAGTTAGGGTTAAGGTTAGGTTAGTTTAAGCTTAAGTTTAAGGTTAAGATAAGGTTACGTTAAGGTTAAGGTTTAAGGTTATAGGTATTAACCTTAACCTTCACTATAACCTATCCTTATCATTAACCTTTACCTAACCTTAACCTTAACCTTAACCATAACCTGAACGTTAACTTTGACCTTAATTATAACCTTAACCTTAACCAAACCCTTAACATTAACCTTAACTTAAATTTGACCTTAACCTTAACCTAACCTTAACCTTACCCTTAACTATAACCTAACCCTAACCTTGACCAAACCCTTAACCTTAACCTTGAATTTACCCTTAACCCTTACCTTAACCATAACCTTTACCTTAATGTAACCTTAACCTGACTAAACTCGTAACTTGAACCTTAACCTAACATTAACCTTGACTTTACCCTTAACCCTAACCTTAACTATAACCTTTACCTTAACGTAACCTTAACCTTAACCCTTATATTAACCTTAACCTTATATTACCCTTAACCTTAACCTAACCATAACTTGACCTTAACCTAAGTTAATCTTAACCTTGACCTTGACCTTGACCTTAATTTTAACTTTGCCCTAACCTTAAGTGTTTAGTCAGGTTAAGGTTAAGGTTAAGGTTAGGTTAAGGGTAAAGTCAAGGTTAAGGTAAAATTAAGGTTAATGTTAGGTTAAGGTTAAGAATAGGTTAAGGGTAAAATTCAAGGTTAAGGTTAAGGTTACGGTTAGATTAAGGGTAAAGTTAAGGTTATGCTTAAAGTTAAGATTAGGTTAAGGTTAAGGTTAGGTTAAGGTTAAGATAAGGTTAAGGTTAAGGTTAAGGTTAGGTTAAGTTCAAGCTCAAGGTTAAGGTTAATGTTAAGGTCAAGGTTAAGGGTAAAGTTAAGGTCAAAGTTAGGGTTAGGTTATAGTTAAGGTTAATGTTAGGTTAAGGGTAAAATCACGGTTAAGGTTAAGGTGAAGTTTAAGGGTAAGGTTAAGGTTTAGGGTTAAGGGTTTAGTCAGGTTAAGGTTAAGGTTAAGCTGAAGGTGAAGGTGAAGGTTAAGGGTAAGGTTAAGGTTAAGGTCAAGGTCAAGGTTAAGTTTAAGTTAGGTTAAGTGTAAGGCTATAGTTAGGTTAAGGTTAAGGTTACTAGTTTAGTCAGGTTAAGGTTAAGGTTTAAAATAGGTTAATGTAAAGATAATTTTACGGGTTTAGTCAAGTTAAGGTTAATGTTAAGGTTAAGGTTAAGGTTAGGGTAAGGTTAAGGTTAAGGTTAAGGTTAACGCTACATTATAGTGAAGGTTAAGATTAAGATAAGGTTAAGGGTAAGGTTAAGGTTAGGGTTAGGTTATAGTTAAGGTTATGGCTAGGGTAAGGTTAGGGTTAGGTTATAGTTAAGGTTAAGGTTAAGGTTAAGGTTAATGCTAATTTTAGGTTAAGGGTAAAGTCAAGGTTCAAGTTAGGTCAAGGTCAAAATTAGGGTAAGGTTAAGGTTACATGTTTAGTCAGGTTAAGGTTAAGGGTTTGATCAAGGTTAGGGTTAGTTCAATTGTAAAGTTAAGGTTAAATTTAGGTTAAGGTTATAGTTATGGTTAAGGTTAGGTTAATGTTAAGATTAAGGTTAAGGTTAAGGTTAAGGTCAAGGTCAAGCTTAAGGTTAAGGTTAAGGTCAACTTTAAGGGTAAAGTTAAGGTTAAGGTTAGGGTTAGGTTATAGTTAAGGTTAAGGTTAGGTTAAGGGTAAATTCAAGGTTAACCTTAACGTTCCCATAACCTTAACCTTAACCTAACCCTTAAGGTTAATTAAAGGTTAAGGTGAGGATAAGGTTAAGGGTACGGGTTTAGTAAGGTTAAGGTTATGTTAAGGGTAAAGTCAAGGTTAAGGTTACATTAAGGGTAAGGTTAAGGTTAGGTTAAGGTAAGGTTAAGGTTGGGAAGGTTAAGGTTAAGGTAATGTTAAGATAAGGTTAAGGGTAAGGTTAAGGTTAAGGTTAGGTTAAGTTTATGGTTAAGGTAAGGTTAGGTTAGGGGTTAAGTTTAAGATTACGTAAGGTTAAGGTTAAGATAAGGTTAACGGTAAGGTTAAATTAAATTTACCCTTAAGGTTAAGGTTACATTAAGGGTAAATTCAAGGTTAAGGTTAAGGTTAGGTTAAGGGTAAAGTTAAGGTTAAGGTTAAGGTTATGGTTATGGGAAGGTTAAGGTTAAGGTTAAGGTTAAGGTTACGTTAAGGGTAAAGTCAAGGTTAAGGTTAGGTTATGGTTAAGGTTAAGGTTAAGGTTATGGGATGGTTAAGGATAAGATAAGGTTAAGGTTAAGGTTAAGGTTAGGTTAGGCTAAGGTTAAGGTTAGGTTAAGGGTTTGGTCAAGGTCAAGGTTAATGTTAGGTTAAGGGTAAGGTTAAGGTTGTGGGTAAAGTTAAGTTTAAGGTTAGGGTAAGGTTAGGTTAAGGTTAGGTTAAGTTTAAGGTTAAGGTTAGGGAAGGTTAAGGTTAAATTTAGGTTAATGTAAAGGTTATGGGAAGGTTAGGTTAAGGTTAAGGTAAAGGTAAGGTTAAGGTTAAGGTTAAGGTCAAGGTTAGGTTATAGTTAAGGTCAAGGTTAAGGTTAGGTTATAGTGAAGGTTAAGGTTAAGGTTAAGGGTGAAGATTAAGGGTAAGGTTAACTTGATCTTAACTTTACCCTTCACCATAACCTTATCCTTAAATATAACCTAACCCTAACCATAAAATTAACCTTACCTTAACCTAACTTAATCTTAACCTTGACCTTGACCTTAACCTTAACCTTACCTGTAACCTTAACCTTAATTTTACCCTTAACCTTAACTTTATGCTTAACCCAACCTTAACCTTAACTTTACCTTTAACCTTATATTAACCTTAACCTTAACCTTACCCTTAACCTTCACCTTAACCTTAACGTTAACCTTAACCTTGACTTTACCCTTAACCTAACCTTAACCAGACTAAACCCGTAACCTTAACCTTAACCTAATCTTAACCTTAACCTTAACCTTCCCATAACCTTAACCTTAACCTTAACTATAACGTAACCTTAAAATTCACCTTAACTATAACCTAACCCTCACCTTGACCAAACCCTTAACATTAACCTTAACATTTACCTTAACCTTAACCTTAACCTTACCCTTAACCTTACTCTTCACATTAAACTTAACCTTGACCTTAAATATAACCTAACCATAACCTTAACCTAACCTTAACCTTGACCAAGCCCTTAGCGTTACTTTAACTTTGACTTTACCCTAACGTAATCTTAACATTGACCTTGAACTTACCCTTAACATTAGACTTAACCTTAACCTTAACCTGACTAAACCCGTAACCTTAAACTTAACCTTGACCTTAACTATAACCTAACCCTAACCTAACCCTAACCTTAAGAATAAGGTTAGGTTATCGTGAAGGTTAAGGGTAAGGTCAATCTTAAGGGTAAAGTTAAGGTTAAGGTTAGGTTAAGGGTAAAGTTAAGGTTAGGGTTAGGTTAAGGTTAAGGTTATGGTTAGGGTAAGGTTAAGGTTAAGGTTAGAGTTAAGGTGAAGCATAAGGATAAGGCTAAGGTTAAGGTTAATGTTCGGTTAAGGTTAAGTTAAAGGTAAAGTCAAGGTTAAGGTTAAGGTAAAGGTGAAGGCTAATTTTATATTTAAGTTAAGGTTAAGGTTAAGGTTAAGTTCAAGGTTAAGGTTAAGGTTAAGGTTAAGGTTAAGGTTATGATTAGGTTAAGGGTAATTTTTTAGGTTAAGGTTAGGTTAAGGTTATGTTAAGGGTAAAGCCAAGGTTAAGGTTAGGTTAAGGTTAAGATAAGGTCACAGTAAGGTTAGGGTAAAGGTTCAGGTTAAGTTTAAGGTTAAGGGTTTGGTCAAGGTTTGGGTTATAGTTAAGGTTAAGTTAAGGTTAAGGTTAAGGTTAATGTAAGGTTAAGGATAGGGTTAAGGTTATGGATAGGTTAAGGTTAAGATCAGGTTAAGGTTAAGGTTACGGTTAAGGCTAAGTTAAGGGTAAATTTAAGGTGATGGTTAGGTTAAGGTTAAGGTTATGGTTAGGCTAAGGCTATGGTTAAGGTTAAGGTTAAGGTTAAGGTTAAGGTTAGGTTATGGTTAAGGTTAAGATTAGGTTAAGGTTAAGGTTAATGTTGTTAGCCAGCTATAAAATTTGTTATGTCAAATGCTGGCTAAAACATTTTTGGAGTCTTCAAGAAACAATTTTTATTGATAAAAGATGTTATCTCTTGAAAACTCTTGAAGGCCTCATGCCTCTGTCAAAATTTTCACTGCTGTTCCCTTTTTATACTCAGAAATTCTGCTGATTTCATAAAAAAGACTGCTGCAAAATCATCATTTCTCCCCTTCCTCCACTCAAAACTAAACTTCATTTGCTCCCCTTTGTCTCCATAAAATTCCTCTATTTTTCATGATTCCCCTTCTTCCATTCATGAAAATAATTTTGACATAGTTTAAAACTCATTTTTAAACTATACCGAAACCCCCCAAATCCATTGAAAAACTTGAAAAAAATTCATAAAAAATACATATTTTTTGTATAAAGGCTTAAGCCTCTTGGACTAAGTGATGCAGGTTACCCTGCAAATCCCAAGAATCACACTAACTATGCATATCAAAACGCAATTCTTGTTTCTTGTTGATGAAATCCCCTTTCTGGCAAATTCAACTCTTTTTGGAAACTTCTTTGTTACAAAACAACAATAGTTATAAAATCATGATTATTAAACTCAATACACTTCATCCCAAAATTTCACTCATAACTTCCATTCAAACTCTCAAGCTTTCATTCATAAACATCACATATGGCTTTTAAAATTGGATTTCTCTTTACAATCAAAAGTCAACAAAATGTGCCCATGCTTTAAAAGCACAATCTGCCAAATTCACACTACTGCATTCTGATATCGATGAATTTTGGATAGAACTTCATACTGCTACCATCATTTAAAATAACAATGGACCCAACATTAACTTTGAACCAAGCATTTGGATTCCACAATTGGATTTGTCACCTTACCTCCTCCACGCATTAGCACCAGCGCTACATTTAATTATATATTTGGCCACAGGTTTGTATCACAAATGAATCACCAACCGACCCTTTGCGCCCATTCACTGGCTGGTACTTTCTGCATTAACATAAATAACTTCCCGCGCGCGCTCTCCCACAAGTGTCTTGACATCTACACCATGGAATTTAAAGATTTCTGGAAATAACAATCGATCACCACAACAACACTCAAGATTTGTATCAACCATTTATGCAAAAAAAATCGATATTCAATTCGATTGTCCCAGCAGTAGAACCCAACTCCACTCGATTATTGCAAACTTCGATCCATTATCTCAGGAAAACTGATAACTATATATACCGAACACAGCACCCAATCCACATTCATATTAACCATATCACAACAGAATTTGAAAACTGTACATTTACATCGACCTCACAGTAACAATCGATGGAAATTTTAATCGATTACTTCTGATTCAACTCGATTCACAATTTAAACAACATCGATCACAGATTTTGAACAAATTTTACCTTCAAGCGCGCAGCTTCTGTTCTTTATGGATAACATATGGGTTGAATTCACGCACAGTTCTGCTTTGAGTATGCTTCAACTTAATGCAGAAAATAACCCAGTGTATGCTCCAGCTCCACGTGACTACAGAACCGTGGCTTTTTGTGTCCACGAATTCATAATAATACCACGATATGAAATCTCACACGAACAGTCAGAAATTTGACCTACGCCCTTTACCTGCATTACGTTAGTACATAGAAATCGACTCTTATTCAAAACTGAAATGGATGCTTGAACATGCCAATCATCAGAATTCAGTCATCCGTAGTTCCAAGACCAAAGCGAGCTCCATCACATAAGTGTGTACTCGCATTATGAAATACAACAGCACTGTCTATCTGGCGTAAGAAAACCTCCGTAACATCACGATCTTCAGTTATTGTACAGTCCGTGTGAGCACTTCCATGTTTGTGAATATGATCAATAGCCCCCAAAACATCCTTTACTATTTATACAGTGCATTCCATCGAACTGTATTCATGATGAAAACTACTAGCATTTAAGCCACCATACAATCTAACATTTTTAATCTGTGTATTATACAGTTAGCTTGTGTGGATATGCTTGCTGGATTCAAGTCAATTTCAACCCATGCGTTAATTGTTAATCGACTGTTGAATCATTTCAATTTCATTACAGTATAAGCGCTGGCTTAGTTATTAGTTTGTCCACAACTCAACAGATTTCATCTTTAACACAGCATTCACAACAGTCAATTAAATTTTCATCAAAACAAGTGTGCCTCCCTAAATTCAAATTCCTGAAGTCGATATGTCAATGCTGCTTAATTTACAATCGATCTAATCCTCCTTCAGTAGGATCGAATGCTCATTCCTTCCATCGATTTCCCATAGTCAATACTTCAATTCAGGCATATACATTTAACCAGAAACCGCACACAACTTTTCCATGTTATTCTTCACAAAATTGGCATATCAATTTCCACAATTACATACATAATTTACTTCAAAATCCCACTTCAGAAATCATTCATACAGTTCCTCAATCAATCAACCGAAATATATATAATACTGAGCAATGTTTTCATATAAACAAAATGAGACTACTTACAAACTTATCTTTGGCCTGATATTCGACACTCATGGCCCTTTACAAACTGCCCGAAGGCTTCCAAGGAGAACCCTTGCTCACTTCTCACACTCACTCACAATCTCTCCTTATGCCTTTGAGGCTTGATGAATTTATACAACTTTTAAAAATGATCTAATTGAATGTTCAATCCCCTTAATATCTCAATATCACTAAAATATCTCAACAAATCCTATTATCTAGAATCTTATCCCTTTATATCCTTAACTAATCATATCCTCTTAATTATTAAAAGGATATTTACCAAATCCACACTTTCTCCTATTTTATTTAAAATAACAAATTAATTATTAAAATATTAAAAATTGTCACACCCCCTTTTCTAACATATTTACAAATAAAAAAATTCCCTTGATGCTCCTGCATCACTAAGCCTAAACCACTTCCCCTCCATTTTCCCGCACCCTAGAACTAGGTGCTAGAGCCTTTCAGTGCTTATCACATCGGAACAATACGCAGCGCGCAAGTATTTTTTCCTCACAAGTTTTTCGATGCGATTAGCTCTCTGTTTCACAGCCCCCGATCATATTATCGCTCCATACAACCCTAGTGCCTGTAGTCGAGTGCTAAATCATTATGAAAATTCATCTCCAATCCATTATTTTCCTTTGTATCTCAAAAAACCTTTTTATCCTAAGTTTTGGTATAAACGCGCCTATACGATGATTTTTAATGAAAAAATGGTTAGATCAAAAAGACCAAGGCCCGACCTCTGATTGCGATGGCTTGATCACAAAAACGCATCGGCCTAGCCTAATCACACAATTGCATCAGCCTTCCATGATCGCACAATCGCATCGGCCTAGCCCGATCGCATAATCGCATTGGCCATTCCCTGATCGCGCCAATCACATCGACGATTTATATTGCACCCTTACTCTCTCCCCTCCGATCGCTGATTTCCGTTTCATCTCCCACTGTCGATCTGATCCGTAGATCAAAGGTCCTCATCTAATCACATCGATATTTTCATCGGGTGCGTTTTTCACTTTTCGTTCTTCCCCCCGTTGATTGCGAGACTCTGATTGGATCTGGACCAACCACATGTCCAGATCAGATAGTCCCGGATTTTTCCCTCATGGTTTCATAGCCCTTCGCTTTCCATCAAGAGGATTTTAACGAGTAATCCCAACCGTCGATCTCTGCGCGATCGACGGATCTAATTTATTTTCTCCCCTTACTCTTCTTTTGACCTCCTCTAGACAAATCCCCACCATTGGATGATGCCATCCAATGACCATGCTCCTCCCCGCAGCCTTCTAAGCAGTTTCACCCAATAATCACCGGATTTATTAATTAGTTTGTGTTTTGCAGGTGATCAATGGTTTTTCCATTATATTGAAGAAAAATTCAAAGGCTGGGAATGACGATTCTCACGCCTTCGATTCATTAAAGGGAAGCCATCCATGGGTTCAATTTCCACGTCTCGTCAATGCTTCATGGGAATTGATTCCTTGTGAGCCCTCCGCAGCGCTGCACATCAACAAGACACAGTGATTGAAATCATAATCAAAGAGTTTCAGTGTCAAAGATTAAAACATGGCCAGACAGAAGATTGAAGACAGATTTGTGGGGATTACGACTAAGATTGATTATCAAAAGCCTAATCCTCCCAATTAAGACACAGTTAAAAGAAAATCATAAGTGTTTTATCAGACAGAAAGGCCTCCATCGCCACATCAGAGGAAAATTGATTCCTACCAGCTACCACAAAGCCACTTGTGCCTCAAAGCATTCAAACAGAGGCCGAAGTTATTGATCAAGATCAGATACTTGCCTGAAACGTAGCCAAACAATTAATTCTACCAAATGAGTTTAATGACAAAATATCAGCAGAGTTATTACATCCTGAAACAGAGCCTTAAAAGTCAACAAAATCTCCCACCGAGCTTAATCTTAAATGTAAAACAATTAATACAGACAGAAACATCTGTAAACTTCTTCATCGAGCACCTAAAAGGCCGAGAAGCCATTAAGTCTGTATTAATTGACCCAGGAGATCTTTTATCAGGTCTCACATCCTCATTCTTCTATAAATACTTCTGTAGAAGATGAGAAATTGTTGGTTTCTAAACTTTGAAATATACTTGAGCTCGAAACGCCTACTTGTAAATAGTGTTCACTGGCTCTTGAAGCTCTGTTTGTGATTAGATAAGTTAGGCTGAGAAAAGTGAAGATGATTTTTGAACTGAAACATTGGACTTGAATGCTGTAACTGGTTTGACATAAATAACAAGCCGTTTCTTGGGATCCTGGTGTATATCACTAGTGAAGTGCCCCTTTCTTTGTTATTGTTTTCTCCTTTCATGTATGCCATATTGTCCATTATTCTCTGATAAAGAACAACAAGCATAGAGTTAGGATTTACTGTTTACAGTACCCTTCTCTGACTGATAAACTTTGTCTCAATGTTTTCCTCTAATTTGTTTATTTAAGAATAATTCAATACATTTTAATCAGTTAGGAATGTTGGCATTCCCTCGTCCTACTGTTTGCTTTAAACATTGTTCTTGAATGTTAGTTTCATTATTTTCTTATTAAACTTAGACTAGAAAAGTGATGGTTTGCCCTGTTTCTAGCTTCTATTCTCCAAAGGCAGATTCTGAAAGTTTCCCTTGGTGTTCGCTGAAAGCAGACTAGGTTTAAAAGTACCTTATCTGATCTTAAGTTTCATTTTGTTTCTCTTATGTGTTTTCATACTTTCTGAAGGTAACTATGCAGATTACTGGATTGTTTGTCAATTAAGCTGCTTTAATACAAACATGCCCAAGAAGTCTATGGTTAGCCCTGTCCTTGGTTGGTTTTAAATAGTTACTTAAGAGGCTTTTCTTGTTTGGACTGACTATAAATCCTTGTTGAGATTATTATCAGTTTCCACCCTTCCAACACTTTATTGTTTCCATTCCATCATTTTAATCTCAATAATCTTGTGATATAGATGACTTGCCCCTTGGATCACTCTTGATGTTGTTGCTGAATTAAAGCCCTATTATGACTCCATAGCCCAATGGACTAAAAACCAGTGTTATTTCTATCTTTTAGCCAAAGCTTACTCTGATTTCTTGCAACTTCACACCTTTAAAATTCTTTGCATTTAGAACTTTCCCCTCAAACAATAATCATGCTCAATCATCCAAAAAAAAAACAAAACCCTTGGCCTTCATAACTAGCCTAATATCATTACCCAAAACCTTAAAGATAAATCCATATTTACACTTATTGGAGAGATCCCTCTCCGGATTCAGGAGGGCTAGATCCTAGAATCCCAAAGTGGTTGAAACGGTGTTCTCCCTGCTGTCGAACTTTGCCAATCTTGCTGATTACAGGGAGCTAACATTTCTGGCGACTCCACTGGGGAAGGTTTGAGTTATTGTCTTTTTGAATACTTTAAATATCTCAGAAACCCCTTGACTCACTAAACATTTTGGCATAGTGGCCAGCTGAGCCACCAGCAACTAACATTTCTGGCGACTCCACTGGGGAATTTTGAGTGTTTTTTCGGCCTAGGTACCTTTAATACCTCAAGAGACCTTTAATTCAAAAACATTGTGCAGTGGGTAAAAAGCGTCCTTTTCAAGCACTACCAAACCAATGGTAATCATGATAAAAACTTGTTTGAAGCAGTGACAAACTAGGCAAAACCCTAGGATTCTCGTAAGAGTTTATCTAACCTTGAAATATTAGTTGGCTTAGCCATAAGAGTAGACTGTCTTTGTCTTACAACCATAGCTAAGTTGTGAAATAGATTTAGGACACTCTTAGAAACCAAACAACTGAAAAATAACTCAAAAAACCCAAAAAAATTTCAGATTGGTATCCAATAAACATGGTGGTGGACCATAAAACATTTTACCTGCTTAGGAGCTAAAACTTCCACTTGGTGACTCCACAATCCTCAACAAACCTTAAGACTCCACTGGGAAGAACCCGTATCATTGTAATATCATTCAAACTCAGTTAGAGGACTGTAGGATTAAAATTTGTGCAAATAGATTAGTTGACCTTTTAAAGATTGTCATATCTGGTTGAACTTTTCTTATTTATTTGGGTCTAAAAACACACCATATTGGCTCACAGAAAGATTCATACTAGAGCCTACCCTAACCCAAACCCACCTAACAGTTGACAACCCAGAAAGTATCCTTAGGGAGTCTCCTAGGATTAAATTATCAACTATTTTCAGATCACCCTTGAGAGCTAATTCAGTTCCTGAAAATCTTTCAACTCTGCAACAATCACAAGTTGACTTAGTAAATCCATTTAGAACTAGGACATTTGATGATATATTTTAGTTAGACTCCGAGTATTCACTTTCATCCCCGAAACAAGTGAACATCCTGGTAGTAGAGAAACAACACCTCTCGATTTACACTTCATTCACAATTTAGGTGTCTCTCATCCAAGATCAGCTCAACAATCTACTGTTGGTCCATCCTCATATGCTTATCCTATATTCACTCTCCAAACCACTCCACTTCAGCCCACTCTCCCTTTTTTAATCCACCTTTTGTAAATCCACCTCCACCACATATCATGGTAGCATGGTATGCTCCCTTAGTCCTTCCTGTTCCATTAGTCAATCTTCCACAGGACTATCAGTCCAAAATTCCATTATACGATGCCAACAATACTATAGCTACATCACAACATGTGGATAAGATGAATGACTACTTTGACAAAAATGAAATTGATGATGACTCTATCAAAATTAGACTATTTGCTCAAAGTCTGGGGGGAGAAGTAAGAAAATGGTTTAAAGGCTTAACCCCCCATAGTATCAATGATCTCCAAGCCTTCCATCAAACATTCTTAAACAAATGGGAAGTGAAAAAGAATCCTCTCCAAGTCCTTTATGATTACAACAACCTCCATAGAAACACTGGGGAAAGTGTACAAGCTTATTGTACCAGATTTAACAGTGTATATAATGCACTTTCCCTAGATCTAAAACCTCCAAAAGGCTCATCTCTAAACAATTTTCCTGAAGGGTTTGACCCTGAGATGGCCTATCAGCTGAGAGAGAGAGATCCTACAACTCTTGAAGAGATGAAAAAAGGAGCTCTTGCTGTGGAAGTAAATTTAATGGAGAAGAGAGCAAGAATGAAAAATGAGAAGAGAGTATCTTTTAGAGAGGAATCCACACCTTCTACTTCCAACTCAAAGATGGAGAGAATGATGGGGGAGATGATGAAAGAGATGATCATAATTAAGAGAGCACAAGCATGCCAAAACCCAAATGCTCTTCAAAATAGAAATCAGAACCAAAATTAGAATTTTAGAAGGAACCAACCTCCAAGCAGACCTAGGGAAGGTGATCAACAAATCACTCCTCCCTTTCATCAAAACTATGTAAGTGAGGTTGAGGAAGCAGATGAAATAACAGAGGAAGATGATATCAACATGTTTGGGGTAGATAATGATGACTTTGAGATTCATTATGATAGAAAACAAGGTCTATACACACCTTATGATGACAAAATAGATGATGATGAAAATTATTATCAAGAAATGGAAAATGTCATCATAGAGTTTCCAAGAGAATACGACCTTAGAAGTAAAACCAGTCAAAAAACTCCCAACATCAAATCCTCTGAAAAATATTCACAAAACAACACTGCAACCAAGCTCAAAGTTGTCAAACAGAAGGAAAAAATAGTAGCTGTGAATTCTGATAATGGTAAAGAGAAAGGCACTCAAAACAATGAAAAGCAGAGTGCAGACCTTAGCAGTACTAACACTTCATCTAGTATTCCTGTTGAAACAATTTCGTCAAATGTAAATAGAACAAATCAGAAAGCTGATGTTGCTGATAGAGTGACAACTAATAAGGCTGAGAAAAGTACTTCAAAGAATCAAATTCCTTTCAGCCTGGAGTAGGAAATTTCCAAAATCAAAATCTCTTGTTCCCTTGACTGAGTTAGGTACTCAGAATGTATATAGGACCCAAAATTTGAAGGAGTTAAACATTGAAGAGAATAGTGACATAGTCAATCTTAATGATGACCAGCTAGAGCTTATTTTTGGTCCAAATATTGAAGGTAAGTATCAAGAGGGACCTGTTCCTCCCTTTTATGTGAGTTTAAACGTTCATGACAAAATTTTGCACAACACTATGCATGATTCCAGGGCTTCTCATAATTTAATGCCAAGAGCTGTGATGCAGAGCCTAGGTCTATAAATCACCAGACCTTATAAATATCTTTAATCCTTTGACTCAAGCAGAGTAAAATGTTTAGGATTAATCAAAGACCTCTGCATTAACTTAGCATAGATTCCAGCCAAATGCTTAGTCGTGGATATTTTTGTGGTTAATGTGCCCCCCAAAGTATGGAATGTTGTTATCTAGGTCTTGGGGGGCTAAGTTACAGGGGAATATGCAGATGGATATGGCCTATGCGACCATCCCTATGTTTAATCAATCAAGAAGACTTTACAGGGAGTCCCATATGTAGTACATGATTACTAGTCAAGACAGACCTCAAAACTCTCCTCTGTATTCTGTGAATACAGGACTTGATTATTTGATTCTGTTTAATGATGAAACACTTAGTGAACAAGTCACTTTAACAGAACTGATGACTGATAGAGAGGAGGAAGAGCACAGCACGAAAGTGTCAAAATAGTTTGCTACATTTGAAAATATTAGCAAACCCAACACAAGTCTTGAGCTACAAGTCATGCGTCCATTGCTCTTAAACCTTGACAATCAAGAAAAACAACCCTCAACACAGTGAAAAACCTGAGTTGAAACAAATTCAACTAAGTGTTGATATTCAACAACAATAAAAAATCACGTTAGTTGAAGAGGATAGTGACCCGACCGTCGAACCCAAAACTAATCCTATGTGGAGTATGTATTTTGACGGGTCATGCACTAGAAATAATGCTGGTGCAGGGGTCTGGATTTGCAACACTGAAAACAACCACACAAAAAGCTTTTCTTATAGATTAAACTTCCAGTGTTGGAATAACATAGCGGAATATGAATTGCTTCTCTTAGGCTTATGATTTTTGAAGAAGTTAGGAACCAAAAGGATCAATGTGTATGGGGATTCAGAGTTAGTCATTAGGCAAGTCAATGGGGAATACAACGCAAATCATCCCAGACTTAGGGCCTACCGAAATGATGTCATGGACCTTTTAAAAATTTTTGAGGAGTCCAAACTAATTTTTGTCCCAAGAAAAAGAAATGTCATGGCCCACAATTTAGCCTTTGCAGCTAGAACATGCTTAACGCCATACGAAACCCAAGACTACACAACTCAGATAAAATTCAGACCAGTCGTTCCTGATAACAAAAATACTGGCAAGTGTTCGACGGGGACAAACAAATAGAAGACTTCATGCAATTCAAAAATGAATTCAAACTACACAATTCGGACTCAAATTATGATTCAGACTACAACAATGAAGAAAATTTTCTTGGCAAAGAAGAACCGTCTCCTAAACTTGCTAATATAAACCTGTTATTTAGCAAACTTGAAAAAAAAATAGAGATGAACGCAGAGTTTGAAATAGGGGAGTTAGAAAACCTGCAGTCTAATGATGAAAGTTTGCCAAAGGGCCTGGGACCATTAGAAGATTTTTTTGATTTTAACGATGTGGCCAGGAAGCCAAAACTGGAACCTGTAGAGACTGAAGTAGAAGAGTTCAATATAGACAGTGTGAAAAAACCGAAAATGATTAAATTTTCTAAGACTCTACCAACTCACATTAAACTCAAATATATAGAGTTGTTTAAAGATTTTTCTGATGTTTTTGCGTGGAATTACGAAGATCTGAAATCCTACAACACTGAAATAATCTAGCACAAAATCCCTCTCAAGGAGAACCAAAATCCATTCAAACAGAAACTGCACAAAATAAACCCTGTTCAGTTGCCTTTGGTTCAGAAAGAGATCATGAAAATGTATGAAGCTGGTATTATTGTCCCTATTACATATTCTAAGTGGGTTTCTAATCCGGTGTCAGTTAGGAAGAAAAATGGAGAGATTAGGCTTTGCATAGACTTTAGAGACTTAAACAAAGTTTCATTAAAAGACAACTACCCTTTACCTAAGATGGATCATATTTTACAAAGGGTGTTAGGGTCTAGAAGAATTTATTTGCTTGATGGCTACTAAGGGTAAAATCAGATCTTAGTTCACCCTAATGATTAATTAAAGACAGCTTTTACTACGCCATGGGGCACTTTCATGTATGTGAAAATTCCCTTTGGTCTAATGAATGATGGAGCAACGTTTCAGCGAGCCATGGACATAGAATTCTCGGAAGAACTGGGCTACTTCATTATTATATACCTTGGTGATGTTACTGTGTTTTCAAAGATAGATGAAGAGCACTTAGAACACTTAAGAAAAGTTTTTGAGAAATGCATAAAGTTTGGGATATCTTTGAACCCTAAGAAGACACTTTTCGGTCTCCAAGAAAGTAAGCTTCTTGGACACATTATTTTAGAAGAGGGTATTAAAATAAATCCCAAAAGGATTGAGGCCATATTGCAAATATCTCATCCTCGAAACATCAAGGAGTTGGAATCTTTCATTGGAAAGATTAACTTCTTGAGAAGGTTCATCCCCAACTTGGCTGAGCTCCTCACGAACATTACAAACATGCTGAAGAAGGAGCAAGGGGTAAAATGGACCTTGGAAGAAAAGAATTCCTTTGAACTGGTGAAACAAGCATTAACCAAAACATCGGTTCTAATACGTCCTGATTTTTCAAAATATTTTTATATTTTTTCATTTGCATCAGAACATACCATAGTTGTTGTCCTTTTACAGAAAAATCCACAAGGACAAGAGCAGCCTATTGCATTCTTTAGAAAGGCTTTGAGAGATGCTCCTTTGAAGTATAACATTATGGAAAAGCAAGCCTTTGCTTTGGTTAAGGCTTTGAAAGACTTCAGAGTATACATCCTTCACTAACACATCATTTCTTTTGTCCCAAATTCAGTTGTTAAAGACATTCTAACATAGGACCCAGATGTTAAGAGAGGTAAGTGGATTGAGATTATTCTTGAATATGATTTAGAGATAAAACCCACTAAACTCATCAAAGGCCAAGGTCTGGCTAGATTGATGGCTGAATCCAATTTTGAAGTTCTTGATATTAATATGATTAATGCTTTGGATGATCAAGAGGAAATCTCGACTCCCATTGTTGAAGGCCATTTTATGAATTCCTCTTGGTATGTTGATATTCTGTATGTTTTGCTTAATTTAAATACACCTCCCGGTTTATCAAAAACGAAGAAAAGGTTCTTAAAGTTGAAAGTGGTAAACTATTGCATTCTAGATAGATGTATTTATTGGAAAAATGCAAGTGGTATATTGCTTAAATGTTTCCCTGATTTTGATTCAGAGAAGGTCAAGCACGAGTTCCATGAAGGAGAGTATGGAGGTCATTTATACTGGAAGACAACAACCAACAAAATTTGGAGGGTTTGTTTCTATTGGCCTACTCTGTTTCCTGATATACACAAGATGATCATTGCCTACCATAAATGCCAACTTTTTGAAGGCAAAATAAAACTGCTACCCCTACCTCTGCATCCAATCACTATTGAAGCTCCTTTTCAATAGTGGGGACTTTACTTCATAGGAGAAATCCATCCACCATATTCTGCTCAGCATAGATGGATTCTCACTACCACAAAATATTTCACTAAGTGGATAGAAGCCATACCTTGTAGGCAAGCCAATGATTATGTTATTCTAAAATTCATAGAGAATATTATTCTCTCTAGATTTGGCTACCCTACCAAGATCATCACTGATAATGCAGCAGCATTTAGATCAAAGAAGATGGTTGAATTCTATCACAGATATCAGATAATGTTGGGGTATTCCATGGCCTATTACCCTCAAGGTAATGGACTTGCAGAATCCTCAAACAAGAGTTTGGTGAACATAATCAATAAACTGTTGGAGGACAACAAGAAGTCTTGGCACACAAAGCTTGTGCATGCACTTTGGACTGGCAGATTGACATTGAAGAAATATATTGGAATGTCACCCTACCAAATTGTGTATGGCACTGATGCAATCTTTCCGACCAACCTTGGTGTGCCAGTTATGAAGTTGATTCAACAGTTGAAAACTAAAGATAATGACATGATCAAAAGGATCAATCAAACAATTCATCTTCAACAAACCAGAGAGGAAGTTTATAACAAGGAATTACAGAAATAGAATATCATCAAAAAGCTTTTTGACAGAAGAACAAAGGCCAACAATTTCAAAATCAGGAATTTTTTTTTAAAGTGGGACTCAAGGAGAGAAGAAAAGGGAAAGCATGGAAAATTTGACAACTTATGGCTTGGCCGTTATCTCATTCATTCAGCTGCTGGTAACAATGCAATTTTCTTACAAGAGTTGAATGGAGCTAAACTGTTTGGGGGTCCTGTCAATGGTAGGATGCTCAAGCATTACTTCTCTTGATCCATGTCATGTTTTGAAGCCTTTTTATCTTTTTTCCATTATAAATATTTCATCCACCATTGCATTCAAAGTTAGAAAAAATAAAAAGACAAAAAAAATGAAAGAAAGAAAAGAGGGTTGATTGTAAAAACAATAAAGGTACAACCCCATACCAACAAAAAGAGAAACAAATATGAAAGTGTGCAAGCTTAAATGCCACTTTTGACAGACACACTTTTAGTTAGTCAAACAACCTAATCTTGACTAATTAGTTTTAAATTTACTACTGATAGGATTAGTGAATTCGATTTGCCAAACTGTTTAATCTTGGCTTATCAGTAGGTAGATTAGGATAGAAATCAAAGGTTCAAACATGCTCAAAATCTAAACCTAAGTTTCCAAAGAGAGATGACTCAAATCTGTTTTATTTTTTGAGTCAAAACAGATGTAAAAATGGTTCTAATCAGCTCAAAATCTGAACCAGATTATGAAGGAAACAACTCACACAGTAGTAAAAACAGAGCTGAAAAAGGACGAAGGAAGTGCTTTGAACTTTCTGATCTTATGCCTTCCATTTTGATTTAATTTTCTGAAAAATAATATCTATGTGAAGTTTATTTTTTCATGCCATATAATCAACAACAAGTCAAACATCTTAAACTTGACTTAACGGACTTTAATTTTTTTTTGTAGAGTTTAGAGATATAAAAATTTGTTAGACTATTTAATCCTAACAGATTAGTAGATTAGGTAGAAAATCATATGGAATCAAATATTTAATATGATTTCATGGAGAAATAAGGAGTAGAAATAGATTATATTTCCTATTTTCAAAAGAAAAAAATGTTGTAAAAGAGTTTGCCAATCCAAGTGCACTTTAATGAAGAAAAAATGTTAAATCAGTAGGATTTTGTAGGTAGAAATCTTGTGTTGATGAAAGATACATTGTTTTTTATGGCGGCTAATATTTTGTCAAAAAAGAAGAAGATCATCCAAAGAAATAAAGGCAACCCAATAGATGAGGCACTGATCAGCCTCCCAAAGAATGCAAGTCTGATGTTCTTGATAATTTCAAGAAGGCACCATCCCCAAGTGGAGCCACTGTTAGCCAGCTATAAAATTTGTTATATCAAATGCTAGCTAAAACATTTTTGGAGTCTTCAAGAAACAATTTTTATTGATAAAAGATGTTATCTCTTGAAAACTCTTGAAGGCCTCATGCCTCTATCAAAATTTTCACTGTTGTTCCCTTTTTATACTCAGAAATTCTGCTGATTTCATAAGAAAAGACTGCTGCAAAATAATCATTTCTCCCCTTCCTGCACTAAAAAATAACCTTCATTTTCTCCCCTTTGTCTCCATAAAATTCCTCTATTTTTTCATGATTCCCCTTCTTCCATTCATGAAAATCATTTTGACATAGTTTAAAACTCATTTTTAAACTATATTGAAACCCCCCAAATCCATTGAAAAACTTGAAAAAATTTCATAAAAAATACATATTTTTTGTATAAAGGCTTAAGCCTCTTGGGCTAAGCCTAAACCACTTCCCCTCCATGTGCCCGCACCCTAGAACTAGGTGCTAGAGCCTTTCAATGCTTATCACATCGGAACAATACGCAGCGCGCAAGTCTTTTTTCCTCGCAAGTTTTCTGATGCGATTAGCCCTCTGTTTCATAGCCCTCGATCATATTATTGCTCCATACAACACGAGTGCCCGGAGTTAGGCACTAAATCATTATGAAAAATCATCTCTGAACCATTATTTTCCTTTGTATATCAAAAAACCATTTTATCCTAATTTTTGGTCTAAATGTGCCTATACGATGATTTTTAATGAAAAAATGGTTAGATCAAAAAGACCAAGGCCCGACCTCCGATTGCGATGGCTCGATCACACAAATGCATCAGCCTAGATCGATCACACAATCGCATCGGCCTTCCCCGATCATACAATCTCATCGGCCTAGCCCAATCACATAATCGCATCGGCCATTCCCCGATCACGCCAATCGCATCGGCGATTTCTATTGCACCCTTACTATCTCCCCTCTGAGCGCCGATTTCTGATTCATCTCCCACCGTCAATCCGATCTGCAAATCGACAGTCCTCATCTAATCGCATCGATATTTTCATCGAGTGCATTTTTAACTTTTCATTCTTCTCCCCGCCGATCACGAGACTTCGATTGGATCTGGACCAACCACGTGTCTAGATCATACGATCTCAGATTTTTCCCTCATGGTTTCATCGCCCTCCGCTTTCCATCAAGAGGATTTTAATGAGTAATCCCAACCATCGATCTGTATGCAATCGATGGATATAATTTATTTTCTCCCCTTACTCTTCTTTTGACCTCCTCTGGATGAATCCCCACTGTTGGATGATGCCATCCAACGGCCATGCTCCTCCCCGTAGCCTTCTAAGCAGTTTTGCCCAATAATTGCAGAATTTCTTAATTATTTTGTGTTTTGCAAGTGATTGATGGTTTTTCCATTATATTGAAGAAAAATCTGAAGCCTAGGAATGAAAATTCTCATGCCTTCGATTCATTAAAGGGAAGCCATCCATGGGTTCAATTTCCACGTCTCGTTAATGCTTCATGGGCATTGATGCCTTGTGAGCCCTCCGCAGCACTGCACGTCAACAAGACACAGTGAGTGAAATCACAATCAAACAGTATCAATGTCAAAGACTAAAACACGGCCAGACAGAATATTGAAGACAGATTTGTGGGGATTACAGCTAAGATTGATTATAAAAAGCCTAATCCTCCCAATTAAGACACAGTTAAAAGAAAATCATAAGTTTTTTATCAGACAGAAAGGCCTCCACTGCCACATCAGAGGCAAATTGATTCCTCCCAGCTACCACAAAGCCACATGTGCCTCAAAGCATTCAAATAGAGGCCGAAGTTATTGATCAAGATTAGATATTTTCCTCAAATGTTGTCAAAAAATTAATTCTTCCAAATGAGTTTAATGACAAAATATCAGTAGAGTTATTACATCCTGAAACAGAGCCTTAAAAGTCAACAAAAGCTCCCACTGAGCTTAATCTTAAATGTAAAACAATTAATACAGACAGAAACATCTGTAAACTTCTTCATCGAGCCCCTCAAAGGCCGAGAAGCCATTAAGTCTGTATTAATTGACCCAGGAGATCTTTTATCAAGTCTCACCTCCTCATTATTCTATAAATACTTCTGTAGAAGATGAGAATTTTTTGGTTGCTGAACTTTGAAATATACTTGAGCTCGAAATGCCTACATGTAAATAGTGTTCACTGGTTCTTGAAGCTCTGTTTGTGATTAGATAAGTTAGGCTGAGAAAAGTGAAGATGATTGTTGAACTGAAACATTGGACCTGAATACTGTAACTAGTTTGACATTAATAACAAGTTGTTTCTTGGGATCCTGGTCTATATCACTGGTGAAGTGCCCCTTTCTTTGTTATTTTTTTCTCCTTTCATGTATGCCATATTGTTAATTATTATCTGATAAATAACACCAAGCATAGAGTTAGGATTTACTGTTTGCAGTACCCTTCTCTAGCTGATAAGCTTTGTCTCAATGTTTCCCTCCAATTTGTTTATTTAAGAATAATTCAATACAGTTTAAGCAGTTAGGAACGCTAGCATTCCCTCATCCTACTGTTTGCTTTAAACATTGTTCTTGAATGTTATTTTCATTATTTTCCTATTAAAGTTAGACTAGAAAAGTGATGGTTTTCCATGTTTATAGCTTCTACTCTCCAAAGGCAAATTCAGAAAGTTTCCCTTGGTGTTGGTTGAAAGAAAACTAGGTTTAAAAGTACCTTATCTGATCTTAAGTTGAATTTTTTTCTCTTATGTGTTTTCATACTTTCTGAAGGTAATTATGCTGATTAATGGATTGTTTGTCAATTAAGCTGCTTTAATACAAACTTGCCCAAGAAGTCTATGTTTAGCCCTATCCTTGGTTGGTTTTAAACAATTACTTAAGAAGATTTTCTTGTTTGGACTGACTATAAATCCTTGTTTAGATTATTATCAGTTATCCACCCTTCCAACACGTTATTGTTTCCATTGCATCATTTTAATCTCAATAATATTGTGATATAGATGACTTTCCCCTTGGATCACTCTTGATGTTGTTTCTCAATTAAAGCCCTATTTGATTCCATAGCCCAATGGACTAAAAACTAGCGTTATATATATCTTTTAGCCAAAGCTTACTCTGATTTCTTGCAACTTCACACCTTTAAAACTCTTTGCATTTAGAAATTTCCCCTCAAACAACAATCATGCTCAACCAACCAAAAACAAAAAAAACACTCGGCCTTCATAACTAGCCTAATATCATTACCCAAAACCCTAAAGATAAATCCATCTGTACACTTATTGGAGAGATCCCTCTCCGGATTCATGAGGGCTAGATCCTAGAATCCCAAAGTGGTTGAAACAGTGTTCTCCCTGCTGTCGGACTTTGCCAATCTTGCTGATTACAGGGAGCTAAAAAATGTTAAGGCTTTGGTCAAGGTTAGGGTTATGTTAAGGTTAAAGGTTTGGGCAACGTTAGGGTTAGGTTATAGTTAAATTCAAGGTTAAGGTTAAGGGTAAGGGTATAGTGAGGTTAAGGTTAAGGTTAAGGTTAAGGGTTTGGTCATGGTTAGGGTTTGTTTATAGTTAAGGTTAAGGTTAAGGTTAGGTTAAGTTAAGGTTAAGGTCAAGGTTAAGGGCAAGGTTAAGGTTAGGTTAAGGTTAAGATTAAGGGTTTGGTTAAGGTTAAGGGTAAGGTTAAAGTTAAGGTTAAGGTTAAGGTCAAAGTAAGGTAAAGGTTAAGGTCAACGTTATTTTATTGTTAATGTCAAGCTTAATGTTAGGTTATAGTGAAGGTTAAGGTTAAGGTTAAGGGTGAAGGTTAAGGTTAAGGTTAAGGTTAAGACCCGTAACCTTAACCTTCACCCTTAACCTTAACCTAACCTTAGCCTTAACCTTAACCTTAACCTTAAATTTCCCCTAACCCTAACCTTAACCTTGACCTTAACCTTAACCCTAACATTAACCTTAAGCTAACCTTAACCTTGACTTTACCATTAGCCTTAACCTTAACCTCACTAAACCCGTAACCTTAACCTTAACCATAACCTAACCTTAACCTTGACCTTGACTATGACCTAAACCTAAACTTAACCAAACCCTTAACCTTAACCTTAACCTTAACCTTAACCTTCCCATAACCATAACCTTAACCTTAACCTTGACCTTAACCTTACCAAGGTTACGGTTCAGTTATAGTTAAGTTCAAGGTTAGGTTAAGGTTAACGTTAGGTAAAGGTTAAGGTTAAGGTTAAGGTTAATGGGGTAAGGTTAAGGGTAAGGTCAAGGTTAGGGTTAATGCTATGGTTATGGGAAGGTTAAGGTTAAGGTTAAGGTTGGGTAAATGTTATGGGTTTAGTCAGGTTAAGGTTAAGGTTAAGGTTAGGTTAAGGTTACGGTTATGGTTAAGGTTAAGGTTAAGGTGAAGATAAGCTTAACCCTTAACCTTACCCTAACCTTACCCTAACCTTAACCTTAACCTTACCCTAACCTTAACCTTAACTTTACCCTTAACCTAAACTTAACCTTAGCTCTACCCATAACCTTAACCTAACTCGAACCATGACCAAGCGCTTAACCTTAACCTTAACCTTAACTATAAGCTAACCCTAACCTTTACCTTAACTATAACCTAACCCTAACCTTTACCAAACCCTTAAGCTTAACCTTAAATTTAATGTTAACCTTAACATAACCTTAACCTGACCTTAACCTTAACTTTACCCATAACCTTAGCCTAACCTTAACCTTAACCTTAATTATATCCTAACCCTAAGATTGACCAAACCCTTAACCTTAACCTTATCTTAACCTTAACCTAACCTTAACCTTAACCTAACTATAAATTTACCCTTAACCTTAATCTGGACCTTAACTATAACCTAACACTATCCATGACCAAACCCTTAACATTAACCTTAACCATAACCTAATCATAACCTTAACCTAACCGTAACCTTAACCCAACCTGAACCTTAACTTTACCTTAACCTTGACTTTACCCTTAGCCTTAACATAAACTTAACCTTGACTTTAACCTTAACGTAACCTTAACGTTGACTTTACCCTTAACCGTGACCTTACCCTAACCTTAACCTTGACTTTACCCTTAACATAACCTTAACCTTCACTATAACATTACCTTAACCATTATGAAACCCTTAACCTTAACCTTAACCTGACTAAACCCGCAACCTTAACCTTAAACTTACCCTTAACCTTCACCTTAACCTTTAATTTACCCTTAACCTAACCTTAACCTTAACCTTGAACTTGAACTTAACCTTAACCTTAACCTTAACCTTACCCTTACCCTTAACCTTAACTCTACCATTAACCTAACCTTACGCTTACCCTTAACCTTAACCTTAACCTTATCTTAACCTTAACTATAACCTAACCCTAACCTTGACCAAACCTTAACCTTAACCTTAACTTTACCCTTAATCTAACCATAACCTTAACCTTAATTCTAGTTAGGGTTAGGTTAAGGTTAAGGTTAAGGTTAAGTTTAGGTTAAGGGTCTGGTCAAGGTCAAGGTTAAGGTTAGGTTAAGGCTAAGGTTATAGGTTAGGTTAAGGTTACGGTTAGGTTAAGGTTAAGATTAGGTTAAGGTTAAGGTTAAGGTTTGGTCAAGGTTATTGTTAGGTTATAGTTAAGGTCAAGGTTAAGGTTAGGTTAAGGGTAAAGTCAAGGTTAAGGTTAGGATAAGGTTAAAATTAGGTTAAGGGTAAAGTTAAGGTTAAGGTTAGGTTAAGTTTAAGGTCAAGGTTAATTGTAAAGTTAAGGTCAAGTTTAGGGTTAGGTTATAGTTAAGGTTAAGGGTTTGATCAAAGTTAGGGTTAGAATAAATTTAAGGTTAAGGTTAGGTTATCATAAGGTCAAGGTTAAGGTTAGGTTAAGGTTAAGGTTATAGGTTTAGTTAGGTTAAGGTTAAGGTTACGATTAAGGTTAAAGTCAAGGGTAAGGGTTTGGTTAAGGTTAAGGTTAAGTTTAAGGTTAGGTTAAGGTTAAGGTTAAGGTTAAGGTTAAGGTTAGGTTAGGTTAGGTTAAGGTTAAGGTGAAGGTTAAGGGTAAGGTTAAGGTAAGGTTAAGGTTAAGGTTTTGGTCAAGGTTAGGGTTACGGGAAGGTTAAGGTCAAATTTAGGTTAAGGCAAGGTTAAGGTTAAGGTAAGGTGAAGGTTAAGGTTACGGGTTTAGTCAGGTTAAGGTTAAGGTTAAGGGTTTGGTCAAGGTTAGGGTTAGGTTATAGTTAAGGTTAATTTTAGGTTAAAGGTTTGGTCAAGGTTAGGGTTAGGTTAGGTTAAGGTTATGTTAATGTTAAGTTCAAGGTTAATGTTAAGGTTAAGGTTAAGGTTAAGGTTAAGAATTTGTTCAAGGTTAGGGTTATGGGTAAGGTTAAGGGGATAAGGTTAAAGATAAGAGTTAAGGTTAAGGTTAAGGTTAGGGGAAGGTTAAGGTTAAGGTTAAGGGTTTGGTCAAGGTTAGGGTTAGGTTATAGTTAAGGTTAAGGTTACGGGTTTAGTCAGGTTAAGGTTAAGGTTAAGGGTTTGTTCAAGGTTAAGGTTAAGGGTTTGGTCACAGTAAGGGTTAGGTTATGGGTGAGGTTAAGATTAAGGTTATGGGTTTGGTCAAGGTTAGGGTTAGGTTATAGTGAAGGTTAAGGTTAAGTTAAGGGTAAAGTCAAGGTTAGGGTTAATTTTAAGGTTAAGGATAAGGGTAAGGTCAAGGTTAAGGTTACGGGTCTTAACCTTAACCTTCACTATAACATAACCTTAACCTTAACCTTAACCTAAACCGTAACCTTAACTTTAACTATACCCCAACCTTAACCTTAACCTTAACTATAACTATACCCCAACCTAACCTTAACCTAAGCTATAACCTACCCTAACCTGGAGCAAACCCTTAAACTTAACCTTCACCTTAACCTTAACTTTAATATTAACCTTAACCTTAACTTAACCTTAACCTTAACCTCAACCTTCCCATAACCATAACCATAACCTTAACCTTAACCTAACTTTAACCTTAACTATAACATAACCCTTACCTTACCCTAACCATAACCTTAACTATAACCTAACCCTAACCTTAACCTTACCCTTAACCTAACCTTAACCTTGACCTTTACCTTAACCTTTACCTTAACCTTGACCTTAACCTTAACTTTACCCATAACCTAACCTAACCTTCACATTAACTATAACCTAACCTAACCTTGACATTAACTATAACCTAACCCTAACCTTGACCAAACCCTTAACCTTAACCTTAACGTTAACCTTAACCTTCCCATAAAGATAACCTTAATCTTAACCTTAACATTCACCTTAACCTTTACCTTGAATTTACCCTTAACCTAACCTTAATCCCTTAACCTTGACCTTAACCTTCCCATAACCATAACCTTAACCTTGAATTTACCCTTAATCTAACCATAACCTAACCCTAACCTTGACAAAATATTAACCTTAACCTTAACCTTACCCTAACCTTAACCCTAACCTTAAGCTTAAGCTTAACCTTCCCATAACCATAACCTTAACCTTAACCTTAACCTTACCCTTGACCTTGACCTTAACCTTAACCTTGACCTTGACCTTAACCTTACCCTTAAACTTATCTTAACCTTAACCTAACCTTAACCTTACCTTAACCTTAAGCTTACCCTTAATCTTATCTTAACCTTATATTAACCAGAACCTTAAGCTTAAGCTTATCCTAACCTTAACCTTGACTTTACCCTTAACGTAACCTTAACCATAACCTTATCTTTACCCTTAACCTTAACCTTAACTTAACTATAATCTTCACCTTAGCCTTAACCTTAACCTAGACTTAACCTTAACTTAACCTTAACCTTCACCTTAACCTTACCCCCTTAACCTTAACCTTAACCTTAACCTTGACTTTACATTAACCCCTTAACCTTAACCTTAACTTTACCCTTAACCTTAAACCTTAACCTTAACCTTAACCTTAACCAAACCCTTAACCTTAACCTTAACCTTAACCTAACCCTAACCTTGACCAATGCTTACCCTTAAGGTCAAGGTTAAGGTTAAGGTTGGTTTAAGGTTATGGTTAAGGTTATGGTTATGGGAAGGTTGAGGTTAAGGTTAAGGTTAGGTTAAGGGTTTGGTCAAGGTTAGGGTTAGGTTATAGTGAAGGTTAAGGTTAAGTTAAGGGTAAATTCAAGGAGTAAGCCTTAACCTTAACCTTACCCTTAACTATTGAGGAGGTAAATCCCCTCTGTGGACAGAGGCGATCCCACTAGCCCAGATCGGGTCTAGCAACAATCAAGTCACGCAATGACGTTGGTTCCTAGTTACAAAAAAGACAAATATCATGATGATTATCCTACCTCAAATCCCACGCAGTTGTCGTTGGAGAAAAGATGATGTTTCGCGTCCCTCGCTTGATAGATCACAATCCTTGCATTCAACAGGTCCGCACACCTGTAAACATGCAAGGAAACAACGACATACAACTTAAAATCTAAGGCATGTAACTATATATCAGTCAAAGAGGATATAATTCATTGCATTACGTAAATAAATGAACACATGAATGGAACCAAAATCAGAGTCGCTTATATTATGAATGACAAAAGGGAGATTACAACCAAATGCTCTGACGCTATGATATTCCTTCAGTGGGGCTTGCAGCGGAGCATGTCTTAACAAATCCTGTCGGGAATCTAGATGAAGCTCTCTCTCTTACAGGATTCTCTTCGGCTTAGCTCTTAATAGTTGCCCAACTATATTTTCCTTCCTACAAGTTCAGCTCCCAAGCGTTCAGCTCTTGGACTTATCTTCAGCCCTTGGCTGTACTGTTCAACTAGCTTGTAAATGGAGAGGGCAAGCCTTTATAGATGGAGGAAGGGGACTTGGGATCCCTACAATCATGGGATAGGCCCTATTTCTTAGGAAGGTTCCATGATAGGTGGAAAACCACTTGCTATACATGGAGATCCGAAGCCAAACCACTCAACTCCTTTTTATGATTCGTTTTGGAGTTTGGTAGAATCAAACTTTCGACATTTTTTTTTTTTAAATCCCTTAATAAGCATGGCACAAGTGAAACACAAGGACAGAGCGCTAGTTGGTGCACCCTCTAGTGTGGATTTCCCCCATTGGCACGAGGGATGAACTGGCTAGTCGCGCCAAGGCTAAAACATATGTTTTTAGGGTTTTTCAGAGGAAATGTTCTTCAGGAGAATGTTTGTCCTTATGAAGGAGGATGCCATGAAGGTGGTTTTAGGACATTTTACTTTTCACAGGTCATGAGAATAGTCCTCCAATTTACGGGACGAGGGATTGCAGGGACGGTTACAAAATGTTGTGTAACATATGCCCCCTAAAGCATGAGGTCCGAGAGAGAGGGAGGGTGAAATGCTTTATGAGAACATGCCCAACTGAAAACACTGTCGTCGAAAGACCTAAAAATACAAATACAACTGATATCTATGATACATTATATGTGGTATGGGTGCGGCCATCCATAATAGAGTGTACAATAACTGGGATCCAAGTTATGGACGCAGCCATCCAACAAAGAAGGATCAACAAGTAGACTCAGGTATGGTCACAACCATCCAATCAAATTAGTCACGTAACTAATCATCATAATCCACAAAGAATCTGCAACCTAGATTTTATCAAGCAAAATCCAAGGTCTTGTGCTCCATCACGACCCAAATAGAGTACAAGTCCAAGCATGTGAATAAGTGAGCTGAAGTCAAAAATGCAAGAAAATCGTCTAATTACTAGTCAATAATGAAAGCCGTTAACAGATGCGAGAGGAACCACCAATAATGAGGATGTCCCTTAAGATACTATAGGTACAATCCATGGAATGTGAACAGTGATTTGGCGTTGAACACCCATAGAATAATTTGATCGAAGGCCAATAATGAAAACCTTGCGTCGAATGCGAAGAACCTGGCATTGAGGCATGCAGGTTCCAAGGTACCTGAAGGGAGTCTTTAGATCAGCTTCTTGGATAATGAGCTGAAGTCAAAAGGAAGTGACCTTGATCGAAGGTGGGCCATAGTGTTTCCCACATCATTGACATGAGATAGAGGAACATGATGTTTGCGAATCAAGATCAGTAGAGAATCAGAGGGTGGTTGAAAACTGCAGAGGCCAACTTCTCTTGAATATATCAGTGGCACGACATTGGATTTGGCAGTATTTGACATCAAAGGATCTAAGGTCATGATGACATGGCAAAGAGAAGATGAGTGGTTAAAAGAGATTACCCAAAGCCATGGGGGCAAGCAGAGAGTGAGATGAGATGTCCCCAACTCGACACGAATGTAGACAAGTGCCATGTTCAAGAGAGACATACTGCCGACACAATGGGGATACTGGTTCCATTTTTTCCCACCATTTCTGGCGAGTACCTCTTTATTTTTACACAAGCTTGAAGAGGATACCATATGCTTGTCATATAATTTCATCCTTCGGAAAAATCCAACCTAGTACATTTAACGAGCCCTAGAAAGGAGGAACTCGAGTGAAGTCATTATAATAGAGTCCGATGTCATCAGTTTTAACGAGTCTAACAAAGGAATAACTTAACGTCTTTTCATGTTTAGAGAGTTTGAAAAGACAACAGAAAAGAAAACTCCAGTAGTCCCTTTTCGTAGATAGTCTCGCAGATCCGAAAAGGTAGAAAACTATGTCTGAGAGAACCTCCTAGTCGTGATAGGCTACGGTATTCCTTTTTCGTAAATAATCTATCCCAGCCCGAAAAATGGGTAAACGTATACTGGGTAGATTTCATTTCACAGCCAATTTAATGAGCTCAAAATGAGAAGTGACTCCGCAATATTTTCAGTTTTAGAGAGTCAGGAAAAAGCTAAAAGTTGACTCCTCCTGGAGGAACGAGTGGTATTAAGGGTAGCTACTGGTTCCAGTGATGGTGGAACTGATCAGAACAAGTAAAGGTCAAGAAGCTGGCTAACAAGACCACTCATCACAGTGGTTCCTCAGGAATGGATAAAACAACCAAGTGAAGGCATATGATCGGCCAAGCAGATAGTGATGGTGGAATAAGAAAAACAAGGCTCATCTGGAAAAATAGGCTAATAAAATGGAAATCACGAGACGTTAAATGGGAAAGGTTTCATTTTTACACAAGCTTGAAACATATATAAACTATGCTTGAAACCAGTTTCATTTTTACACAAGCTTGAAACGGAAAAAAACTATGCTTGAAAACTTAAGCATACTCCCAACATGATGACTCAATTTGAGGTACATGATCCCCAAGCTTCAATCCATATGAAAGGCAGATGGAGTGAAGGTTCAAGTTATGAGATCAAGAGAAATACTCGACTGGGATTTTACGAGATCTTATCAAAGACTCGAATTGAACAGGAAAGTGTTTCATTGTTTTAATGAGGTTGGCACATTAAAAGAACTATCCTCAGATGACCTTGTTTGATTTTTTAACGAGGTTGATACAGAAGACAAACTATCCTCGGAACACCTTGTTTCATTTTTTTAAGGAGCTTGACACAAGGAAACGAACTATGCTTCGACAACCTTATTTCATTTTTTAAGGAGCTTGACACAAGAAAACGAACTCTTCTCCGACGACCTTGTTTCATTTTTTAAGGAGCTTGACACAAGAAAACGAACTCTGATTCGACAACCCTTGTTTCATTTTTTAAGGAGCTTGACACAAGAAAATGAACTATGCTCTAAAGACCTTGTTTCATTTTTTAAGGAGCTTGACACAAGATAATGAACCTTGCTCCGACAAGCTTGTTTCATTTTTTAAGGAGCTTGACACAAGAAAACAAACTATGCTCCAATGACCTTGTTTCATTTTTTAAGGAGCTTGACACAATAAAATGAACTCTGCTCCGAGGACCTTGTTTCATTTTTTAAGGAGCTTGACACAAGAAAAAGAACTTTGCTCCGAAAACCCTTGTTTCATTTTTTAAGGAGCTTGAAACAAGAAAATGAACTATTCTTCGAAGACAACTCATCATGATGAATAATAGGTCATGGCTTCCAAGAGTTCCACACCGGATGGGAGAACAACCTCTAGGAAATCAGGACCCAATGCCCCCAACACCTGATGCACAACGACACTATCACTGAATGCAGGCATGGGATAGGTAGCCACATAATTGACATGCAGTGGGGATGACACAACCAGCAGATAAAGATCCGGTAGGGATGATGGTGGACTAGTTGCCATATTAGGACCAAAGAACGCAAGCTGATTGATGGTCACGATCTGACCTTGGTGCAGAAAACACATCACATGAAAGAGGGAGGAGACAAGCACTCCCATGGCATAAGTATAATCATATCCCAAGAGTAAATTAAAGTCCAAGGGGCCAGGAAAAACCATCACATCCATATGGAAAGTTTTCCCTCCCAAAGTAACAGGCAACTTTGGAAGGATCCCTAACGGTTGACTAGTTCCTCTGTTAAAAGCCAATAGATTCTAGGTAATAGACACAAGTGGAGGTGAACCAAAAGCTTTCTAAGTAGTTGAAGATAAAATACTAATGGACACACCTTCATCTATAATGGTGTCGGGTATGACCAGATGGGAGGCCTGTACCGTGACCTCAAAGGGAACATAAGAAGGAAGACGATAACCTGCGAATCGACCCCAATCGAAGGAAGCGACCAAAATACTTGGAGGGGGTACCATCGGACTGAGATGGTTTTCCCTCTGTGTTACCAGAGCAAGAGGAGCATCTTCCTCGATCTCCATCTCAGGAGTAGGGGGAGAAGCTTCTTTTACTACAGGGACAGAAGAAACTTTCTCCAAGTCCAAAGAATCTGATGAAACAAGAAGAACATGAGGGGGATGAGATCCACTCTCAACGGAAAATACCTGGTGCACCACAGACGAAGCTAGCTCAACCGATCCCACGACAAATGGTTGGCCAGGGATGGATTCATGATGGTGAATTTCTGAGGGAGCGGAATCAAGCAAGGATGACTCTTGACTGATCATGGAATCAACTAGCGGAGGACTCAAAGAAAGTTTCTGGTAACCAACCGGAAGGGAGGGTGCGAAAACAGTAAAGTTTTCCAACACTTTATTGACTTCATAAATTTAAAAACAAAGGTGAATGGGATGATGCCCTTCACACAACTTACAAGGATTGGTAAGCTTACCCTAATTCTTAGGAGCTTTACCAACACCAGATAAAGACGTGCCCCCAACCTGACTCCTGGAAGCCAAAAGAAACGACAGATTACCATTGGACCATACTTTGAGCACCTTGGGAATACCAGGGCAATCTCGAAGAAGATGGTTTCCCTAGCACAACATGCAAGGGAACTTAACTTTCCGCGGAGGGTTGGAAGGTTTATCAAGAGCAGATGTTTTAGAAGCAGTAGCTGTAGCCTTAGCCTCTCTCTTATTTGACTTCTTCTTCTTGGTCTTCTTCTTCTTCTTCTTAGCCACCTAGTTACTCGAATCCAGACTTTCACCAGGCGAAGTAGAAGAGGAGGATGCAGAAACAGGTGAAGAAGGGGAGAGGTCCACTTTAGAAGCAACATGATGTTGTTAAGGTGGAGGAATGGATGGTACAATAGCTGGGACATTCGGGACCAAAGAGGTTGAAAACAACCAAACAGGAAACCCAACAGCTAACCCAGGAAGGGACAACATTGCCATGTAAGGAGCACCGACATTCCCAAAATCAAGAAAAGGACTAAGATTCCCTTCGGAGGGGATTCCTTGGTTGGAAAACTCTGGAAAATTTTCCATCGAGAACAACCTTGAAATAAAATACTAAGGACAAAAATTCTAACCAGGAATATTTCGTGGAAAATTAATTTTTAAGACATTGAAACCAAACTCTTCTGTTTCATATTTTAAGAGTCGAGAAACAAGAAAAATGTGACTTTATCGCTTTCAAGTTGGACACAAGCTTGAAAAGATAAGAGTTCGATGATCTTTTCAGTTAAAAAAGTCAGTAAAGATCAAAGTGACTGCTCTGGTAATCTAGGTAAATGGGTGTACCAAATATCCAGAACTACCATATACACCTTGGTAAAAATGAAAGAGAGATCAACCAAGGACTTAATGTATGTGCAGGTAATCTCCCTGAATTTTGTGTTCAGTGTATCACGGGTAAGAGGCGGCAGACTCGGCTTCCTATCCATAAAGGATTGCAACCTAAAAGGGTCTCCCTTTATATACTCGACGGTACGGGGAGCACAATTCTGTACTAGCGCTGTCTAAATCCAGACGGTGAATGACAGCTACTAGGTTCAATGACGCCAGAACATGTAACTAGCCTAGACCACTAAATGTGAGCATTAAGTTTCAATGCGTCCTTAGGTTTATTGATTAAATTTTAAAGTTGATCTTAAATTATGTTTCAATTTTTAGGCCCTATCGAATGTTGGATCTCATAAAAATATCTAAATGTAAACTACATGCCACAAAACAAAATTCTGTTCAATGAAGAGCTATCTACGGGAGAGTTGAGAGCTTTTCAAATGACAACAAAACGAAATGCACAAAAACATCCACTACTATTTCCAATGCAAGCTAATGAAACTAGAAAACTTCTCTCTTGGAGTTATATAACACTAGTAATGCGAAAGAGCTTTCAATTTTCACTAGGCTAATCAAAATGCAAAGAAATTTGTTTTTGTATTTTTCAATATTTTAGAAAAAATGCACTAAATGAATGAAAAAATTAAATGAAAAAACCAATTCGAGAAATGACAGTGAGAGAGATGAAACAAACAAGTTCATTCAATACAAACACACACAATCAAGACTCAAACTGATGACAAAATCCCTCCAACTGAAGAAGAATCTCGAAAAATACTCACACAAACCGTGTAATCTAGGCTTGGAGTGAGCCAAAGTGAAAATTTAATGAAAGAGAGAACAATCACTCAGCTAACACAATGATACAATGGAATCCAGAAAAACGAATGCAAAGAAGTGAAAATGAAGTTGACCGGGAAAGCAAGCACCCAAAACTCCCATGAGAGGTTCAGATCATTGAAGCACCTAGAAGCCCTAGGGCTAGAATGAAAAACTAATAATAAAGGGAAAACAACCGGAGGATAAGGGCCAAACACAGTCAACAATAACTTCAAGGCACTCAATCAATCAGAAAAATGACACCAGGACCTAAATTCAAGCTCAAAGAACCCAAAAGCAAGAACACCCTAACACCAAACAGAGTTGGCATGCCTATTTTCTATAATCTGCACCAAAACAGAATTGGCATGGGGGCCTAACTAGCAACTAGCGCCAGTCGGTGCAACTTTCAAGCACTAAACCGTGCCAATCGAGTTTACCATGGGAAAAGATGAAAAAGGAAAAACAAAGACTAGATAAGGTCTTGTAGGGGCTGAATAGGGGTTTGACACCAAAGGAGGCGAACTAGAAGAGAAAATAAATCAATCAAAAGCCAAAAACAACCAAAAGAGGAAAGACTAACTCCAACTGACTCCCTAGCGGAGTCACCAATTTGTTGAGGAGGTAAATCCCCTCTGCGGACAGAGGCGATCCCACTAGCCCAGATTGGGTCTAACAACAATCAAGTCACACAATGACATTGGTTCCTAGTTACAAAAAAGACAGATTGTGATGAGTAGCCTACCTCAAATCCCACACAGTTGTCGTTGGAGAAAAGATGATGTTTCCCGTCCCTCGCTTGACAGATTACAATCCTTCCATTCGACATGTCTGAACACCTGTACAAATGCAAGGAAATAATGACATACAATGTAAAATCTAAAGCATGTAACTATATATCAGTCAGAGAGGATATAATTCATTGCATTACGTAAATAAATGAAACATGAATGGAACCAAAAATCAGAGTCGCTTATATTATAAATGACAAAAGAGATATTACAACCAAATGCTCTGACGCTATGATCTTCCTTCGGTGGGGCTTGAAGTGGAGCATGTCTTAACAAATCCTGTCAGGAATCTGGACGAAGCTCTCTCTCTTACAGGATTCTCTTTGGCTTAGCTCTCAATAGTTGCCCAGCTATAGTTTCCTTCCTACAAGTTCATCTCCCAAGCATTCAACTCTTGGACATATCTTCAGCCCTTGGCCGTACTGTTCATCTAGCTTGGAAATGGAGAGGGAAAGCCTTTATATATGGAGGAAGGGGAGTTGGGATCCCTATAATCATGGGATAGGCCCTATCTCTTAGGAAGTTTCCATGATAGGTGGAAAACCATTTCCTATACATGGAGATCCGGAGCCAAACCACTCAACTCCTTTTGATGATTCATTCTGGATTTTGTTAGAATAAAACTTCCACCATTTATTTTTTTAAAACATTCCTTAATAATCTTGGTGTGAGTGAAACACAAGGACAGAGTGCCAGTTGGCATGCCCTCTAGTGTGGATTTCCCCCATTGGTGCGAGGGATGAATTGGCTAGTTGCGCCAAGGCTAAAACATCTATTTTTAGGTTTTTTCAGAGGAAATTTTCTTTAGGAGAATGTTTGTCCTTATGCAAGAGGATGCCATGAAGGTGTTTTCAGGACATTTTACTATTCACAAGTCATGAGAATAGTCCTCCAATGTATAGGATGAGGGATTGCAGGGATGGTGACAAAATGTTGTGTAACATTAACCTTCACCTTAACCTTAACCTTGACTTTACCCTTAACCTAACCTTAACCTTAACTATAACCTAACCTTAACCTTGACCTTAAATTTACCCTTAACCTTGACCTCAACCTTAACCTTAACCTTGACCTTAACCTTAACCTAACCTTAACCTTAACCTTAGCCTTCCCAAACTGTTAACCTTAACCTTAAACTTAACCTTTGTTGTGTAACTAGCTCCAAAAATAGAAGAAAAGAGATATCAACGCCTTATAAATAAGCCACTTCGAGAGGGAAACCTCCAATACATTACATAAATGAAAAATTCTTCGATGATACAAATTACAAAACCTCCTTTCTATATATAGGAGTCCATGGGGCCATAATGTAATCCTAGTGGGGCCACAATGTAATCCTAGCCGACCTAACAATAATAATTTAAGGGCACAACAATAACAATATGGGAGTTACAAGGGTACAATAATAACAATAAGGGGTTTACACTAACAACAATAATGGACTCTAATAGTAATATAGAGACCTAACATGCCCCTCTCCTTCAAAAAAGTGTTGTCCTCAATGCTTGAGTAGCTCTGGGTGCTTCTATATAAAATTCTCATCCTCCCATGTAGAATCTTCAGTGGGCAAGTTCTTCCACTTGATGAGATACTCTGAAATTGATCGATTCCGTAGCTGTCAAGTTCTTGTTTCCGTGACTGCTTCAAGTTCCAATATGATTTTTCCTTCCTCATCAAGTTCTGGCAATATTGTTTGAACTAGAAGATTTTCACCTATAATCTTCTTTAAGCATGAAACATGGAAAACTGTATGCACTCGTGAAGAAGCAAGAAGCTCCAATTTGTATGCCATAGTACCAATATTTTGCAACACCTTGTAAGGACCATAGTACGTTGGCGATAATTTATTATGCTTCCTAGCTTGCTTGAGGGACATTTGTTTGTATGGTTGTAGCCATAAAAATACCCAGTATCCTACATCAAAACTTCTCTCACTGCGATGTTGATCTGCCTATTGTTTCATTTGATTTTGTGTCAAATTCAGGTTATCCTTTAAGAGTTGGAGAACTTCTTTTTGATGCTCGATGTGATCTTCCACTACTTGAACCTTCGAATTTTCTCTTAAATATGATGTGATGGATGGTGGATGATATCCATAAAGTGCCATAAATGGGGTCATTTTTGTTGTATTATGGAATGAAGTGTTATACCACCATTCAGCGAGAGGTAACCACTTGACCCATTGTGTTTGTTTATCAGATACAAAACAATGAAGATATCGTTCCAAACATTTATTTACTATCTCAGTTTGACCATCAGATTGAGGATGATAAGATGTGCTATGAGGTAATTGAGTACCCAAACAAGAAAATAACTCTGTCAAAAAATTTCCAGTAAAAATGGGATCTTTATCGCTCACAATAACCCTTGGGTTTCCATGTAGCTTTTGAATTGTGTCCATAAATGTAGTAGCAATTGTACGTGCTTTAAATGGATGAGATAATGCACAAAAGTGTGCATACTTGGTAATTCTATCAACTACCACCATGATGACACTCTTTCCTTCGGACTTAGGTAAACCTATGATAAAATCCATTGAAATCTCCTCCCAACGTTGACTTGGAATGGATAAAGGTTGTAGAAGTCTTGGGGTCTTAATTGTTTCCACTTTATTCTGCTGGCAAACCAAACATTCCGCCACAAACTTTTGAATATCAGATTTAAGGCCATCCCAAAAAAATTCGTTCTTCACCCTCTGGTAAGTTCTTAAAAATCCTGAGTGTCCTCCTAAAGGAGAAGTGTGCAATTCCAGAAGAATCTTTTGTTTTAGTTGGGAATTCTTGCTAAGATATAAGCGATCTTTGTACCATAAGGAATCATTTTTCCAACTAAATGTATCAGATGTACTAGGATCTTGCTGCAACTTTTGAATGAGTGTCCATACATATTTTTCCTTCTTCCATTCATCTCTTACTTCGGTTATCCAATCTGGTTGGATAATAGAAATGGCACAAAGCAATGCTTCCACCTCTTCATTCTTTCTTGAAAGTGCATCTGCAACAACATTAAGCTTTCCTTTTTTGTAGATTATTTCAAAGTCATAACCCAACATCTTTGTGACCCATTTTTGCTGCTCTTCTGAAGATAGTCTTTGTTCCAAAAAGTGTTTAAGATTATCATGATCAGTTTTTACCTTGAAGTGTCTTCCCATTAGGTAAGTTCGCCATTTCTTTAGTGCATGTAGTATTGCTAACATTTCCTTCTCATAAATAGGTTTCTGTAAATACTTGCCTTTGATTGGACGACTTTCAAAAGCAATGGGTCTTCCTTCCTGCATTAAAACTGCACCAATTCCATTTCCTGAGGCATCACATTCCACAATAAAGGTTTTTGTGAAGTCTGGTGTAGCTAAGACCCATGCTAGGCACATTGCCTCTTTAAGATGTTCAAAGGCCTTAGTTGCTTCAGGAGTCCATGAAAATGCATCTTTCTTCAATAATGTTGTTAGAGGTGCTGCTATTCTCCCAAAATTCTTAACAAACTTGCGATAATACCCTGTTAACCCGAGAAATCCTCGCAACTGCTTTATGGTTGTGGGGAATTTCCATTCCTTAATGGCTTTAATTTTGTTAGGGTCTACCTTAACACCCTTGTGAGATACAATATGACCCAAATATTCCACCTCTTATACTCCAAAGGAACATTTGGATGTTTTTTCATATAATTGTTTCTCTTGCAATAGTTTGAGCACCTTGTCAACATTTTCAACATGATCCTTCCAAGACCTGCTGTAGATTAGTATATCATCAAAATATACTAGCACAAATTTTCTGAGGAAGGGTTTGAAAATGGAATTCATCAACACTTGAAATGTAGAAGGTGCATTGGTAAGGCCAAAAGGCATGACCAAAAACTCATAATGACCCTCATGAGTTCGAAATGTTGTTTTTGGAATATCTTCAGTCTTCATTCTAATTTGATGATATCCTGAGCAAAGATCCAACTTGGTAAATTAAATTTCTCCATGTAATTCATCCAATATTTCATCAATCACAGGAATGGGAAATTTATCTTTAATGGTGAGCTTATTGAGCTCCCTATAATTCATACACATGCACCATGATCCATCCTTCTTGTGTACCAATGCTATAGGAGCAGAGAAAGAACTTTGACTAGGTTGAATTATACCTGCCTCTAACATTTTTGCAATCATACGTTCAATTTCGCTCTTTTGGACATAAGGATATCTATAAGGCCTGATGTTCGGAGGAACACTTCCTGGAATCAAATGAATAGCATGATCATGATCATGAATAGGTGGGAGTCCTTCATGATTTTCAAACACCTTGGAATGATTGTCCAAAACTTGTTGGGGATCTGCAGAAATAGATGATTTTGATGTTGGAACTTCTAGTGAGCATAATTGTGCAATTACGCCTCGTTTTTCTTTCTTTAGAAGCTTTGTCATGACATTAGAGCTTATTATCTTTCTTGGCTTCCCTGCAATACCCTGTAATTTGACTCCTTTTCCTTCTGAAAAAAAATTCAAGAAAAGTTCTTGAAAATTAAAAGCTACCGTCCCCAAAGATTGTAACCATTGTACTCCTAGTACAACATCAGCACCTCCCATAGGAATGGAAAGCATTGGACTATTAAACAAATATTCCCCCATGGTTAGCTTGATATTATGGAATTTTCCAGAGCAATTTATAGTTCCTCCATTTGCAACCATCACTTGACATTCTGGTGCTGGGTATAGGAAACAATTCAATTCCTTGGCTACCTTACAATGAATAAAATTATGGGTGCTACCTGAATCAATCAACACTATTGCCTTTTTTTTCTTAATATGTCCTTCTATGTTCAGAGTTTGAGGAGTGGTAATTCCTGCCAATACATTACACGATATGGTCAAACTCATTTCTTCCTCTTCTAGGGTTGGTTCCTGGTTTATATCCTCTTCTTGTTCATTTTCTTCTTCCTCTTCACAATCTATGTAAAATAATTTCTTCTCAACACACTTATGACCTTTAGTGTATTTTCTATCACAACTATAGCAAAGCCCTTTTGCTCTTTTTTTTTCCAATTTTTGTGGTGTCAACCTTTTAGGTTGTGGAAATCTAGGCGTAGCAACACTTCCTTCTTTATAGAAGTGAGTGGTAGGCTTCCTTGTCTCCATAATTTTACATTCAATTTTTCTTGCCAACCTGAATGCCTTCTCCAATGAATCAGGTTCCAAAACGTGAACTTCATGTTGGATGCTATCCTTTAAAGTACATATGAAGAGATCAATCCTGTGTTCCTCTGGAATATTAGTTACCCTTATATTCAATCTTTGGAAGTCCTCAATGTGCTCCCCCACTAAGCCCTTTTGTTTGAGATTTATCAATTGGCTAAAGAAGGTGTTGCTCTTTGTATCCTCATAATGTGTTATCATTTCCTTCGTAAAAATTGACCAAGTGAAAAATTTTTTACTGGAGCAAAGCCATCGATACCATACAAATGTATTTTGTTCTAAATGTAAAGTTGCAATGCATACGTTTTGTGTGTTTTTCACATTATGGAGATCAAAATATTGCTCCATCTGTAGTATCCATGTTACAGGATCCTTTCCATCAAACTTCCTCATATCCATTTTTGGAATATGGTGGTTCTTCCTGCCAACATTAGAGTTTATGAAGTCACGATTAACATTTATTTTTTTCTCATGATGAGTTCCCTCTACTATCATTTCACCATTAGGAAACATTTCTTGTATCAACTTTGTCAAACCTTCCATGTCTACTTTTAGATCATTCTTCTTGTTTTCCATGTTTTATTTCATTTTTTCATCGATCTTAGCTTCCATGTCATCCATATTAGATTCTATACCATCTATCTTAGATTCCACGCCTTTCTTCAAAACATCCATTTCATTTTTTGTTGCTCTTTGCGAGAGTGAAATTTGGTGCACTTGCTCTTGTAATTTTTATAGATCATGTTGCAATTATTCATCTTCATGATCATAGTAGAGCCTTCTGAAGGCTTAATGGGTGTTGAATTATTTTTACGGAGCATTTTTTTTTAACCCAATAGTGATATATATTCTACAATATGCCCTTGGAATCAATTCAAATCGATTCTTCAAACAATACTTATGCAATTCGTAAAACAAAATACACACATTTTTCTTGCTTTTGAGGAGATCGATATTAAAATTGGATTATCTTTGTGATTGAGGCTCTTCAATATCTGAAATTGGGTACTGAGGTATCCTTCTAAATTATCTTTCAAATTCCACAAGTATGACTTGATTTGGATTCTCCAAGACAAAGTTATGTCCAATCTCCCACAATGACCTAATTATGGATAGGTTCAGTAGAGAAACATTGTATGACTTTCCACGTGCCATTGTTTCATTTTTTAGCTCTAAAATTGGTAGCAAAGAAACTACAGTCTGTTTACTTGCTACCACTTTTTACGGTACTCCAATCCGATGCTCAGAGAGAGAGTTATGTAGATTTTCCCACGATCACCTCTTTGAGATGAAATTCAAGAGCCTGAAAAAGCACTACCTTCCACGGATCATATCTCATAAAATATTGTGAACCAAGCTCTGAAATATTTTTATGAGTTTTCTCAAGATTTCATCTTTGCATCCTAAACATTTCAGATTTTGAACCTTCGTAGAAAAAAATTTATAGCGCAAATACCACACTGACCTTTTTATATTAAATTGAGAAGCATGCAAAAAGACCTACCTTCCAGAGCTCATATCTCTAACAATATTCCTCAGGATTTCAGATTCACACCCTAAAACTTTTACCTTCTGAAACTTCGTAGAAAAAAAGTTGTAGCGAAAATTCCACGATGACTTGTTTGGAGCAACAAAACCCTAGAATCCAAAGCTCTGATACCAAATTTTGTGTAACCAGCTCCAAAAATAGAAGAAAAGAGATATCAACGCCTTATAAATAAGTCACTTCTAGGGGGAAACCTCCAATACATTACATAAATGGAAAATTCTTGAATGATACAAATTACAAAACCTCCTTTCTATTTATAGGAGTCCATGGGGCCATAATTTAATCCTAGTGGGGCCACAATGTAATCCTAGCCGACCTAACAATAATAATTTAAGGGCAGAATAATAACAATATGGGGGTTACAGGGGTACAATAATAACAATAAGGGGCTTACACTAACAACAATAAGGGACTATACTAGTAATATAGGGACCTAACAACCTTAACTTGACTAAACCCGTAACCTTAACCTTAACCTTAACCTAACCTTAACCTTATCTTAGCCTTTACCTTAACCTCAACCTTAACCTTAACTTTGGTTAGGTAAAATCAAGGTTAAGTTTAAGTTAAGGTCAAAGTCAAGGTTAAGGTTAGGGTTAGGTTATATTTAAGGTTGAGGTAAAGAGTAAAGTCAAGTTTAAGGTTAGGTTAAGGTTAAGATTAGGGTTAAGGTTCACGTTAAGGTTAAAGTTAAAGGTTTGGTTAAGGTTAAGGTTAGGTTAAGGGTAAAGTTAAGGTTAAGGTTAAGGTTAAGGGTTTGGTCAAGCTTAGGGCTAGGTTATAGTTATGGTCAAGGTTAAGGTTATGGTTAACGTAAGGTTAAGATGAGGTTAAGGGTAAGGTTAACGTTAAGGTTAGGTTAAGGTTATGGTTGATGTTAGGTTAAGGTTAAGGTTAGGTTAAGGGTAAAGTTAAGGTTATGGTTAAATTAAAGGTTAGGGTAAGGTTATGGTTAGGTTAAGGTTAAGGGTAGGTAAAGGTTAAGGTTAAGGTTAAGATTAAGGGTAAGGTTAAGGTTTTGGTCAAGGTTAGGGTTAGGTTATAGTTAATGTCAAGGTTAGGGTTAGGTTATAATTAATGTCAAGGTTAAGGTTAAGGTTATGGGAAGGTTAAGGTTAATGTTAATGTTAAGTTAAGGTTAAGGTTAAGGTTTGGTCAAGGTTAGGGTTATGTTATAGTTAAGGTCAAGGTGAAGGTTAGGTTAAGGTTAAGGTTAAGGTTAGGCTAAGGGTAAATTCAAGGTCAAGTTTAGGGTTAGGTTAAGGGTAAGATAAGGTTAAGGTTAAGGTTAACGTTAATGTTAGGTTAAGGTCAAGGTCAAGGTTGAGGTTAAGGTTAAGGTCAAGGTTAAGGGTAAGGTTAAGGTTATGGTTAGGGTAAGGTTATGGTTAAGGTTAATGTTAAAGTTAAGGTTAAGGTTAAGGTTAAAGGTTTAATTAAGGTTAAGGTTACGTTAAGGTTAAGTTTAATGTTAAGGGTTTGGTAAAGGTTAGGGTTAGGTTATAGTTAAGGTCAAGGTTAAGGTTATGGTTAAGATAAGGCTAATATAAGGTTAAGGGTAAGGTTATGGTTAAGGTTATGGTTAAGGTAAGGTTAAGGGTAAAGTTAAGGTTAACGTTAGGTTAGGTTAAGCTTAAGCTTAAGGTTAATTTTAAGGTTAGGTTAAGGTTAAGGTTTAAGGTTATGGGTCTTAACATTAACCTTCACTATAAGCTACCCTTAACATTAACCTTTACCTAATCTTAAACTTAACCTTAACCATAACCTTAACCTTAACCTTGACCTTAACTATAACCTTAACCTTAACCAAACCCTTAATGTTAACCTTAACTTAACCTTAACCTTAACCTTAACCTAACCTTAACCTTGATCTTAACTATAACATAACCCTAAACTTGACCATAACCTTAACCTAACCTTAACCTTGAATTTACCCTTAACCCTAACCCTAACCATAACCTTTACCTTAACGTAACCTTCACCTTAACATTTACCTTAACATAACCTTAACCTGACAAAACATGTAACTTGTGTTGGGGTGCCAATGTTTTGGCAAGTTTGGCAATACCAAAAGATGAGACAACATTAGAACTACTTTCAAACCTCATGATCTAGCCCTCCTAGGTCCAGAGAGGGATCTCTCTATATAGGCAAAGATATAAGTCTTTGAAGTTTCAGTTTCAAGGTTTTAGGCTAGTTATAAGGCTCAGGGTTTGTTTTGTTTTGTTTGGTTGGTTGTTGGGGAACTGGAATGAAGGGTTCAATAAAAGACAGAGGGTGAGAAAAGAGGATTTCAGGCAAAGGAGAGATAATTCAGAGAACAATCGAGACCACTGGGAAATGGAGTTAGGAAAGGGTTTACTTGCTATTCAGTATGCAGGCTTTCAGTTGGGCTAGTCATCTAAAGCATTGGATCTTAAAGATGATAGTTTGGTATGAAATGATGCGGAAAGAAGGGAATAATAAGGAAACCTCCAAGATGACCATTCAGGAATCGGATCCAGGGATAGGACATGCCATTAGACACCTATGACCCAACTCCTAAGGGTTAACTCTTCAGACAAAGGGAACATTAAAGATTTAAACACAAAGGTGAAAACCTAAGATCACAGAAAGATTTTGAGCTTTCAATGCTTCAGCATCCAGCTTAACCGAACTTAGAAAGTTTCAATTGATTGAAAAATACCCTAGTGAGATAGAGACAGTGTTCTAAACTCCCAGTATCCCAATTCATTCGATTAAAGCCTAACAAGAATATTTGAGAGCAGATTCATTAATTCATACATCAGCTAGCAGTAAATATAGCCACTACACTGGTTAAATTAACTTAAATCAACACTCAAGTAACACATACAGTGGAAAACATCAAAGGTAGGGAGAGCAGAAACATAGGGTACCATGCGGGGGTAAATCGTATGCCAGATTTCTAATGTGTACTAGAAGAAATGAAATATGATGAATCACAAAGGGAAACATAGACAAAGATAGAAAAACATCACCACTACTTTAAATCAAGATCCAAAGAAATGTGCTTGTCATATTAAATAGAAACACCAGTCATGTACAACATTTCCAAAAACTTGATATTCAGTCTGAAAACATTTTCCTCGGCCTATCTTACAACTTTTCACAGAGAACAGCTTACAACTTATAGATATCCGATCAACAACCCTTTCAATGATTTTCTTCATGAGTTTTATAGCTGAAAGAGAGGCAAAGGAGGTATATGAAACAATAAATGAAACATTAAAAATAGAGTAGAAGAAGTGGGTCGAAACCCATTCTGTTTTAATATCTGAGCATTAATCTTCAGTACTCTTTGGATGAAAGAGTGGTCTTCGACAGGTGGCAATTTACTCAAGGTATGCTCTCGATGTGATTTCACTACAGTGCTCGTAGTAATCTGGTGAATAAACAAAGGTAGATAAATGACTTCAAAGTCTTCCATACCGCGTAACGAATTCTCTGGTAGCATTAGGATTGTTGTCAGGGTGGAAACCTTCTCATGGACACAATGTAGACTAAAACAGTATGAGTGTTGTGTCCTTTCTCGGGAGGAGACTTCTGCTGATGTGAAACCTTGATGATATTGTTTTCTACGCATTACGCCTTATTAGGCCTTCCATGTGAGTCATGAGGTCTTCAATCTGGTATTTTTCCTTTAAAACACTGATTTAAGGATTAACATCTTCAATAATGCGCACTAGAACTCCTTGACTCTGTACTGATACTCTTTGCCGCTTTATGACTTTCTCTGTCTATGAGATCTGAGCTTTGATGGTGTTGGGAAGGTTTAGCACAGTTAAACCCTATAATTTTAATGGAAATTATGCTCTTACACCCTCCCAGGCTCCTCTCTGATCTTTCAGGCTCTAAAAAAATTTCATTTGCGCTCTACGCCACTATAACAGTGACTGTGAGCAATGACAGTTCTCACCGCCTGTAGACCGGAAAAACACACAAGTCTATTAAGAAATCCATGCATGGGGGAGGGTGGCTGTGGTGGAATGATTTGACGATGGAAGTGTAACAAGAGAGAATGTTATGGATGCAATGGAAAGTGGTGGGAACATGCAGTGAAACAGTGAGAAAATGCATGTGGAAGTTGGGAGAAAAGAAAATTTTTTAATGTAAAAACATTAAAATCTTAATGCCGGGCGGGATGGTATGATGTTTAATGTAAAACCCAAGGTTTGGGCCTTTGAATGAAATAAATAGAAAATTCACGGAAAAAATATGAAATGGGTTGATATGGTGGGACCCGGTCATGGGTGGAGGACGATTCAATCAGGACCGTCGGATCTCAAGAGGAGATCGACGACTGTGATCTAATTGGAGGGGAGCGATGGGAGGGTCAACACTCCAATGAGTGATGGTGCAATTGCCTTAAGAACATTGGATCTTATGTGAGATCAATGGCCGAGATCATGTCGGAGGATCGCAATCGGGAGGAACGGAAGGCGGCTCCATTTGAAATTTGCGATTGCGATCGGAGCGAGGATGCAAGGGCCGTCGGATTAAAAGTGAATCAACGGTGGAGATTACAATAGGGGGATCACAATCGGGGAGTGCCATGGGTAGCACATTTTAAAATTTATGATTGCGATTGGTGCTGGCCGTCAGATTAAAAGTGAATCGACGGTCGAGATCGCAGCGCAAATTTACAGACCAAACCCCAATCGCATCGGGAATTTTTAATATAACATAGAAATACGCTCACCGAAAGTTGTGATTGTGATTAGCACCTAGGCCTTAGCACTTGGTATTATAGATCGAGGTATATGTGGAAGTGGTTAAGGGGCTGGCTGTAAAAGGGGCTAAGCCAGCGTAAAGAAAAATGGGTCTTTTAGCCTTAGAGACAGCGTTTTAGGCTAAAAAGGAGGCTTTCGGTAGAGGTAAAAGAGGGATTTAAAATCAAATGAAGGGTTTTCACTTGATTCTAAGGATGAAATTGGTGGTTTAGGAGATTTTGGGAGGGATTATTTAGGGTTGAAAAGGGGAACTTCGAATATGGGAAACGGGTTAAACTAGGGAATTTTGCAGGGATACAAAGGGCAAATGAATGCCTTTCTGAGCACAGTTTTTTACAGTCAATGGGACTTTTTGGATGGAAACAGTAGTGAGGATATTTTCAAAGGAAATGGACACACAAAGGCTTCAAGGAGAGAGATTTTCATAGAAAATGTATCTCTTGAAGGCTCAAAACAATTTAGCCACCTATTTACTCAACAAAAAATTCATAAGTGGCTAATAGTGGCTCCACATGGGGATGGTATCTTCTTGAAGGTGTCAAGAATTCAGAAAATAATATTTGAAGTAGGCCAGATGCCTGATCCTTGAACCATCTTATCTTCTTTGATTTCAATTGTTGCAAACATGATGGATATGAATTAGCAGAAAACATTCCCCAAACAATCTACCTACCCATCCTACAGTCCTAACATTTTTTCTTCAAGGTGCATTTGAATTTGCAGACCTTCTTCATCATTTTTTATTGAAAATAGAAAACACACTAATCTAATTCCACCCTTGTCACTCCATGAGACAAGATTAAACTGTTGGCCTCAAATGTTTTTCTACCTAATCTAGTATCTTCTGGGATTAAATTTTCCAACAGATTTCTTCTCTATATCCTACAATACAAATTTAAAAATAGTCAAACTAGGATTAGACAGTCTGGTTTGTTGCGTATCCAAGGCATAAAGACAGTTGCACATGGAATGAAATTGAATAAAACTAAAAACAAAATCTTGAAGGCTTGAAATCTGAAACTTTGAAGCATCCTTCTTTTCTTTGTGACTCAAGTTTTGAGCTTGTTAGAGTCACTTTCTTCTTCATTTCAGCTCTGGTTTTGGGCTTGTTAGAGCTGATTCTTATTTCTTCTTTGCTGGTTCAGATTTTGGGCATGTTAGAACCAACTGTATTCACTTATTTTGGCTCAGGTTTTGATCGTTTTAGAGCCAATCTTTGCACTCCATAGGTTCATGTTTTGAGCATGTCTGAACCTTTCTTTCTCTCTGTTTTTTTTTTTTTAAATTCACTTTTTCTTGAAAATATAACACAGCAATGGTATTTACAATGGGAATGAAAAATGGAAATCAAAAATCAGCAGTAGTAGTGTTTGAGCATCCTGCCATTGACAGGACCCCCAAACAGCTCTGTACCGTCTAGCTCTTGCAAAAAAAAGGCATTTGGACCAACAGTGGCCTGGATGATGTAAGGACCCTGCCACAAACTGTCAAATTTTCCATGCTTTCCTTTGTCTTCTCTCCTAGAGTCCCACTTCAGAACTTTATCTCCAATTTTGAAGTCAGAAACCTTGGTTCTCCTGTCAAACAAATTCTTCATATTTTCCTGAACTTTCAGAGCTCTGTTATAGATATATTCCCTTGTTTGTTGGAGATGAATTGTTTGGTTTATCCTCCTCACCATGTTGTCTTCTTCTATCTGAATCTCTTGGACAAGTTTAATCACTGGTACCCCAAGGCTGGTAGGAAACACTGCCTTTCTTCCATAGACAAGCTGATATGGTGACATGCCAATGGATTTCTTTGTTGTAAGCATGTCCGCCCACAAGGCGTGCACTAACTTGTTATGCTATGACTTCTTGTTTTCTTCAACCATATTCTTGATAATGGTCACCAAGATCTTGTTAGATGTGTTATCACTCAATTTTCCTTGCAGTTGTGGAAATGTGAAAGTATTCAAGGTAACCACAAACTTAACCTTCAAGTAATCATTGACCGCATCCAGAGAGGGCTCTCTCTTTAAAATTTAGTTTGTTCTTGGAAGGTTTTAGGCTAGTTATAAATCCAAGAGTTTGTTTGAAAATGGTGGAATTCGCCAACTAAGGGAAAGGTTGAATATTTTCAGGCCATTGGGCTATGGAGTCAGATGATGGCTTTACTGGATTTCTATTCTACACATAAGATGGCTTTGCAGGGCAAGATAGCCAAAACAGAGAACAATCCTTAAAATTTAAAGTGGATGGAATGGGTTTGAAGGGATGAAAGGCAGTTAAGAATCTTTCACCATGTTCCAAAAGGAAGAGATGAGATGATTACAAATAAAGAGCAGTGAAGAATTCTCTACTATAGTAATCAAAATGTTTAAATTAGTGAAGTAAGAGCAATTAAGAATTCATTGCTTATAACTAATTTAGAGGAAAACATTTAGAATAATCACAACTGAACTCAGAGTACAATTAAGTAAATTCTGAGTTATTCTTTTGTGTCAATTATTCAGAAATGGACACAATGATATTATAAACAAATATAAAACTTAAGACATAGAATAGAAAGACTTATTGATCTGTAGTCTGACACATGAATCCTGCAAAAAGTCTTGAGCTTCAATTCATCATCCAGCAAGCCACAAAGAAATTTCTCCAAAACACTTTATTCCAAAAATTCAATGTTACAGCAAAGTAGAACTTCCAAAATACTTCCAAGAGTATGATTATACAAATTCTAAACTAAAATATCTTAGAAAATATCAAGATTAGTTCACAAATTTCTCCAACTATTTTACATAAATAGAACTTAAGTAAAGGACACTCAAACTAATTCATCTATTTGGCACTATTTTTTATGGATAGGTGATGAAAAAGAGGAGAATTCGAATTTTATCCAACTCTTAGTTGATGATGAGGCATCCAAGTCACTAACTGCTTCCTTTCTTTGTGAATTATGCTCCAACAATTCTGCAAACTTGGGTTCCAATGATACCTTTGTATTTCTCAATCCGTAATAGATATGTAAAAAGTGAAAGAGGTTATTGTGTATCAATATGTTGGTCAGATAAAACTCTTTCACTTTCCTAAAATTCCTCTCCATCTGTGCACAATAGGCTCTGCAAAACTATGTGTAAAACAGAGTTTTACAGAGTCTGAAAAATAGCCTGTAAAGATGTACATTTATCTCTCATTCTGAAATCACTGTGCCAAAAGTGAGATAGGTTTTTGTATATGGGTCTCTTAGGCACAAAAAAATCCTTCGGTTTTGTAAAATTTATTTCTGATTGGCCACAATATTCTCTGAAAAGTGATGACTTAATAGGAATTTTCTGCAAAAAGTGCTTTCCAACATTGTTTAATATTTCCAAAACCATAATGGCTGTTAGAAAAGTGAGAGAGGTTTTTGTAGATGGCTCTCTTAATAACATAAAACTCCTTCAGTTTTGTAAAATTCATCTTGGATTGATCACAATAGTGTCTGCAAAACAATGACTAAAACATGCAATTTCTACAAAAATATTCCTTCTTGTTGTGTTTTTCATCTTTTCACTTTTTTGTCCCTTTGACTGTTTTACTTTCACTTTAGACAAAAAATCATTGTTGGTGAAAATATTTTCATTTCCTCTTTTTACCATTTTACTGTCTCAGTAATTACTTTTACTGTTTACCTTTGACTGCTCTGTAACTTCATTTTAACTTTCACTCTGAATTTTACCTGATACACTTTAACCACTGATACTCTTTAACTGTTATGCTCTCTAGCCGTTCTTTACTATGTCCTTTTACCTTCAATGTGTAGTTTAGGTTTTTACTGTCTGTTTCAACAGTAAATCGTTTAATATCATGTTTCCTTTGCTTGTCTTTCAACTGTATGTTTTATCTTCCATCTCTATTTGAATAGATTTGATAAAAATCCTGGAGTAAACAAGTCTTATGACTAGTATTAAGACTGTTTATCCAAGGATGTGGTCTTCTGATCACCTGTAAAACAAAAAAAATTGTCAAGAAAGCATTGGTTTGCAGGGGAGGTCGAAAATGTTTCATTTGATTTTGAGAGGTCTGTGGAGTGAATCTAGAATGATTTTGGGGAGGTAAACCATGCTCGAATTGGTTAACAGAGGCTTCAGGTGGCGCAACTACGTTACAAAGGGTTTTACTGCATAATCAAGTGAAAATGAGCAACACTGGGGTGTTTGAACAGTGATTAAACAGGTACTAGTTATAGCAGATGAATGCTTGGGCACTGGTCTAACAATGGCGTTCAGCAATTTTGGTTGGCGGCGTCTTAATCAGCGGAATTTTTGAATTCTTTAGTGGAGGACGCAGTTGTTTTCAGCAGTGAAAATGACAGAAAATACACAGGTTTTTTTTTTATTTACAAATTCAATGGGGATTTTTATTTTTCCGAGGATGACATCATTGGTACGAGAAGACACATCACTGGGACCGGCCAGAGCACGGCATCATTGTGATGGCGATGAACGGAAACATTCCACACACGACATGTAGTCAGAGCACTATTTGGAAACCACCGTGTTCCCGCGTGTTAACCTTCGGACGGGAGACAGTCAGCGGAATGAACTTGGACCGTAGATTTTCGGAGGGGCGATCCAACAGTTGGCGGAACATGGAGTTGGCGGTGAGTTAATGTGTGGGCCCAACGGGGTTTTAAATGGAGGTTAAACGATTAATTAATCTAGATGATTAATTAATTTCGGTGGTTTAATAGGGGTCGGGGTTACGGATGGTGTATTTCAAAGTTTTGGTTTAAATTAAAACTTCGGGTTTTATTCATTTTTCCGTTTAAAACATAAAACATATGTTTAAAACCCTTTCAATATTTTTATTATATGGTCATAAATTAATGCAATTTATTAACCATAGGGGCGGGGATAGTTTATAAGGATATGTTTTTAACCAAAGGGTATTGTAATGAGGGATTTTATTTCAAACATATGGAATTAAATACTTTGGCTAAAAATCTATAATAAGAGAGTTTTGGGGATATTACATAGGAGGAGTTAAATACAATAGGATAAGGTATTTTTATTAAGGATTTAATAAATAAATCAGATGTTAATATGACAAAGGGACAAGGGAAACTCAAAATACTTTACACAACTAGGAAAGTGGAGATTTCTGAAGTAAAGTGCATCATCTCAATTTCAACACTTAAACATAGAATAGCAAGTAATTTTGAGGGATTATTATGGAAATTTGCATGATTTTCCTAAGTAAAATAGAATTTTACTTAGGAAAATATTAAAAGTGAATGATTATAATGATAAATAAATTCAAGTACTTAGGTCTTTTTGATCATTAGGCCGAGGGTCCGGTCCCTCCAAAAGTCAAGGAAATGCCTTGAGCCCCTTTAATCTTCAAATACCTTAGCACTTTGGGGACATTAGTAAAACTCTTAGGGAGAAAGTGATGTGGGAAGTTAATGATTTTGACTTTTCTTTTTGTGCATTTTCCAATTAATTTTCTGCTTCAGTACTTGTGATGAAAGTAAAGGATTAAACACATTTAGCAGCATCATTCATCACATGAAACTTTGCAACACCATCTACCTACCCTATCTACTTTACACTACCATTTTCTCTTCTTTATTAGGGTGCACTTAGACTGGCAAACCCTTATCAATTTTCTTTTCTTTTACATGGAAATTCTATCTAATTCTCAACTTATTACATCCAAGGGCTCAGATTAAACTATTGAGCACCTTTTATTAACTCTACCTATCTACTTATCTGCCAAGATTAAACTGTTTGGTCAGATATTTATTCTCTATTCTACAACATGAAATTGAAACATGAATGAGTCAAGTTTAAACAATTTGACTCTTCATAAATTGTGGCAAAGTTTAACAAGCTGCACACAATTACTTATTTACAAAAAATGAAATAGTAGTGGCATTTGGATTTGCACACTTTCCTTGGTCTATTTTTGTTTGGGGTTCATTTCTTTCACTTTTTTGACCAATTTATTTTTCTTACCCTTTGATTTTTCTTTTAGGGTATACCCTCTTTACATTTTTTTAAATTTTTTGATTTTTTGGTTTTTCAAGAATATGGAACACCTTTGCTCAAGAAAAAGGTTTGAACATATTCCATAGTTCAATCAAGACAATCATGAAAAATGACACCTATTGGTATAGGAGTCTAACAAGATGATTCAGCTAACCCATTACCTTGGAGGTAATAAGTAGTTGAATGACCGAGTGCTATCTAGTACCTGTGACAAAAATCAATCCATTTTCTTGGATCCAAAAGAAGCAGCGTTATCACTGATTAATTTTTTTGGGCAGCCAAACCGAGAGAGGATGTGGTCTTCGAGGAACCTAATGATGACAGAATCTGTGGCATTCCTAGAAGGTATGGCCTCTATCCACTTTTTGAAGTAGTCTGTGGCTGTAAGGATCCACTTGTGTTGTGCAGAAGAAGTAGGGTGTATTTCTCTTATGAAATCTAGGCCCCATTGCAAAAAGGGACCTTCAACATAAATGGGTTGTAATGGTAAAGGGAGGAGCTTTCTTTTGCCCTCGAAAATCTGGCACTTATGGCAGGCAATTATCATTTTGTGTATGTCATTGAAAAGTGTAGGCCAGTAATAGCCAGCTCTGAGTATTTTGTTAGCAGTGGCTTTTAAGTTTAAGTGGCCTCCACACTCTCCTGCATGGAACTCTTGTTTAATCCTCTCTTCTTTTGTTTCAGGAAAAAATTTAAGCAATATACCATTTTCATTTTTCCAGTATAAACATTCATTCAGTATGCAATAGTTTATGGCTTTTAGCTTCAAGAATCGGGCCTTAGTTTTTGATAGTTCAGGAGGGGCATTAAGGTCTGTGAGCACATATAGGATATCAGAATACCAAGTAAAGTTTTGAAATTGTTCCCCAATGGTAGGATCGGGCAGTCCATCCTGCTCATCCAAGGCATATACCATGTTAATGTCAAGGGCTTGTAAATTTGATTCAGCCATTAGTTGAGCTAAGCCTTGACCTTTGATCAGTTTTGTGGGCTTTATTTCCAGATCATACTCTAATATTATAGCAATCCATTTGCCCCTCTTTCCGTCAGGATCTTGGGACAAGATGTCTTTAACCACTATTTTTGGCACGTAGGCTATGGTGTGAGAATGTAGTATGTACACCCTAAAGTATTTCAAGGCCTTAACCAAGGCGTAGGCTTGTTTTTCCATTATGTTATATTTTAAGGGTGCATGTCTCAGAGCCTTGCTGAAGAAAGCAATAGGCTGTTCCATTCCCTATGATTTTTTCTGCAGCAAAACTACAGCCACTGTATGCTCGGAGGCGAATGAAAATATCAAGAAATCTTTGAGAAATCTGGGCTGATTAGGACAGGAGCCCAGGTGAGTGCAAGTTTAACTAACTCAAAATATTTTTTAGCCTCTACAGTCCACTTAACCCCTACACCTTTTTTCAACATGTTTTTCATATTCCTGAGGTGCTCAGCTAAGTTGGGAATAAACTCCTTAAGAAGTTAATTTTCCCAGTAAAGGACTGCAACTCTTTAATGTTTCTCGAGTGTGTAATCTGTAGTATTTTCTCAACTCTTTGTGGGTCTATCTTAATTCCCTTCTCTGATATAATATGGCCAAGAAACTTACCTTCTTGTAGCCCGAATATAGTCTTCTTGGGATTTAATGACAGGCCAAACCTTCTACATTTTTCAAAAACTCTTCTGAGATGTTTTAGGTGCTCCTCATCAGACTTGGAGTAGACTGTAATGTCATCCAGGTAGATGAAAATGAAGTGCCCTATCTCTTCTAAAAAGGCTATGTCCATTGCTCATTGGAAGGTCACACCAGCATTCATGAATCCAAAAGGCATTTTTACGTACATAAAAGTGCCCCATGGAGTGGTGAAAGCGGTCTTGAGTTGGTATTTTGGAAGTACTAGAACTTGGTTGTAACCTAAAAAACCATCTAACAGGGAGATCCTTTTTTAGCCTACTACCCTCTGAAGGATATGTTCCATCTTTGGCAAAGGGTAATTGTTCTTGACTGAGGCTATGTTGAGGTTTCTGAAATCAATGCACAGTTTGATGTCACCTGTTTTCTTTCTCCCAGCTACATGGTTTGAGACCCAATCAGAGAACCTCACAGGAACTATTATTCCTGCTTCATACATCTTTTTAATCTCCTTTTGAATTGCAGGAAATTTTTTTGGGTCAATCCTGCAAAGTTTTTGTCTGAAGGGTTTCTGGTTCTCTTTCAAGGGTATTTTCTGCTGTATAATGTTTGTGTCGTAGGCTTTTAATTCCTCGTAGCTCTAGGCAAACACATCGATGAATTATTTGAATAGGTCAATGTATTTCTGTTTCATGTCTGTGGGCAAAGATTTGGCCAATTTTATCATCTTAGGCTTGTCTTCGGTACCTATGTTGCATTCCTCGACATCTAAGTCTAAATGTTCCATAGTGGGTTTTTTCACTACATCTTCGAAATCAAATAAATCCTCTAAAGGTGCCAGACCTCGGGGTATGTTCTTATCTTTAGACTAAAACACCTCTATTTCCTCTTTATCTGCATTCTCATACTCCTCGGTTGGATTTCCAAGTTGTTCAGTTAAAGTTTTTATTTCTCTGTTATGGGGTGATTGTTCTTCGTCGGGGGGCTCTTCGCTTAGGCAACTATCATCGGATTTAGAGTCTAAGTTAGAGAATTCAAACTCATTCCTTTCAAGAAAAAAATCCTCGATATGCTTATCGCCCTCAAAGAACTGCCAATATTTTTCGTTATCAGGCACTGCAGGTCTATACTTGGTTTGAATGAAGATTTGTTTGTCACTAGGAGACTTATGGTACGAACTAGCTAAGCATGCTAATCCATTAGCAATTACGTTCTGACTCCTAGGAACAAACACCAGTTCATATTCTACAATGGTTTTCAATAAATCCATAGCATCATTCCTGTATGCTCTCAATCTAGGGTGTTTCGCTGTGTATTCTCCATTTACCTATTTTATGATTAACTCATAGTCTCCATGTACAACAATCCTACAGGATCCTAGTTTTTTCAACAGATTCAAGCCTAGGATGAGAGCCTCATGCTCTGCGATATTGTTTGTACATTTGAAGTTCAGATTGAAGGCATGACTCTCTGCATAGTCACTCTCTGTGTTATGTACCCACACTCCTGCTCCTGCAGTTCTCCTGGTGCACGACCCATTGAAATTCATTTCCCATAAAGGTTTGTTCTCGGGTTTATCATTGATTTCTTTACTAGCATTGGTTTCATTGCTATGCTGCAATGGTGGGTCTGTTTCGTGGTGTGGAGGGTTTTGGTTTTCATGATGTGTACGGAGTTCAGAGAGCTGACTAGTTAGCTATTTGCATTTTGTTTCTTGTTTACTCGAAGTTTTGTTTTCAGTGCACTGTCCACAGGTTTCATACTCATTTTCTTCTAAGCCTAGAGTGGCCATTATGTTGAAATATATGGGCTCTCCCTTATTATTTGTATCTCTGTTTTCTAGTTCTGGTTCTTCTAAGGGTTCATCGTTGTAGAGGATGAAGGAGTCTATATCTATATGTACAGAGTATAGAGGTGGGTTCTCAGGTTTTTCTGGGCTGTTAACCAAGAATTTCATTTGTGCCTCTCTATACACTCTCCTAAGTTGGCTAAAGATGGGGATTGTGGCATATTCCCCATCCATCTACATTGTACCTTGCAGTTTGGCTCCCCATGACCTCGACAGTAGTATACCATACTTAGGTGGCACATCTGCCACTACAACATCCATAACCATACATTTTTCTAGGATATGAGTCAGGTTCACACACAGGTCTTTGATCAGGCCAAGACATTCGAATGAATGTAAGTATTTATAGGGACGGGTTATCTCTAGGCCTAACCTTTCCATAACTACCTTAGGCATTAAGTTGTGTGATGCCCCATAGTCATGCATTTCATTGTGAAGGATCTTGTCATGGATATTGAGGCTGATATAAAAAGGAGGTACTACTCCTTCCTGAAACTTCCCTTCTATCTTTGGACCAAATAGAAGGGCCAATTGATCATCACTCAGATTGACCGTATCACTGTTTTCCCCTAGATTTAAAGCTTTCAAAATCTAGCCTTTATATACATCTTGAGTGGCCAGCTCAGCTAGTGGGACAAAGATTTTAATTTTCGCAATCTCACTCTCCAAATTGAAGGTGGAATGACTCTTCATGACACTCAACTCTATTTTGTTAGCCGCTATATTAGTGACGGAATCAGTGTGCGGATTCACACTATGTATCGTGTTTGTAGCGATTTTATCAGGAACACTAGTTGCAGTGCTAGTGCTGCTAGTTGTTTGACTTTGTTTATCAGTGATTTGGTTGTATTTTTCTTTGTTCTTCCCAGAAATCTCAACTGCCAATTTACTACCTTCAGCAGTCACTTTAGAAGTTTTCTCAGGCCTTTTCTTGATGATAACCTCAGAAGCCTTTGGTTTGGAAGTGTCTAGGCTCTTTTTGCTTCTAAGTTCATACTGTTCTCTGACCTGCATGATGGCATTTTCGAATCCTAGCTTGTAATCCTCAGATTCTAATATTTCCTCATCCCAATATGAGGGTGAGGGTTGATCTTCTTCTGTGGAACAGTTTTGGATTGAGTTATCTGTCTCAAACATATTTATTGTGTTTTCCTCAGACTCTTCTATAATCCCCTCATCTTCATCGAGAAATTTCTCTTGAAATGAGGGAATAACTTGCTGGTCTAAGTCTCTTTGTCTATTTGGAGCAGTAGTGTTCCTCCTAAAGTTCTAGTTCTGGTTATGATTTTGGTTTCTGTTCTGATTACTAACTGTGACAACCATTTTTTCCATCATTTTCTATAGCTTTTACATGTTTTTAGATAGACGGTCATAATTGGGGTCAGATGTGGAAGCTACAGTGTCATCTCTATATGTTACCCTTTTTTCAGCCCTCATTCTGGCTTTCTTTTCAATCAGGTTAGCCTCTACACTCACTGCTCCCTTTTTCATATCTTCCAATGTGTTGTAATCTCTCTCCCTAAGCTAGTAAGCTATATCAGCATCAAAGCCTTTTTGACATTTCACTAAATCCATACCTTGGGGAGGTTTCATATGTGGAGGAAGAGCGTTGTAAACACTGTTAAACCTTGTAGAGTATTCATGGACACTCTCTCCTACGTTTCTTTTAAGGTTCTTATATTCTGCTAATATTTGGAGAGTGTTGGTCTTGACCTCCCACTTGTTTATGAAGGACTGATATAAAGAGGGAAGATTAGGGATGCTATTAGGAGGTAGGCTTTTGAACCATTTCTTCACATCACCTCCTAAACTTTGTGAAAAGATTCTCATCTTGACTGTCTCATCATCTATTTCCATATAGTCAAAAGAATCTTCCATCCTATCTACATGGTGTTGTGCTGATGTAGACTCTTTTGCAGTGAAATGTGGGATTTTTGATTGATAATCATTGGGTAAGGGCACTAGAGGCTGAGGTAACACCAGAGGTGCATACCAGGCTGCCATTATGGTGTTTTGAGGAGGTAAAGGGTTAGCTTGAGCAGCTAGTACGCGGATGACATGAATATTAGGACCAGTAGTAGTTTTTTGAGCTGATTTAGGATAATAGAGCCCCAAGTTTTGAATGAAATGAATATCCAGAGGTGTAGATGGAGAGGTCTCTCTATCCCTAGTGCGTTGACCACTGTGAGATGGTGAACCAGGAAAATCAAGGTTTGGCTGGTCTAGAGCACTGAATGACCTAGTTCTAGGTAATTTGCTTGGAGAGTCTAGGTGAAAAAGAGGTTCTGATAGAGCTGTAAAATATTTTGGTGCAGAGTTAACTCTATGGATGTGTCTGGAAATAGTTATTCTTTTAGGTGTAGGAGATTTCCCGAGAATTATCTAGGGGTTGTCAACTATTTCAGGTGGGTTTGGGTTAGGATAAGCTCTTGTATGAATGGTTCTTGAAGCCAAAATGTTGTCTTTAAACAAAGGAGCTTAATCCTACCTGTTACTTCTATTATGGCTGATGTTGTTACGGAGGATGGTCTCCCAGTGGAGTCTTATGTAACCCAAGGTAATTAGCAGGCCTACTGATCACCAGTGGAGTCTTTAATCATTAAGGAATTATGGAGTCGCCAGGTGGAAGGTTAAAATGTTTTGAGAAGGTATACTGTCCACCACAGTGATTTACTACCAATCTAACCAGAGATTTTGGTTTTCTGAGGTTCTAATGATGTAATAAGATGGAAATCACTCAGAAAGTTCCCCAGAGGAGTCGCCATTATGTTGGGGTTCCGATGTTTTGGCAAGTTTGGCAATACCAAAAGATGAGACAACATCAAAACCTCTTTCAGACCTCAGGATCTAGCCCTCCTAGGTCTAGAGAGGGATCTCTCTATATAGGCAAAGATATAAGTCTTTGAAGTTTCAGTTTCAAGGTTTTAGGCTAGTTATAAGGCACAGGGTTTGTTTTGTTTTGTTTTTTTGGTTGTTGGGGAACTGGAAGGAAGGGTTCAATACAAGATAGAGGGTGAGAAAAGAGGATTTTAGGCAAAGGAGAGGTAATTCAGAGAACACTCGAGACCATTGGGCAATGGAGTCAGGAAAGGTTTTACTTGCTATTCAGTATGCAGGCTTTCAGTTGGGCTAGTCATCTAAAGCATTGGATCTTAAAGATGATAGTTTGGTATGAAATGATGCGGAAAGAAGGGAATAACAAGGAAACCTCCAAGATGACCATTTAGGAATCAGATCCAAGGATAGGACATGCCATTAGACACCTGTGACCCAACTCCTAAAGGTTAACTCTTCAGACGAAGGGAACATTAAAGATTTAAACACAAAGTGGAAAACCTGAGATCATAGAAAGATTTTGAAATTTCAATGCTTTGGCATCTATCTTAAGGGAACTTAGAAAGGTTAAATTGATTTAAAAATACCCTAGTGAGATAGAGGCAGTGTTCTCAACTCCCAGTATCCCAATTCATTCGATTAAAGCCTAACAAGAACATCTGAGAGCAGATTCATTAATTCATACATTAGCTAGCAGTAAATATAGCCACTACATTGGTTAAATTAACTTAAATCCGCACTCAGGTAACACATATAGTGGAAAACATCAAAAGTAGGGAGAGAAAAAACATAGGGTACCATGCGGGGGTAAATCGTATGCCAGATTTCTGATGCGTACCAGAAGAAATGAAATATGATGAATCACAAAGGGAAACAAAGACAGAGATAGAAAAACATCACCACTGCTTTAAATCAGGATCCAAAGAAATGTGCTTGTCATATTAAAGAGCAACACCAGTCATGTACAATATTTCCAACAGCTTGATATTCAGTCTAAAAACATCTTCCTTAGGCTATCTTACAACTTTTCACAGAGAAATATATCTCAAGAGAACAGCTTACAACTTACAGATATCCGATCAAAAACCCTTTCAATGAGTTTCTTCATGAGTTTTATAGCTGAAAGAAAGGCAGAGGAGGTAGATGAAACACTAAATGAAACATTAAAAATAGAGTAGAAGAAGTGGGTCAAAACCCATTCTTTTTTAATATCTGAGCATTAATCTTCAATACTCTTTGGATGAAAGAGTGGTCTTTGACAGGTGGCAATTTACTCCAGGTATGCTCTCGATGTGATTTCGCTGCAGTACTCGTAGTACTCTGGTGAATAAAAAAAGGTAGATAAATGACTTGAAAGTTTTCCATACCGCGTAACAAATGCTCTGGTAGCATTAGGACTGTTGTTAGGGTGGAAACCTTCTCATGGACACAATGTAGACTAAAACAGTATGAGTACTTTGTCCTCTCTCGGGAGGAAACTTCTGCTGATGTGAAACCTTGATGATATTTTTTTCTACGCATTGGGCCTTATTAGGCCTTTCGTGTGAGTCATGAGGTCTTAAATCTAGTATTTTTCCTTTAAAACAATGAATTAAGGCTTAACATCTTCAATAATGTGCACTAGAACTCCTTAACTCTGTACTGATACTCTTTGTCGCTTCATGACTATCTCTGTCTGTGAGATCTGAGCTTTGATGGTGCTGGGAAGGTTTCGCATAGTTAAACCCTGTACTTTTAATGGAAATTATGCTCTAACACCCTCCCAGGCTCCTCTATGATCTTTCAGGCTCTGAAAAAATTTCATCTGCGCTCTGCGCCACTATAACAGTGACTGTGAGCAATGACAGTTCTCACCACATGTACACCTACAAAACACACAAGTCTGTTAAGAAATCCATGCATGGACAATGGTGGTTGTGGTGGAATGCTTTGACGATGGCAGTGCAACAGGAGTGAATGCTATGGATGCAATGGAAAACAGTGGGAACATGTAGTGAAACAGTGGGAAAATGCATGTGGAAGTTGGGAGAAATGAAAAAACTTTAATGTAAAAACATTAAAATCTTAATGTCAGGCGGGATGGTATGATGTTTAATGTAAAACCCAAGGTTTTGGCCTTTGAACGAAATACATAGAAAATGCGTGGAAAACATATGAAATGGGTTGATATGGTGGGACCCAGTCATGGGTGGAGGACGATTCAATCATGACCGTCGAATCTCAGGAGAAGATTGACGGCTGCGATCTAATTGGAGGGGAGCGATGGGAGGGTCAACACTCCGATGAGTAATGGTGTGATTGGCTTATGACCGTTGGATCTTATGTGAGATCAACGGCCAGGATCGCGTCGAAGGATCGCAATAGGGAGGAATGGAAGGTGGCTCCATTTTAAATTTGCGATTGCGATCGGAGCGAGGATGTGAGGGTTGTCGGATTAAAAGTGAATCAACGGCAGAGACTACAATCATGGGATCACAATTGGGGAGTGTAGTGGGCAGCACAGTTTAAAATTTTCAATTGCGATCAGCATTGGACGTCAGATTAAAAGTGAATCGATGGTCGAGATCGTGCTGCGGGTTTATAGACCAAACCCCAATCGCATCGGGAATTTTTCCTATAACATAGAAATACGCTCACCAAAATTTGCGATTGCGATTAGCACCCAGGACTTAGCACTTGGTCTTAGCGCTCGGGGCATATGGGGAAGTCATTAAGGGGATGGCCATAAAAGGGGCTAAGCCAACGTAAAGAAAAATGGGTCTTTTAGCCTTAGAGAGAGCATTTTAGGCTAAAAAGGTGGCTTTCGTAGAGGTAAAAGAGGGATTTAAAATCAAATGAAGGGTTGTCACTTGATTCTAAGGATTAAATTGGTGGTTTAGGAGATTTTAGGAGTGATTATTTGGGGTTTAATGGGGGAACTTTGAATATGGGAAACAGGTTAAAATAAGGAATTTTGCAGGGATACAAGGGGCAAATGAAGGCCTTTCTGAGCACAGTTTTTTACAGTCAGTGGGGATTTGTGGATGGAAACAGAAGTGAGGATATTTTCAAAGGAAATGGACACACAGAGGCTTCAAGGATGAGATATTTTCATATAAAATGTATCTCTTGAAGGCTCAAAACAATTTAGCTACCTATTTGCTCGACAAAAAATTCATAGGTGGCTAACAGTGGCTCCACATGGGGATGGCATCTTCTTTAAGGTGTTAAGAATTCAGAAAATAATCTTTGAAGTAGGCCAGATGCCTGATCCTTGAACCATCTTCTCTTCTTTGATTTTAGCTATCGCAAACATGATGGATATGAATCAGCAGAAAACATTCCCCAAACAATCTACCTACCCATCCTACAGTCCTAACATTTTTTCTTCAAGGTGCATTTGAATTTGCAGACCTTCTTCATCATTTTTTATTGAGAACGGAAAACACACTAATCTAATTCTACCCTTGTCACTCCATGAGACCAGATTAAACTGTTGACCTCACATGTTTCTCCACCTAATCTAATATTTGATGGGATTAAACTGTCCAACAAATTTCTTCTCTACATCCTACAACAGAAATTTAAAAATAGTCAAACTAGGATTAGACAGTCTGGTTTGCTGCATATCCAAGGCATAAAGATAGTTGCACATGGACTGAAATTGCAGAAAACTAAAAAAAAAATCTTGAGGGCTTGAAATCTGAAACTTTGAAGCATCCTTCTTTTCTTTGTGACTCAAGTTTTGAGCTTGTTAGAGTCACTTTCTTCTTCATTTCAGCTCTGGTTTTGGGCTTGTTAGTGCTGATTCTTCTTTCTTCTTTGTTGGTTCAGATTTTGGGCATGTTAGAACCAGCTGTCTTCACTTCTTTTGGCTCAAGTTTTGATCGTGTTAGAGCCAATCTTTGCACTTCAGAGGTTCATGTTTTGAGCATGTCTGAACCTTTCTTTCTCTCTGTTTTTTTGAAAAAATTTCTCTTTTTCTTGAAAATATGACACATCAATGGTATTTACAATGGGAATGAAAACTGGAAATCAGAAATCAACAGTAGTAGTGTTTGAGCATACTTCCATTGAAAAGACCCCCAAACAACTCTGTAACATCTATCTCTTGCAGAAAAAATGCATTTGGACCAACAGTGGCCTGGATGATGTAAGGACCCTACCACAAACTATCAAAATTGCCATGCTTTCCTTTGTCTTCTCTCCTAGAGTCCCACTTTAGCACTTTATCTCCAATTTCGAAGTCAGAAAGCTTGGTTCTCTTGTCAAACAACTTCTTCATATTTTCCTGAACTTTCAGAGCTTTGTTATAGACCTCTTCCCTTGTTTGTTGGAGATGAATTGTTTGGTTTATCCTCCTCACCATGCTGTCTTCTTCTGTCTGAATCTCTTGGAAAATTTTAATCACTGGTACCCCAAGGCTGGTAGGAAACACTACCTATATTCCATAGACAAGCTGATATGGTGACATGCCAATGGATTTATTTTTTGTAAGCATTTCCTCCCACAAGGCGTGCACTAACTTGTTATGCCATGACTTCTTGTTTTCTTCAAGCAACTTCTTGATAATGGTCACCAAGATCTTATTAGATGATTCAGCTAACCCATTACCTTGGGGGTAATAAGCAGTTGAATGACCGAGTGTTATCTGGTACCTGTGACAAAAATCAATCATTTTCTTGGATCCAAAAGCAGCAGCGTTATCAGTTATTATTTTTCTTGGGCAGCCAAACTGAGAGATATGTGGCATTCCTAGAAGGTATGGCCTCTATCCAATTTGTGAATTAGTCTGTGACCGTAAGGATCCACTTGTGTTGTGCAGAAGAAGCAGGGTGTATTTCTCCTATGAAATCTATGCCCCATTGAAAAAAGGGACCTTCAACAGAAATGGGTTGTAATGGTAAAGGGAGGAGCTTTCTTTTGCCCTAGAAAATATGGCACTTATGACAGGAAATTATCATTTTGTGTATGTCATTGAAAAGTGTAGGCTAGTAATAGCCAACTCTGAGTATTTTGTTAGCAGTGGCTTTCCAGTTTAAGTGGCCTCCACACTCTCCTGCATGGAACTCCTGTTTAATCCTCTCTGCTTCTGTTTCAGGAAAACATTTAAGCAATAGACCATTTGCGTTTTTCCAGTATAAACATTCATTCAGTATGCAATAGTTTCTGGCTTTTAGCTTCAGGAATCGGGCCTTATTTTTTGATAGTTCAGGAGGGGCATTGATTTCTATGAGCACATACAGGACATCAGAATACCAAGGAGAGTTTTGAAATTGTTCCCTAATGGTAGGATCGGGCAGTCCTTCCTACTCATCCAAGGCATCTACCATGTTAATGTCAAGGGCCTGTAAATTTGATTAAGCCATTAGTTGAGCTAAGCCCTAACCTTTGATAAAAAATTTTGGCTTTATTTCCAAATCATACTCTAATATTACAGCAATCCATTTGCCCCTCTTTCCATCAGGATCGTGGGACAAGATGTCTTTAACCACTATGTTTGGCACATAGGCTATGGTGTGAGAATGCATTATGTACACCCTAAAGTCTTTCAAGGCCTTAACCAAGGCGTAGGCTTGTTTTTCCATTATGTTATATTTTAAGGGTGCATCTCTCAGAGCCTTACTGAAAAAAGAAATATGCTGTTCCATTCCCTCTGAATTTTTCTACAGTAAAACTGCAACCACTGTATGCTCGGAGACGAATGAAAATATCAAGAAATATTTTGAGAAATCTGGGTTGATTAGGACAGGAGCTCAGGTGAGTGAAAGTTTAACTAAATCAAAATATTGTTTAGCCTCTACAGTCCACATAACCCCTACACATTTTTTCAACTTGTTTGTTATATTCCTGAGGTGCTCAGCTAAGTTGGGAATAAACCTCCTTAAGAAGTTAATTTTTCCAATAAAGGATTGCAACTCTTTAATGATTCTTGGGTATGTAATCTGTAGTATTCCCTCAAATCTTTGTGGGTCTATATTAATTCCCTTCTCTAATATAATATGGCCAAGAAGCTTACCTTCTTGCAGCCCAAATATAGTATTCTTGGGATTTAATGACAGGTCGAACCTTCTACATTTTTTAAAAACGTTTCTCAGATGTTTTAGGTGCTCGTCATCAGTCCTGGAGAGGCTATGTCAGGTAGATGACAATCAAGTTCCCTATCTCTTCCGAAAAGGCTATTTCCATTGCTCGTTAGAAGGTCACACCAGTGTTCATCAATCCAAAAAGAATTTTGATGTACATAAAAGTGCCCCATGGAGTGGTGAAAGCAGTCTTGAGTTGGTCTTCTGGGAGTACTAGAACTTGGTTGTAACCTGAAAAACCATCTAACAGGGAGATCCTTTTTGAGCCTACTACCCTCTGAAGGATATGTTCCATCTTTGGAAAAGGGTAATTTTCCTTGAGTGAGGCTCTATTGAGGTTCCTGAAATCAATGCACAGTATGATCTCACCTGTTTTCTTTCTCACAGCTACAAGGTTTGAGACCCAATCAGAGAACCTCATAGGAACTATTATTCCTGCTTCGTACATCTTTTTAATATCCTTTTCAACTGCAGGCAATTGTTTTGGGTTAATCCTGCGAAGTTTCTATCTAAAGGGTTTCTGATTCTCTTTCAAGGGTATTTTGTGTTGTATAATGTTTGTGTTGTAGGCTTTTAAGTCCTCGTATCTCCAGGAAAACACATCAATGAATTGTTTGAATAGGTCAATGTATTTCTATTTCATGTCCGTGGGCAAAGATTTGGATAATTTTATCATCTTAGGCTTGTCTTCGGTGCCTATGTTGCATTCCTCGACATCTGAGTCTGAATGTTCCATAGTGGGCTTTTTCACTACATCGTCGAAATCAAATAAATCCTCTAAAGTTGCCATACCTTGGGGTATGTTCTTATCTTTCGACTGCAGCACCTCTATTTCCTCTTTATCTACGTTCTCATACTCCTTGGTTGGATTTCCAAGTTGTTTAGTTAAAGTGTTTATTTCTCTATTATGGGGTGATTTTTCTTTGTCGGGGGGCTCTTCGCTTAGGCAACTATCATTGGATCTAGAGTCCGAGTTAGAGAATTCAAACTCGTTCCTACCAAGCAGAAAATCCTCGATCTGCTTGTCGCCCTCAAAGACCTGCCAATATTTTTCGTTATCAGGCATTGTAGATCTGCACTTGGTTTGAATGACGATTTGTCTGTCACTAAGAGACTTATGCTACAAACTAGCTAAGCATGCTAATCCATTAGCAATTACGTTCTGAATCCTAGGAACAAACCCCAGTTCATGTTCTATAAAGGGATTCTTTGGGGTTAAAATGGGGAACATCGAATATGGGAAATGGGTTAAAATAGGGAATTTTGGAGGGATACAAGGGGCAAATGAAGGCCTTTCTGAGCACATTTTTTTACAGTCAGTGGGGATTTTTGGATGGAAACAACAGTGAGGATATTTTCAAAGGCAATGGACACACAAAGGCTTCAAGGATGAGAGATTTTCATAGAAAATTTATCTCTTGAAGGCTCAAAACAATTTAGCCACCTATTTTCTCAACAAAAAATTCATAGGTGGCTAACAACTTGAACCTTAAACTAACCTTAACTTTGATTTTACCCTGTTAGCCACCTATAAAATTTGCCATATCAAATGGTGGCTAAATCTCTTTTATCCTTTAAGAAATAATTCATGTTCAAATTGTTAGTTCTTAAAGTCTTATGAAGATCTTTACCCTTTGAGTTAATCTTCACTACTATTTCACTTTTACTCCTAAATAATCTGCTATCCACCAAGAGAAAGAATCCTTAAAACTCCATTTTCATCATTTTCACTCCTCCTTTACTCATAAAAAAACCCCATTTTTCACCCATTATTCCCTTCATAAAATCCCTCCATTTAACCTTCATTTGATTCTCAAACCATCAAAACCCTCCTTTAAACCTTATATTTCCCTTTTATTTGGTTTAAAAATGCCTCCTTTAACCTATAGGAACCCCCAGTTTGGCTTAAAAACCCTATTTTTAAGCCTAAAAACACCCTTTTTACATTATATAGGTCATAAGCGCCCAAGGGATTATTTCCTTCAAAACCCATTTCCTCATGTGACCTAAAGCCCTGCAGTCAGGCGTTAAAGGCCTTAAACCCTTTTCGAAAACTTATTTCCCTTCTATTTTTTCACCCCGACAGTTCAATTTTAAGAATGAATGTGGACCATTGATCTACACAGATCAGCGACCATCACGCCTTATATTTCCGCCCGATCCCCTACCTTGCCTTTTCCTCCATTCATACAACCCATCTCTTCTTCTAATCCTGACCATCCATCCAAAAAATCCAATGATCAGGGTTTAACCCGATAAAACCAATTGTTCAATTTAATTTCTGCCCTGCCACTTAACTTTCCCACTACGCGACAAAACTAATGTTGGTCCCACTAGAACCCCCCGCTTGCGCAACTTTCCCCGTCGCGTGCGATCTGCACAATCGGATCTAGAGCCTCCGATCCGACGGCGGACGATGCATTTCACAATTTTTTTGCACCCGAGAGTTAACACCAAAATATTTTGCGAAAAGAGCGATTTTAGGAGGGACAGGTGTCAAACGTTGAATCGTATCACATTTTTTTTTGGGCAAACCACTTACCCCCCAAACGCAATGCGAAAACCACTGCCGATTTTCCACTTTACCGTCGCCCTCACCACTTTGATTTTCATCTTTTACTCCTGGCCATCGATCTCTGAGATCATGCGGTCCTGACTTAATCTCACCCTCATTTACTTTTCATCTAATTCGCTCCCGAAATACTTCATTGGTTGATCTCGAACGTTCATTATTTTAATCTAATGGCCCACGTTATATCACAATCCCAATTCATTTGCCTCCATCTATTTCTCCCAAACAATCCATCAAATGATCTCCACCATCGATCATTCTAAATCAACGGTTCATGTTCACTGTTGCACCCAAACTCCATTTGCACCTATTTCGCTTTTGCCAAGGGTTTTCTCCCTTTTTACTGCAAATTCCTCCATTTCGCACATCTCCATCCCCTCCATTAAACCTCTGAAGCAGTTCTTAACCCAATTCCATAGGGTTTCATAATGAGTTTGTGTGTTTTGCAGTGTTTTTTTTTTTTGCGGTGACTGTTCTGTGTTCTTCCACTGTCACAGACAGGTGACCAGTCCAGCCCAGAATGATGATTCTATGGTTTAAAATCAAAGAAGAAAGGATCCACAGGGTAATAAATCCAGGTTTAAATCAAATGGAGCATGATCTAGGGTTTAACAAAAACCCTCCATCTGCATAAAGCCACCTGTATCAACAAAGAACAACAAAGTGTATCGGTGAAGAAATCAAGGTTAAAGAAGGATTAATGACTAATCCTGAAGATCAGAGTTTTAATCCTAAGGTTTAAAGAAACAAAGACAATATCAGAGAATGAAGACCCAAAACAAAGATCAAGGCTAGTTAAGCCTAAACACAGACCAAGAAATAGATTAGAAGTGTTTTTAAGATAAAAATAAAGGGAAATATCAGTAAAAGGCCTCCACTGCCACATCAAAAGGGATAATTGAATCCCCCAGCTACCAAAGTGCCACCTACAGCACCAATAAATCAAATGAAGGCATAGTTATTTCCCAGTCAGAAGATATTTGCCTAAAGATAGTTGAACAGTTATTACAAGCAAAGACAAATATTTTAAATTGTTAGTAAAGTTATTATAAAAGATAAAAAGGCCTTAAAGTCAATATTTTTACCCACTAAGCCTAAAAAATCAGAAACAGAGTAAATGAAACAGAGTTGTAAATCAATGCATTCCTGACTTATGTCTTGCATGGTTTTCAAGGCTAGGAGTTGCATTTAGTGTAGAATTAATTGCATTTCAACCCTAGGACTCTTCCACCTCCTAATTTTCTTATAAAATATCCTTGAGGAACACATTGTAAAGGGTTGGTTGGTCACTAGTTGTAATAATAAAACTCTCTGAAATAATATATAGTCTATTGAATTTGAAGAAGAAATTGAAGTCTTGGAAGCTTGATGATGTTGTGACATGCTTGTTCTTGAGAAGGCTCTATCATTGGATCCCTGAGCTTGGCTGTTGGTGATGTATTCTGAACTGTCTGTTGTCTTTCATGTTTTCATTATGTTTCATAAACTCTTAATACAGTAGGATGAAAATTTTAGGCTAAGAAATGACTCTTGGAAGCACCTTAGACTTATTTATCCTTCACTGTTTTATGTTTTCTTCTGCTGAGGTATTTTAGAGTCTTTAATCTTTCTCTTTAGTCCTCATGCTTGTTTATTTCTCTAATAGTTTAAATAGTTGGTTCCAGCATGATTTATGGTTTTCCCTGCTTGTTTGCTACCACTTGAAAATTGTTATTGAAGTCTCCCTTTGAAGTACCATTATTTATAATTAGCCAAGGAGGTCTGTTTTGATCATACCCTTTGTCCCTGCTTGAACAATTTTTTTAAAGGTCTTTATAGTTTTGATCATAGATGTGTTAGGTGTTCCCTCTTCTATGACTGCAATTATCAGTGAATCTTTTATGTTTTCTAAGTCCTTTGAAATAAAATCTTTGAGGAAATATGATGTGCTCCTGAAACTTAGATTTCATTTTAAAAGTTGTCTTAAAAGTCATCTTTTTCTTAAAGTGTGGTTTGTAGAATTCATGGTTAGCCCTATCTATCAAATACCTCTTTATGTTCAAGTTATGTTTTTAAGTTCCCTTTGTTTTTAATTCAAACTCTCTTTTCAAATCATTAATTTCCATCTCATTCAGAAAAACTAAAGAATCCTCTGGCCAAGTTAGATTTTCCCTTTGATATCCCATATCCACTTATGAGCCTGTTATCAACTTCATTTCAGCTCCATTGCCCAACGAATCTGACACTTATTCTTTCTACCTATCTTTCCCAGACCTTTCATGTTCTATTGTACCAATTCAACCAAACAAACAAACAAACACCTGCACTTAATAACTAGTCTAAAATCAATACTTAAAAGCAAACAAGACATATCTTTGCAAACAACTTGAGAGATCCCTCTCTGAGAACAGGAGGACTAGATCTTGAAACTATAAATATTGGTTCTGATGTTGCCTTGTCTTTTGGTTAGCCAATCTATCAAAACACAGGACACCAACATAATGGCGATCACGGTGGGACATATTGAATCTATGATAGCCTAGAAAATTATTATAAACTCTTTAGTCCTACAAATCTCTAAGAAAATCAGTTAGTAAGCCATAAAGTAGACAAGTTTGTTTGAGCACCTTAGCTAAGTGTTAATATTAGACATAGGACACTCTCGTAACCATAGAAATATACAAAATCAAAAAATATTTTAGATTGGCTTCATAATAAATGTGGTGGTGGAACCATAAGACATTTTACCTTCACAAAAAGCTAAAAATTTTCCATCTGGCGACTCCACTAGCCCTAGTAGGCCTATTACCCATCTAGATCTCCAGATTCCCTTAATATTGTGTTAAATAGCCTTGAGTAAGTTTAGAAGCCTAGTCCCATACTAGGTAAGACATTTTGAGAGGAAATACTTTCAAAACAGTCCTAAAAAACTTCATCCTCCCTCATTTTGAAAAAGTAGTCTGGCTTCACATAGGATCAACACTAGATCTCATCCAGACCCTAATCCTCCTATAACAGTTGACAATCTTGAGAATATTTTGTGGTAGACTTCTAAATCTTGAAAATCAGCTGCTAATAGGAGCCTTTTAAGAACAAAATATGTCCCTGAAAACCTTGTTGTCTTGCAGGATTTACACTTTGACTTACATCATACAAAGAACATCTTTAGAACTAGGTCTCAAGTTGATTTAAACCAAGTTGATCTTGAAATTTCAGATTTGCAGTAGAGCTTTAGTAGAGAAGCCCCACCTTCTACTCCTCTTGATTCCTAGCTTCTTCATCACTTTAGCCTTTTCCATAACAAATATGCTCAAAACCAGTTTGTTGGCCCAAGTGTTTCTTCCACTCCAATCCATACTACCACTGTTCAAAACACTCCATTTCAGCCCACTTTCACTCTTGTAAATCCACCCCTTGTAAATCCACCTTTCTTTCTATTCATGGCAGCATGGTATGCCCCATTAGTGTTACCACAACCTATGGCTCCCTTGCCAAATGACTATCAGTCTAAAATTCCCTATTTCACTGGAAAATAATCTACCATAGCTAAACAACATGTAGATAGGATGGAAGATGCTTTTGATTATATGGAAATGGAAGATGAGGCCATAAATATGAGAATATTTGCTCAAAGTTTGGGAGGAGAAGTAAAGAAGTGGTTTAAAGGCTTAAATCTTAATAGCATCAATGAACTTCCCTCTTTACATCAAGCATTTATAAACAAATGGGAAATCAAAATCAACCCTCTCCAACTATTAGCAGAGTATAGCAGTCTTAAAAGAAATTAGGGAGAGATTGTTCATGATTAATCCACCAGGTTTAACAGTATCTACAATGCTCTTCCACCGCACATGAAACCTCCCCAAGGCATGGCCTTAGTAAAATATCCTGAGGGTTTCGATGTTGATATGGCCTATCAAATAAGGGAGAGAGATTATTTAACTATAGAAGACATGCAGAAGGGAGCTGTAAGTGTAGAACAAAACTTAATTGAGAAAAGAGCTAGGTTAAGATCAAAGAAGACGGTAACTTATAAAGATGATACTGCACCCTCAAGCTCATCCTCTGATACCAAAATTGACAACCTAGTGAAGGTAATGGAGAGGATGCTTGAAAATATCAACTTGAATGATAGAGTGCCACCAAGAGAAAATCAAAACAATCCCCAAAATAGAAATAGAAATCAGAATTTCAGAAGAGAAAATAATCAAGATAGGCAAAGAGAGAATAACCAACAAATTAGACCTCCCTTCCAACAAAAATATGTAGATCAAGATGAATAAAGGGAGATTGAAAGGTTGCGAGAAGATCATATAAACTTGATTGGATCAGACAGTGGGGATGATGTTTACCTCCTTAAAGAAGAACAAGGTTTCTTCTCCTCATAACAGAATGAAGATACATATGAGGATTCTGATGATTATAGATTGGGGTTTGAGAATGCAATCACGGAGGTGCACAAACAATATTATCTTAGGATAAAAGGGAACATATACAACTCAAAAGATAAAAACACTAGCACTGTTGTTAGGAAAAACGCAGAAAATCAGCCTAAGAAAACAGTAGAGAAAACCAACATTTTGGCTAAGAAACCATATTTAAATAAAGAGAAGAGAAGCCAGTCAAATGTTGAAAAAAGCAAACATCCAAATGTTGAGAAAAACAGCCAGCCAAATGTTGAACAAAGAAGCCCTAGTACTTCAGCTAAGAGCCCTAACAAAGTTGTCCCAAATAGAAATCCAAACAAATTTCAGCAAATCAGAATTGCTGAAAGGAATTCAATTGAAAAAATAAATGTAAATATGAAAAAATCAATAGTTCCTTTCATCTTTGAGGGAGATATTGCTAAGATAAAGATCACCATACCTCTAGCTGAACTAGTGGCCCAAGAAGTGTACAAAAAATATGTTTTGAAAGCCTTGAACTCAGGAAGTGACACTGATACTTTAAACTTGACAGATGACAAACCTGAGTTGTTGTTTGGTCCAGAAGTTGAAGGAAAATACCAAGAAGTAGTTGTTCCTCCCTTCTATGTCAATTTGAATGTACATGATAGGATATTACACAATTCCATGTTAGACTCTGGAGCTTCACATAATCTTATGCCCAAAGTAGTAATGGAAAGCTTAGGCTTAGAAATTACTAAACCATACCAGGATCTGTATTCCTTTGATTCAAGCAGAATCAATGCTTGGGTTTAATCAAAGATTTATGCATAAACTTATCTCAGATCCCTGCTAAGAGTCTAGTTATGGACATAGTAGTAGCTGAAATTCCCCCAAAGTATGGCACGCTCTTATCAATATCATGGGGAGCCAAACTTCAGGGGAGCCTTCAAATGGACATGTCTTATGCCACCATCCCAATTTTTAACCAAAACAGAAGATTATACAAGGAATCCCACATGAAATACATGGTGAGAAACATAGATAAACCAAACAACTCTCCAATCTATTCCATTCAGTCAAGCTTAGATTCCTTTATCTGATACAATGAAGATGAAATCACTCAACAAGAAAAGGAAAACAAAGAGGGAATCAGTTTACCAGAAAAATTAGAACTTCCTTCAAATAAGATACAAAACATTGGCAATCAACAAAAACAAGAAAATGAAAATGAGGCAGATATACTTTGGACAATAAAATTTGATGGGTCTTGTAATAAAACAAGTGCAGGGGTAGGTGTATGGATTCAAAATACAAATAAGAGTTATTCATATAAACTAGATTTTCCATGCACCAAAAATGTTGCTGAATATGAAGCCCTTCTCCTTGGCTTACAGTTGCTTAAACAATTAGAAGCCCAGAAAATATCAATCCTAGGAGATTCTGAACTTATCATAAGACAAGTCAAAGGAGAATATTCAGCTAAGAACCCAAGACATAGAGAATATCAAAATGTTGCCCTTGATTTATTAAAGACCTTTTAAAAATATGAACTCATTTTCATTCCAAAAGTACAAAATCATCTAGCAAATGAACTTGCCTTCAATGACAGCAATTTCGAAGTACCTCAGATAAATGAACATCTTAACATAAAGGTAAAACACAGGCCTACAGTTCCTGACAATGAGGATCACTGGAAAGTGTTTGACACTGACAAACACATAGATGATTTCCTAAAATCAGAAAATGATTTTTCCATACCAGCGTTAGAAACCAGCCATGAAGAAAACTGTTTGAATAATGAACAAATTCCAGAAATAAAAATAACATATTCTTCTGATATAAATCACTATGAAAATATTTTTGAAGTAGAATTAATTGACAACGCAGACCAGAAATACTTGGAAGTTTTACAATGCAAGAATGATATAATTGCAAGAGGTCTCACACCTTTAGAACACCTTTTTGACTTTAATGTTGTAGCCAAAGAACCAAGAATGGAGCTTGTGGAAACATATGTAGAAGAACATAACATAGGCAGCCTAGCAGAACCAAAAATGATCAAACTGTCCAGCACTCTCCTAGCTCATATAAAATTGCAATACATAGAGTTGTTCAAAGAGTTTAGAGATGTGTTTACTTGGGGATACAAAGACCTGAAATCTTATGACACTAGCATCATTCAACATAAAATTCCTCTTAAGTAAAATAAAAAACCTTTCAAACAAAAAATAAGGAGAATAAACCCTGTTTTATTACCTTTAGTCAAGAAATAAATTGAAAAAATGTATGATGTTGGGATTATAGTACCCATTAGATATTCAGAGTGGGTGTCAAACTTAGTTTCTGTTAGGAAGAAGACAGGGGAAATCAGGCTCTGCATTGACTTTAGAAATCTAAATGGAGCCTCCCTGAAAGACAACTACCCCTTGCCCAAGATGGACCATATACTTCAAAGGGTAATTGGGTCAAAAAGAATATCACTGTTGGATGGGTTCTCAGGTTACAATTAGGTGTTAGTGCTCCCAAGTGATCAACACAAAACTGCTTTTACTACACCTTGGGGCACCTTTATGTATGTCAAAATGCCATTTGGTTTGATGAATGCAGGGGCCACCTTCCAAAGGGCCATGGACATAGCCTTCTCAAAAGACATTGGCTATTTTATAATCATTTATCTTGATGACATAATTGTTTTCTCAAAGACTGATGAAGAACATTTGATTCATTTAAGAAAATTTTTCGATAAATGTAAGAGATTTGGCTTATCTTTGAACCCCAAGAAGACACTCTTTGGTATCTAAGAAGGTAAACTTCTTGGTCACATAATTACAGAAGAGAGAATCAAAGTAGACCCTAAAAGGATTGATGGCATATTGAAAATCAAACATCCTAGAAGCCTCAAAGAATTACAATATTTCATTGGAAAGATTAATTGTTTGAGGAGGTTTATCCCCAAACTTGCTGAGCTATTAAGAAACATAACAAACATGCTTAAGAAATAAGTAGGTGTGAAATGGACTACACAAGCTAAACAATCATTTGAACTGGTTAAACAAGCCCTTACTCAAATAGAAGTCTTGATTAGTCCAGATTTCACCAAAGATTTTTATATTTTTTCTTTTGCATTAGAAAATACAATAGCTACAATATTACTTCAAAATAATGATTTGGCGCAATAACAACCAATATCCCTTTTTAGTAGGGAATTAAGAGAGATGCTCCTCTCAAATATAACATCATGGAGAAGCAAGCCTTAACATTATTGAAAGAATTAAAAGACTTTAGAGTCTATATTTTACACTCTCACATAATTGCTTTCGTTCCACATACTATTGTCAAGGATATTCTAAGTCAAGACCCTGATGGTAAAAGGGGAAAATGGATTGCTACTATTCTTGAATATGACTTAGAAATCAGGCCCACAAAACTTATTAAAGGGTAGGGATTAGCAAAACTTATGACTGAGTCACACTTCCAAGCAATAGATATGAACATGGTGGATGCATTGGAAGAAATAGAAGAACACTGCTCTATTCATTAAAGAAACATTTCTGAATTCTCCTTGGTATGCTGACATCATTTATGTGCTCCTATATCTCAATTCCCCTCCTTCTTTGTCTAAAAATAAAGCTAGATTTTTTAAACATAAAGCTTTGAATTATTGCATATTAGATGGGGTATTGTATTAGAAAAATGTTGTTGGAATTTTTCTTAAATTTTTACTTGAGGATGATGCAGGAAAAATCATGCATGAGCTGGATGAAGGAGAATGTGGAGGACACCTCTACTGGAAGACCACAGCAAATAAAATCCTCAGATCTGGTCAATATTGGCCCACCCTTTTCCTAGACACTCAAAATTTAGTCATGTATTTCCATAAGTGTCAATTTTTTTATGGCAAAAGAAAACTCCTCCCCTTACCTTTACATCCTATCAGTGTTGAGGCACCCTTTCAACAATGGGGCTTGGACTTCATTGGAGAAATTCACTCAACTTCACCAACCCAGCATAAGTGGATCCTCACTACCACTGATTATTTTACCAAGTGGATAGAAGCCATTCCATCTAGGAATGCTACTGACTCTATCATTATCAAGTTCCTTGAAACAAACATCCTATCCAGATTTGGTTGTCCTAGAAAAATCATAATAGACAATGGTGCTGCCTTCAAGTCTAAAAGAATGGTTGATTTCTGTTACAAATATCACATCACCTTGGGCCATTCCACTGCATATCATCCCTAAGGAAATGGATTAGCTGAATCCTCCAAAAAAAGCCTTATCAATATCATCAAAAATCTAGTGGAACATAATCAGAAATCATGGCACAGTAAGCTGGTTCATGCCTTATGGGTTGATAGACTAACTACAAAGAAGTCAATAAATATGTCCCCCTATTAGCTAGTCTATGGAATGGATGCAGTATTCCCAACATCATTAGGAGTTCCAGTCATGCAACTGCTCCAAGAAGTGAAAACTGAAGATAATTACATGCAAAGAAGAATCAACCAAACAATTCATTTACAGCAGTCCAGAGAAGAAGTCTATGAAAGAACACAGCTAGTCTAAGAAAATATCAAGAAAATGTTTGATAAAAGGACTAAGGCAAACAATTTTTAAGTTGGAAATGTGGTTCTCAAATGGGATTCAACAAGAGAAGAGTGTTGAGATTGCAACAAGATGATGAGCTTAATGGAAAGAAGTCGCCTTCACTAAGTGGGCCCACAGGCTATTTTGGGCGCAAGTCTATTTTTAGACATGTCGATCATGTTCTATGAGTTGCAGGATGCTATTTGTGGATGGTTGGTCAAGTTGGAAAAATATATGGACTTCTATTTTTAGACATATTGGGTGGAATCTATTTTTAGATTTCTAGTCTAAAAATAGATATGTCGAATATTATTAGCTCTTAATAATATTTGGACTATAAACATTATCTTATTCTCTTGGAGAACTTCAGTTAAGTGCACAGATGTGGCACAGGAGATGACAGAAGGAATTATGCTATTCCTAAGGGTTAAGTGGAGCTATTGCATGGATATTTCAGTTAGAACTCATGTGACAGAGTTTGGTGGAGTTATTGAGCTAGTTGATGGAGTTGTGTTTAGTTTAATTGAGTTAAACATAGTTGAGCTAGTTGTATCTAGTCTAAATGATTGATACACTAGTGAGAGTGGTGTGAATTAATTATTAATTAATTCACTAATTATTAACCCATTAATCAACTAAATAATACATCAGTTAACTACAGTGCATGGACAGTTTCAGTGGAGACCAGTGAAGAGGTAGGTGAAAGAGCAGTGTGACTATCAGTTGTGACTATATTGTTGCATGATTTGCAACTACTAGTGATTGGAGATGCTAATGAGGATTGAAAAGTCAAGGATAGACCAATTCGAGTTCATTTAGAGACATTCTTCAGCAGTGATTGCACAGTAGAGGCAGGCTATCAGGTGGCAGATATTGGAGCATGTGATTTGCTAGATCGGGCTTGATTAGTGTGTAGCAATTGGAGATTGTACTGAGAGCTTTGTGGGAAGCTTTGTATAATTATTTTTACATGATATCTATGAAATATAATATACATATAGTTGGGGGTTTTCAGATTTAAGCTTTCCCATAAAATAATGTGTTCATATGTGTGATTGTTTATGGTTTTAATGTGCGCATGCGATTGTTTTTTTATTTCTGCAATTAATGATCAATGGTAGAAGAGATTTTGTATTGTGCATGAAGTTAAAATAGTGTGTGATCAGGAGAATATCGGTGAATAATATATTATTTATTCAAATTTCAACATGGTATCAGCGCGATATTGATCATTGGAGAAATTGCAAAACATTGAAGCGGTTGAGTTTTGTGCTGGTGGAATTCGCATTTGCAGCAGTGTTTTCTTGGTGTCGAAGTTGAGATGTCTTTCAATGGATTGCAATTGCAGTATGCCCTTGAGGGCAGCTAAAATTATATTTCATGGAAGGACAGGATGGAGGCGGTGCTGGATGACAATGGGTTAAAGGAGTTCATAGATGCAGAAATTCCAAAACCTGCTTCTAGCGATGCTACCGCACTTGACGCATGGAAAAAGAAGACAAAAAAGTGTCAAAGAATTCTGTTGGAAGGTGTAAAGGATCATATAGTGTCCAAAATTCATGGTAAGGCTTCTCCATTCTTGATGTGGAAAGCGTTGACAGACTTATTCCAAAGCAAGAGCGACCAGAGGAAGTTGGCGCTCAAGGATAAACTCAGGAACATAAAAATGGAGAAAGGCAATAGTATGCCCAAGTACCTCACGAAGTTCATCCAATGCAGGGATGAGTTGGGAAGTGTGGGGGTGACTGTAAATGACAAGGAATTGGTGAGCTTGGCTCTCCTTGGGCTTCCGAAGAGTTGGCATTCCTATCAGGACTCTATCAATGGTCGGGAGAAATTGCGAGGATGGGAGTGACTTTGGTCGGATCTTGTGCAAGAGGAGATAAGGTGAAGTACCAGGGACGAATCTTCATCAAAGAAATCAGATGAAGAAAATTGTGCTTTGGCTTCCAAAGCAATGAAGGGGAAGAGCAAGAAGAATGCTTCTCAATCCGGTGCGAAAGGTAAGAAGTAGGACATGTCCAAGGTGAATTGCTTTCACTGTCACCAACACGGACATTACGCCACTAATTGTCCATAGAAGAAGAAAAATAAGTAGGCTGCTAGATCTGCAGCTGGAGAGGCCTTAGCCTTGCATTTTGAGCTGGATTTTTCACTGATCGCATGCTTGGTCTCAAGTATGATGGGTTCAGTGTGGTTTCTTGACAGTGGTGCATCTTTTCATATGACTGGACACAGAGATTTGTTTACTGATATCGATGAGAAAGATCTTGGAGTGCACATCGAGATGGGCGATGATGGTAGATATAGTGCGACCAGTATCAGTACCATTTCCTTTGAGAGGGAGTCTAGTAAACCCTTCATATTGAAGGAAGTGATGCATGTTCTAGGATTGAAGAATAATCTTATCTCAGTGGCCATGTTAGAAGACAAGGGATATGATGTTGTCTTTAGTGAGGGAAAGGATTTCCTGCACAGTAAGGAAAATGGTGAAACCCAAAGGATAGGGGTTTGAGTTAAGAAAATTTATCAATTGTAGGTAGATGGCTGCACAACAATGGCAGGAAAGGCAAAAGGAGTGGTGAGCCGAGATGATGGAAAGCTGTGGCACCAGAGATTGGGCCACCTTCACCATGGAGCTTTGAAGATACCACAACAGATTTCTACTGGGCTTCCTAAGGGTACTCTTGCATAGTCATATCAGTGCAAGGGATGTACCTTGGGAAAATTTGTGAAAGCCACCTTTCATGAGAAGGATAGTCATGCCATGACGATCCTTGAGAGAATTCACACAGACGTGTGTGGACCTTTCTCAGTAGCTTCGACAGCAAAGCACAGGTACTATGTGATATTTGTTGATGATTTTTCTTGGAAGTGTTGGATCTTCTTCATGCAGAAGAAGAGGGAGACATACTCAAAGTTCTGTGAGTTCAAGGCACTGGTTGAGAAAGAATCGGGGAAGAAATTCAAGGCTTTTAGGAGTGAAAATGGTGGTGAATTCATTTCTGGCGAATTCAAGGACTTTTGCAGCGCAGAAGGAATTCGAAGAGAGCTTATAGCACCTCATAACCCACAGCAGAAATGGGTTGCTGAGCAAAAGAAAAGAATGATCGTGGGTGCTGCACGGGCGATGTTGCATGATCAGGGCCTTCCCATACACTTGTGGGATGAGGCATGCAATACTACAGTATATGTGTAGAACCGTTGTCCTCACAGGATACTTGGCATGAGTACACCCGAGGAAGCGTTTTCTGGTAAGAAGCCTGATATTTCCCATTTGAGGATTTTTGGTTCACCTGTTTACATTCATGTGACTAAGGATGCTAGGAAGAAGTTGGAGCTGACCACAGAGGTTGGGATATTTTTGGGGTACACTGATATACCCCACAACTATTGTGTGTATTTTCTAGACAGTCAAAATACTGTTGTGCGACGGGATACAAAATTTCATGAGGAGAAAGCCATGAAGTGTTTGCTTAAGAGGGAGCCACACTCGCATGCATATGAGGAGCTATTAGTTCCTAAGAATGAGTCTCTAGATGTGGATCAACCACAAGAGGAGGTTCATGGAGTGGAAGAAACCACTCATGCAGCGCCAACCATTAGAGGGCAGAAGCGCACTACAAAAGTTGAGCGACTGGCTCAAGATGCAGAGAAGGTTGTAGGAGCACCTACATCACAGCACAGACAGAGACAGTCACCTGATCATTATACTGGATACATGGCTCTTATGAGCAAGTGTATCATGACAGAGCCATCCTCTTTCGAGGAAGCTGTGGAGGATACCACATGGGTAGATGCCATGGTGGAAGAGTATGATTCGATTGTCAGAAACAGTGCATGGGAGATTGTCCCAAGGCTGGAAGGGAAATCAGTGGTAGGTTCGAGATGGATCTAAAAATTGAAGCAAGCAGCTGACGAGAGTGTGGAGAAGTACAAGGCAAGATTTGTTTCCCGAGGCTTCTCACAAATTGAGGGGATAGATTATGAGGAAACCTTTGCACCTATCGCAAGGTATTCTTCCATACAGAGGATTTTTTCTCTCTTAGCGCAGATGGGGTGGCACATTCATCAGATGGATGTGAAGACTGTGTTCCTCCATGGAGTGATTGAGGAGGAGGTGTATATATAACAGCCCAAAGGTTTTGAGATCTTCAGCAACGAGTTGCATGTGTTCAGGCTCAAGAGAGCATTGTATGGGTTGAAACAAGCACCTTGTGCTTGGTAAACACGGATAGACAGTTATTTCACCAGACTTGGATTCTCCAAGAGTGAGGTAGATACGAACCTATACTAGATTGTGGTGGATGGTAAGTTGCTGATCATTGTAATTTATGTAGATGATTTGATTTTGACGGGTGATGAACTGTTGATACACTCATGCAAGGATAATCTTGCAAAAGAGTTTGAGATGAAGGACTTGGGCCTCCTTCATTATTTCCTAGTATTGGGAATTTGGCAACGCAGTGATGGAATGTTTGTGTCTCAAGGCAAGTATGCCCGGGAGATACTGGAGAAGTTCAACATGCATGGTTGCAAGCCTATCGACACTCCTCTTCCTGGTGGATGGAGCAAAGAGGATGCTACATCGGCAGAGGTAGTGGATGCCACTATTTATCGAAAATTGGTGGGGTCGCTTATGTATCTGGTCAATACACGACCCGACATATGCTATGTTTTTAACCAGCTTTCATAAGCTATGGTTAAGCCTACCAAGCTATACTAGAAGGTAGGAAAGAATTTATTGAGATATCTCAGAGGTACATTGGGATATGGATTATGGTACAGACAGTCGGATGAGGTGAAGTTGTGTGGCTTCACAGATGCAGACTGGGCAGGGAGCCCAATGCATAGAAAGAGCACATCTGGAGGGATTTTCAATATCGAGTCGACAACAGTTTCTTGGTAGAGTAGGAAGCAGATATCTGTGGCACTCAGTTGAGCGGAGGTCGAGTATATGGCAGTGAGTTTGGCTGCATGCGAGGCTATATGGATGAGGAAGATCCTGATAGGGTTGTTCGGTTCACACTTAGATCCTACTGTGATATATTGTGATAATCAAAGTTGCATCAAACTCTCGGTTAATCCATTATTTCATGATATATCTAAACACATTGACATCCGGTATCATCATATCAGAGATTGTGTGCAGCGGAAGATCATGTTACTTTCATACATTCCTACGGAGGATCAAGGTGCTGATATCTTGACGAAGGCGTTCACCAAGAGAAAATTTGAATACCACAGGGGCATGATAGGGGTGGAAGATAATCCTTATCTTGTTGAGATGGAGTGTTGAGATTGCAACAAGATGATGAGCTTAGTGGAAAGAAGTCGCCTTCACTAAGTGGGCCCGCAGGCTATTTTTGGCGCAAGTCTATTTTTAGACTATGTTTGTTTTTAGACATGTCGATCATGTTCTATGAGTTGTAGGATGCTATTTGTGGATGGTTGGTCAAGTTGGAAAAATATATGGACTTATATTTTTAGACATATTGGGAGGAATCTATTTTTAGATTGCCAGTCTAAAAATAGATATGTCAAATATTATTAGCTCTTAATAATATTTGGAATATAAACATTATCTTATTCTCTTAGAGCACTTCAGTTAAGTGCACAGATGTGGCACAGGAGCTGACAGAAGGAATTACGCTATTACTAAGGGTTAAGTGGACCTATTACATGGATACTTCAGTTAGAACTCATGTGACAGAGTTTGGTGGAGTTATTGAGCTAGTTGATGGAGTTGTGTTCAGTTTAACTGAGTTAAACATAGTTGAGCTAGTTGTATCTAGTCTAACTGATTGATACACTAGTGAGAGTGGTGTGAATTAATTATTAATTAATTCACTAATTATTAAATCATTAATCAACTAAAGAATACACCAGTTAACTACAGTGCATGGACAATTTCAGTGGAGACTAGTGAAGAGGTAGGTGAAAGAGCAGTGTGACTATCAGTTGTGACTATACTGTTGCATGATTTGCAACAACCAGTGATTGGAGATTCCAATGAGGATTGCACAATCAATTCTGGACCAATTTGAGTTCATTCAGAGCCATTCTTCAGCAGTGACTACGCAGTAGAGGCAGGCTATCAGGTGGCAGAGATTGGAGCATGTGATTTGCTAGATCGGGCTTGATTAGTGTGTAGCAATTGGAGATTGTACTGAGAGCTTTGTGAAAAGTTTTGTATAATTATTGTTACATGATCTCTATGACATATAATATATAGATAGTTTGGGGTTTTTAGCTTTAAGCTTTCCCATAAAATATTGTGTTCATATGTGTGATTGTTTATGGATTTAATGTGCGCATCCGATTGTTTTTTTATTTCCGCAATTAATGATCAATGGTAGAAGAGATTTTGTATTGTGCATGAAGTTAAAATAGTGTGTGATCAGGAGAATATTGGTGAATAATATATCAGTTATTCAAATTTTTACAAAGAGAAGGGAAAACATGGCAAGTTTGAGAACCTGTGGAAAGGACCCTATATTATTCATGCTGAGAGGAGTCACAATGCATTTTTCCTGAAAGAATCGAATGGAGAAGATCTATATGGAGGTCCTGTCAATGGTAGGATGCCCAAGCATTACTTCTGTCAAGAATCATGAGCTTCAAAGCATTTTTTTTTCCATTGTAAATATCATTGTTTGAACATTGCATTCAAAGTTAGAAAAACAAAAATACAAAAACAATAGAAAGAGAAAAGAGGGCAGATTGTAAAACAAGAAAGGTATATCCCCATACCAAAAAGAAAGACAAAATCTAAAAGTGTGCAAGCTCAAAAGCCACTCCTAAAAACGCACTTCTAGTTAGTCATACAACCTAATCATGACTAATTAGTTTTCAATTTACTGCTGATAGGTTAATGAATCAGATTTTCCAAACAGCTCAATCTTGGCTTATCAGTAAGGTAGATTAGGATAGAAAATAAAGGTTCCAACAAATTCAAAATCTAAACCTATGAATCTCAAAAGAAGAATGGCTCTAATTAGATTAAATCTTGAGCCAAAGATAGAAAACAAACTGGTTCCAATATTCTAAAAACTTGAACTAGAAAAGAAAGAGAAAAGACAACTCAAACAAATTCAAGATCAGAGCTGAAGAGATAATGAAGGATGTTTTAATTTTTATATCTTAAGCCTTTACCATTTTTTTTTAATTTTCTGCAAATAAAAATCTATGTACATCTTGTTTTTATGCCATAGATCTGTAGCAAGTCAGGCTGCTTAATCCTAACTTGGCTGCTTTTAATTTTCTATTTTTAGAATGTAGAGAATAAAGGTCTGTCAAACAGTCTAATCCTGACAGATAGTAGTTAGGTAGAGAGACTTATGAGTTCAACTGTTTAATATGAACTCATGGAGGAATAAGATTAGACTTAGATTAGTTTCTTGTTTTCAAAAGAATAAAATGTTTATGAAGAGAGTTTGCTAGTCCAAATGCACTCTGAAAGAAGAAAATTTGTTAGGATCATTAGGAGTGGGTAGGTAGAGATTTTGTTTTTATACAATTCCATTGTTTCAGATTGCTACAGATATCATCGAATCAAAAGAAGATCAGAAAAAGAAAAGAAAAGTTGTTGCCCAATGGATAAGGCACTGGTTTACTGAAAAGCTAGAGATCAATAGCTGAGGTTCTTGACACCTTCAAGAAGATGCCATCCCCATGTGGAGCCACTATTAGCCACCTATAAAATTTTCCATATCAAATGGTGGCTAAATCTCTTTTAGCCGTTAAGAAACAATTCATCTTCAAATTTTTAGTTCTTAAAGTCTTATGAAGATGTTTACCCTTTGAGTTAATCTTCACTACTGTTTCACTTTTACTCCTAAAGAACCTGTTGTCCACCAAGAGAAAGAATGCTTAAAACTCCATTTTTCATCATTTTCATTCCTCCTTTACTCATAAACAAACCCCATTTTTCACCAATTATTCCCTTCATAAAATCCCTCCATTTAACCTTTATTTGATTCTCAAATCATCAAAAACCCCCCTTTAAACCTTATATTTCCCTTTTATTTGGTTTAAAAATGCTTCCTTTAACCTATCGGAACCCCCAGTTTGGCTTAAAAACCCTATTTTTAAGCCTAAAAAGACCCTTTTTACATTATATAGGTCATAAGCCCCCGAGGGCTTATTTCCTTCAAAACCCATTTCCTCATGTGACCTAAAGCCCCGCAGTCAGGCACTAAAGGCTTTAAACCCTTTTTGAAAACTTATTTCCCTTCTATTTTTTCACCCCAACAGTTCAATTTTAAGAATGAAACTGGACCGTTGATCTACACAGATCAATGGCCATTGCGCCTTATCTTTTCGCCCAATACCCTTCCTTACCTTTTCCTCCGTTCATACAACCCATCTCTTCTTCTAATCCTGACCGTCCATCCGAAAAATCCAATGATCGGGGTTTAACCCAATAAAACAAATTGTTCAATTGAATTTCTGCCCCGCCACATAACTTTACCACTACACAACAAAACTAATGTTGGTCCCACCAGAACGCCCCACTTGCACAACTTTCCCCGTTGTGTGCGATCCACATCGTCGGATCTGGAGCCTCCGATCCCACGGCGGATGATGCGTTTCGCAAATTTTTTTCCCCCGAGAGTTAACACCAAATTTTTTTGAGAAAAGAGCGGTTTTAGGAGGGACAAGTGTCAAACGTTGTATCGTATCGCATTTTTTTTGGGGCAAACCGCTTACCCCCCAAACGCAACGTGAAAACTGCTGCTAGTTTTCCACTTTACTGCCGCCCTCACCACTTTTCTTTTCATATTTTAATCCTGGCCGTCGATCTCTGAGATCAAACAATCCTGACTTAATCTTGCCCTCATTTACTTTTCATTTAATTCACTCTCGAAAGACTTCATCGGTTGATCTCGATCATTCATTATTTTAATCTAATGGCCCATGTTATATCACAACCCCAATTCATTACCTCCATCTATTTCTCCCAAACACTCCATCAAACGATCTCCACCGGCGCCCAAACTCCATTTGCACCTATTTCGCTTCTGCCAAGGGTTTTCTCCCTTTTTGCTGAAAATTCTTCCATTTCGCACAACTCCATCCCCTCCATTAAACCTCTGAAGCAGTCTTAACCCAATTCTACAGGGTTTCATAATGAGTTTGTGTGTTTTGCAGGGTTTTCCTTTGACGGTGATTGTTATGTGTTCTTCCACTATCACAGATAGGTGACCAGTATAGCCCAGAATGATGATTCTATGGCTTAAAATCAAAGAAGAAAGGATCCACAGGGTAATAAATCCATGTTTAAATCAAATGGAGCACGATCCAGGGTTTAACAGAAACCCTCCATCTGCATAAAGACACATGTATCAACAAAGAAAAAAAAAGTGTATCAGTGAATAAATCAAGGTTAAAGAAGGATTAATGACTAAGCCTGAAGATCAAAATTTTAATCCTAATTTTTAAAGAAATAAAGACAATATCAGAGAATGAAGACCCAAAAAAAATATCAAGGCTAGTTAAGCCTAAACACAGACCAAGAAACAGATCAAAAGTGTTTTTAAGATAAAAACAAAGGGAAATATCAGTAAAAGGCCTCCACTATCACATCAAAGGGGCTAATTGAATCCCCCAACTACCAAAGTGCCACCTGCATCACCAATAAATCAAATGAAGGCATAGTTATTGCCTAGTCAAAATATATTTGCTTAAAGATAGCTGAACAGTTATTACAAGCAAAGAAAAATATTTTAAACTGTTAATAAAGTTATTATAAAAGATAAAAAGGTCTTAAAGTCAATATTTTTACCCACTAGGCCTAAAAAATCAGAACCATAGTAAATCAAACAGAGTTGTAAATCAATGCATTCCTGCCTTATGCCTTACATGGTTTTCAAGGCTAGGAGTTGCATTATTTTTAAATCAATGCATTCCTGCCTTATGCCTTACATGGTTTTCAAGGCTAGGAGTTGCATTTAGCATAGAATTAATTGCATTTCAACCCTAGGAACTCTTCCACCTCATCATTTTATTATAAAATCTCCTTGAGGAGCACATTGTAAAGGGTTGTTTGGTCACTAGTTGTAATACTGAAATTCTCTGAAATAATACATAGTCTGTTGAAGTTGAAGAAGAAATTGAAGTCTTGGAAGCTTGATGATGTTGTGACATGCTTGTTCTTGAGAAGGCTCTATCATTGGATCCCTGAGCTTGGATTTTGGTTATGTATTCTAAACTGTATACTGTCTTTCCTGTTTTCATTATGTTTCATAAACTCTTACTATAGTAGGATGAAAAATTTAGGCTAAGAAATGACTCCTGGAAGCACCTTAGACCTATTTATCCTTCACTGTTTTATGTTTTTTTCTGCTGAGGTATTTTAGAGTCTTTAATATTTCTCTTTAGTCCTCATGCTTGTTTATTTCTCTAATAGTTCAAATAGTTGGTTCCAGCATGATTTATGGTTTTCCCTGCTTGTCTGCTACCACTTGAAAACTGTTATTGAAGTATCCCTTTGAAGTACCATGGTTTATAGTTAGCCAAGGAGGTCTGTTTTGATCATACCCTTTGTCCCTGCTTGAACATTTGTTTTAAAGGTCTTTATAGTTCTGATCATAGATGTGTTAGGTGTTCCCTCTTCTATGACTGTAATTATCAATGAATCTTTTATGTTTTCGAAGCCCTTTGAAATAAAATCTTTGAGGAAATAGGATGTGCTCCGGAAACTTAGATTTCATTTTAAAAGTTGTCTTAAAAGTCATCATTTGCTTAAAGTGTGGTTTGTAGAATTCATGGTTAGCCCTGTCTATCAAATACCTCTTTATGTTCAATTTATTTTTTTAAGTTCCCTTTGTTGAGAATTCAAATTCTCTTTTCAAATCATTAATGTCAATCTCATTCACAAAAACTAAAGGATTCTCTAGCCAAGTTAGATTTTCCCTTTGATATCCCATATCCAATTATGAGCATGTTATCAACTTCATTTCGACTCCATTGCCCAATGAATCTGACACTTCTTCTTTCTACCTATCTTTCCTAGACCTTTCATGGTCTGTTGTACCAATTCAAACAAACAAACACCTGCACCTAATAACTAGTCTAAAATCAATACTTAAAAGCAAACAAGACATATCTTTGCAAACAACTTGAGAGATCCCTCTCTGAGAAAAGGAGGACTAGATCCTGGAACTCTAAAGATTGGTTCTGATGTTGCCTTGTCTTTTGGTTAGCCAATCTATCAAAACACAGGACACCAACATACCCTTAACCCTAACCTTAACCATAACCTTTACCTTAACCTAACCTTAACCTTACCCTTACCTTAACTTTGACTTTACCCTTGACCTTAACCTTAACCTAAACCTTAACCTTATCTTAACCTTAACCTAACCTTAACCTTAACCTTAGCCTAACCATAACCTAACCATAACCCTACCTTAACCTAACTTAACCTTGACCTTGACCTTGACCTTAACCTTAACTTTAACTTTACCCTAACCTTAAGGGTTTATTCAGGTTAAAGTTAGTCAGGTTAAGGATAAGGTTAAGGGTAACCTTACCATTTTTTGGTCATCTAACATATTATCATTAGATGGACCCAAGTACACCATGTAAGACCAATTTTACCCTAAGTAAAATTGCTTTCACTATGAAAATAACTTAGTAAACCACATTTATTAAGTTGTTTATGGTATAAACAGAAAACCCCATGATAAAATATTAAATAAATCTACATTTGTTTGATTTTCCTCAAGGAATAATTAGTTAAAAAATAGTTTAATTAATATTCTTGGTTATATTTAACCCAAAACAAGGAAATTAATTAGATAAATCATTATTTATCTTATTATTTTCTAAAGAATAATTATTTAAACCTTATTTAAATAATATTCTTTGTAAATATGACTAAATCACCCATAAATAATTAAATAAATCATTATTTATTTGATTATTATTCAAGCACATCCTTAAAATGATAAATAAATCATTTATTTATTTATTATTTACAAATAAAGGGATTTGACCCAAGTCAACTTCTTTTTCCCTCTAACAAATATAATAAAATATTCCATAAAAGTTGGATCTTGATTTGGTTAATAATATTTTAATTATGCACCAATATCTAGAATAACTCAATATTTTGTTATAAATAGAAGGGTTTTCTCATTCATTTACCACCTTTTGTTGCCTAAAGATCACTCTGGATCTATAATTTTGGTCTAACTATTGATCCACCAGCACAGTCATATTTTGCTACCATTTTTTGTCTGGGTTTTCTACACCATCAAGAGAGAGAATTTTTAGATCTGAAGTGCTGAGGACTTACAAGAACCCATCCCATTGAGGAGAACTGGTAACACCCTTTTGTGTTTTCCTCCCAGGTGCCCATAATACAAAATTCATTCAAAATATTATTGTCTTATCTATTGGATGCATGGAGTAAATATTGTTTTTTCTATTGCTTAATGTCTTCTCACTACAAGATAAAAGCACATTGGTGAGGGTCATGCTTGTGGCGGACCTTTAAGGTCCGTCACCAATGTCACATATGGTGACGATCATTAAAAAATCGTCACTGTAAGTGTATATAGTGATGGTCCTTTATGGTCCGTCACCAAAGACATTTTTAATGACACTTTTGGTGACGGTCATTAAAGGCCCATCACTAATTCTCTCTTTGGTGACACTTCTAGTGACGAAATTTTAATGACCCTCACCGATGCTCTTTTTGTTACTTTTGGTGACGATCAAAAAATGTCCATCATCATTGATCACTAAAAAATGTCACTGTAAGTGTATATAGTGATGGTCCTTTATGGTTCGTCACTAAAGAAATTTCACTTTTGGTGAGGTTTGTTAAAGGCCCATCACTAATTCTCTCTTTGGTGACACTTCTAGTGACGAACTTTTAATGACCCTCACCAATGCTCTTTTTGTTACTTTTGGTGACGATCAAAAAATGTCTGCCATCATTGATCATTCCAATGAGTTTTTGATGACGCTATGTGCCTGTTAATATATTTTTTGTCAAAATATAACGATTTAATACCATTATTGTTGAGAATTTTTTATAATATGTCCAAGGCCATAGTGGTTAGGGTCAGTCAATTTCCCTCAAGTAATGACTAGTCGAATAGAGATTTTGTATGAGTCAACACATGATTCATATCTATTAATTTTATTATCTAGAAAATTCCATTTAGATAAAGTTCCACTATTGTGTGTAGGAAATATATTATTTAATACATAATAGGGCTCTGAAAATTCTATTAATGAGAAAGACCTAACAATCCTCAACAATCTGGGCACACCTTAAATTAATGCTTTGGCACACTAACATTTCTTATTACTCCACAGGTCTTGGAAAATATTTGTACCTATAACATCTTTTGATGACATTGACGCCCAAGCACATGGTGGCATGCACTAACACAACATGGAACTCTCCTAGCATGTGTTGGCATGCTGCATATAGTCCCTAGCATGCCCCAGAACACCTTGGTCGAATGCATTGACATACATTAGCACTTGGCACACAATGCCACTTGGCATGTATTGGGACCTATTATTAGTGTGCCTAGCATGCCCCTTTTCAAAAAGATAAAGTCCTGACTTATTAACCCTCTTATTGGTTCTTCCTTTTGTTTCCTTGACACATATTGATATATCGTGGCACCCTGTGCCACATCCTTAGCACCTAGCATGTATTGGCATATCTTGGCACTATTAATTGGCACATGATATAGTTAGCACACCCTGGAACTCCCAAGCACACTTTAGGAATTCTTAACATGCCTTGGTATTACCTAGCATGCCTTACCAATGCTTATCATACCTTTTCACTCCCTCCTTGGCATGAAAACTAACAATGACCATTAACACTAGTCTCTGGAAGTACACATTCCTCGTATTCATTAACTTCCATGAATTTTTACCTAGTTCTCCCTTAATGTTTTTTCCTAGTACTGCTTAACACTCATCAACATGCATTATCACTCTCTAGCACACCTTAGCACTCTTCAACATTCCCTTCCACTTCATAACATGCATAACACTAGTCCCTGACACATATTGGCGCTTGGCACATGTTGGCGCTTGGAAAGTCTTAGCATGTATGGAATACGTTGAGATGCCTTGGTATGATTTAGCATGGTTTAATATTAAATTTATTTGTGATGATCAATTGTTGGAAAGTAGATGAGAAGCAACAAAGGAATACTTGGCACTTAGAATTCACTAAGACTTTTCACTTGGAACCTATTGCCGCCTAGTGTTAGTGTGCCTAGCATGCCCTTCTTGGAAAAGGTAAATTGATGACTTATTAACCCTCTTATGTGCTCATTTCCTTGTAGTTTAACCTTTTTCTCCCTTTTGTTGTCTTGAAAGACCCTGACATGCATTGACACACCCTTGCACATCTTGGCATGCCTGATCACTTGGCACATCTTAGCATGTTTGACATGTATTCCCACTATCTGGCACATCAAGGGGGTGAAGAGAGATGTAGTCCTAAAGTAGGTCGAGTACGAGGGCCGAGTAAGGGTTGCGAAAGGGAGGTCATGATCATCCTCCAAGAGCAAGATCATCATGTGAGGGTTCAAAAGAGTGTTGCATAACTTAATGGTCAGTTTACGCTAGGAAGTAGGATGGCATATTGTTGGTTCTATTCTATAAGATCAAGCTTAAGAGAGGTTTCTCATGAGAATTTGGGCATGTGATTTCAATGGTGTCTTTGTGTGAAGGCTACGTCAAATTCTGAAATGTTGAAATTTTCAACAAGAAACAGTGAGATTGGAAACCATAAAGGACAAAAAAGATGCACCCACACTGGTGAGGAATTTTGATGCACCAGGAGTGAGGAATGTGGGGCATCTAATTTATTTTTCCCTTAAATAAATTGGACAATAAATTATAATTTCATCTCATAACAACTTGTGTTAGTTAATTAAGTCATGATGAGCAAGTTAGCTCAAGAAATTCGAGTTGAGGGTCTAATATGAGGCATCTAGAGGGATTCTAATATTTTTGGGGTCTAGTTGAAGTTGATGCATTAGTGGAGTGCAAGTGTAATTAACTCAATTAAACGAGTTAAAATCAATTTAAATAGTTATAACTGAGTGATGAGCTAGTGGGAGGTCCAGTGAATTAAATTAGATTTAATTCACAATGAGTGATCAATCAGATAACTGATATTTCACTATTAATAGTTGCATGCATGTCATTTTCGAGGAATACCCAGTTGAGACAGAGGTTAAAGGGAACATAACTATCAGTTTTATTCAGAGAAAGTTTCCCATGTGCAATTGTAAACTCATTGGGATGCCATGATGGATTGCGCAATAAAGGAAGACTTATTTTCCTAATTAATAAGGAGTTAATTCCCTAGGAATTGCATGAGCAAGGCAAGCTGAAGTAAGGATGAGAATTGGCTAAGTACTAGATCTATTTTTCCTAGATCAACGAGAGACAATTGACAGAGTGCTGGAGAATCTCATGAGAGATTAAGCATTGTATTGTTTCATGATTCATTGACTTAATACACAATAGAGATAGAGGGGTTTTGATTAGTTGCTTTCCCCAAATACATCATGTTGTTGTGTGATTGATAATTTATTTCTCTTACTTATATATGATTGTGCGATTGTGTTTTGTTTCCGTAAATTGTAGGAAGGATTCAGTATCTTGTTTTAGTAGATCACAAGATCAGATTGAATCTCGTTGGTTAGATTTTCTACATGGTATTAGAGGAGGAATTTTTTGGGTGGAGAGTTTCTAGAGAATATTTGAATATTTTGGTGTAAAATTTTCAAAGGGGAAAATCTACCCAAACGGAAAAAAAAATCGGTCAAATTGGAGCTCGGATGAGGGAGATATCATCGATTTAAAATCAACTCTTTTTTAGAAACTTTTTGTAACTTCGGGACAATTACATTGTGCGCGAGTCAAGAACCTATATGCACTTGAGGTACCGGATGCATGCAAATATTTGAGGAGAAAGGCAAAAGTTAGAGACTTGGTGGTTTAGAGGGAGCATAAATTACCTCTCAACATGCATCCTCATGAGAAGCGGTCTCAGAAGTTTGTGGAGTAGCTACCACAATTGGAGAAGTAGAGAGGAGACCAAGTGGAAGCGTCCACTCAAGCAGAGACCTCCATGAGGGGGAAATTTCAAGCCAGATGGGAAGAGGGAGCAGCCATACCTCGAGGTGTAAGGTGGGGTTATGTGTAGACATAATCCCAAGATAAGAAATTTGGGCAAGGTCCATTGAGATGTCATGTATCATGGATCGAACCTGGCTACGAGGAGCCCATAGTACAGCATTAGTAGGAAGGATCAGTTAGATTGATGTAGTCAGATGTCAGCAAGACAGAAATCATAGTGACAGATGTCAAATACTGGAGCACAAATAGAGTTAGCAATAGTTCAAAGGGCACAGATGTAGATGTCAACAGCAGTGTAGAGAATCTAGTACTAGACAGGTGCAGTAGCTAGCAGCAGTCAGAAGACTCTGATGACATATGCATTATACTGATTCATTTGTTCAGAGGCTATTCAGTTTTAGGAATTGCAGGTGCAACACTAGAGAAGTGTAGCATGCAGAACATTCCAAAGGTACTGGATGGGGATAGATTGAATTCCTTTCTTATTGAGAGGGAGTGTTGAAATTTGCAACAAGAAATCGTTAAATTGGTGACTAGAAAGGAAAAAAAAAATGCACCCACATTGGTGAGGAATTTTGATGTACCAGGAGTGAGGAATGTGAGGTGTCTAATTTATTTTTCCCTTAAATAAATTGGACAATAAATTGTAATTTTGTCTCATAACAACTTGTGTCAATTAACTAAGTCATGATGATTGAGTTATCTCAAGAAATTTGATTTAAGGTGACCGAGGTGGATATTGGTGGCCACCCGCCTATTCCACTTGGGCCCTCGCCATTGTCTCTTTTAGTTTTTCATTTTCCTTAATTATAGCACAATTTACTATTTTTGTCAGTTTTTCGGGTCCTAAACTTTCGAAGCCATTTTGAGGCCCCAAACAATTTTTTTTGGGAATGAAAGGTTTGGCGATTTCAAAGAAATTTTATTAGTAGTTGCAGTCCTCGGAGAGATATTTCTAACGAGGTATCGTGTGTGTCAAATGAAGATCATATGACCAAGTTACGACCCTGGGAAGTTGGCTGCCCAACTAACCCCAACGAGGCCCATAAATTCTTGGTGTTACATCTCCTCAGGATAGGGTTTTGGTTGTTTATGGTTTTATATTATTTTAAATAATAAAAAGACCCTTGATCCTTATTGTAACATAGTTCAGAGAACATAAATATCAGTTGTATTTATAGAAAATTTCCCACGTGCAATTATAAAGTCACTGGGATGCCATAATGGATTGTGAAATGAAGGAAGGTTGATTTTCTTAATTAATATGGAGATAATTCCATAGGAATTGCGTGTGCAAGGTAGGTTGAAGGAAGGTTCCTTGCTCTTCACGGACTTTCACCGATGGGTGGAGTCCCGGTAGTTTAGGAAGTCACTTGTAGAGTATAGGTCAAAGAATAGGTGGGAAGTGACCCTCGAAACCCTTTCCCAAAGATAAAATAAAGAGTGGTACATGATTTCCTTTTAAGCAAGGGAATTATCTTCTAAGGAGAGAGGAGGGGGATTGAAGGGTTGAGGGAGAAGAATAAGAATTATGAAGGAAGTTCTCAATCCATAAAATCCTTTGGGAACTTGGATTCCCAAATGGTCCTTGATGAAAGGCCTTTGACACCAAATGGGACCACACAAGGCCAAGTGGACCCAACCCAGGTTCGGGGATGGAATTTAGCAACCAATGATGTTCCTATCCTAGATAAGGTGATGGGAAAGGATCAGACAAGTTTTTTTACTTCAATAGGTCAAATTGATCCTACTAGGTTCTATCCTTGGGAACACCTAGGCAAAACTTGATCCTAGAGCTAGGGAGTGAGGTATCTGAAGATTCCACCTTCGGAATTGGCCCATGTTCTGAGGAGAGTGAGGGCACCCAACAACACAGCTGCCTCTAGGAGATAGAAGTTTTCCTCTAGCTAGATTCCTAGGAAATTTTTGCCCTAGGTGACCTAATGGGGCTAGACCTAAGGAATGTGAAAGTTTCTTAATCTAAGAAACCCTATTGCAGTATCTTGATTTAATTCTCCTACTTGAATTAAGTTACAAGTTAATTTCTGAAATATTCAATAAATTAACGAAGTAAATAGTAAATACAACTAGCAACCTACACATATAGATCAAATATTGAATAACATGCTCATAGAAAAAGTGACACATGGATTTTCTAGACAACTATCCTCGGAAAAAACCCAATGTGGGAAAACCGGTGCAGCTAGCTCTCGAGGGTTTTCATTATTATGCAAAATCTAAGTACAACAATCCTGGGCACCAAAACTGGTTCACCCAACAGAGAAATAAAAACGACAATAATACGTTGCTCTGAATCCCTCTACGTCAACCTAATTGGCCCGCGTCGGCCTCTGCGTTGTTCAGTAAGGGCCTGCATCACACCTAAAGGGCTTACACTGCCCCTGTGTTTCCCTGACTGGGACTGCGTCAGCCCTGCGTTGCTCCTGCTGCCTTTGCGCTGCCCATGCTGGGCTCTGACTAGATTGCATGGCTCCTACTATCCGTATTGCTCTAGCTAGCTAGAATGCTTAAGCATAAAAAGCATAGGTAAGAAAGAAGGCACTGGCCAAAGGCAGCACATAACAGTCATAAAAATTGAAGAAATGAAATGAAAATAGATCAATGTCCAGAAATAAATGAAATAGCTCAATGGGACTAGAGAGTAAAATCTTTGACAACAACAATAAGTGCTTATAGAATTAGCTAAGAGAACAGAGGAGACTAATTCATGAGGTTAAAATGTTGTATAATTGTTGGCACAAGAAAATTGTAGAATTGTTAGAGTAAATCTCTACAGGTGCCATTAGTTGGTGATCATCGATAATCATTTCATTTCATCAAATACCCCGATGAATGGGCCTTACAAGTTATTTGCGTAGACAAACCCCACAGAAGCTATGTGATGGAAAAATATTCACACTATATTGAAGAAAACACCTACCAAATAAGGATGACATTTCAAATGGGGCAAGAATCAATAGAGAGATAGAAATTGAAAAAGTTAAAATGCTAGGGAAACATGAAAGCAACTAGGTAGCATGGTAGAAAGCACAACAAAGAAAATTATAAAAATGGAAAACCCTACAAATTAGCACCCATCCAAACATCACCACAATTTTTTCTTCAACTCTAAATCTCCAAATTCATCAAATTATATCCTGTATTCAAACTTGATCCTCTCTGTTAGCCATTCTGAAGATAAGGCTGAGAACTTACTACAGAACCATCACCTACATGTAGTCATGATCTTATTCTGTGACCAGAAAACCTACTTTCGTGAAGACACGGAAAGGTAAACACTCTCATCCAAGATTTTCCATACAGCCCAGGTTGAGCAACCACATATACATCACCAATTTTTTCTCTTCAGATTTGTAACTTAGAAGAGCTTTGTTTGACCACCTTCGGGTTGCTCCTAGAGTCACCCAGGCAATCCCTCTCAACATCATCCTCTTTCTGTAGTACTTAATTAGTAATTTAATTAACCATAAAAATTTCTTGATCATGCAGGTATTTCAAATATATTTCCAATAAGCATAAAGCTTTCATGTTAAACAATCGGGTCAAAAGACTTTAGACTACGATGCAAAAAATACAAAGAAACCTCACCAACACTCAAAGGACAAACAAAGTCAAACCTCTACAAAGTATAAATAGATATCTGATAAACTTCATTCCACCACAAAAATGTGCTTAAATAAAGAAAATTCTAATTACTGTGCTTTCAAGACAAAGCTTTCAAGGGCACTGATGTTATAAACATACCCCTACACCTCATGAAAAATCAATGTGTATAAATAGACCATCATAAGGCTCATTTTAAACATCATTATTATCATTTTATAAATCATTTTTATTAAATCAACAAGAAGAAAGCAACAATTGCATTCAGTTCCATTGAAGCAATGTATATGGCAGTTTCATATACTTATTATGAAGCTATCTAGATTTGTAACTTGATTGTAGAGTCAACCAATCAGTTGTTGAAGCCCAATATTGTCTCTTGTGAGAATCAAAGTTACATCAAGCTCTATGAAAATCCAATGTGTCATGACCATTTCAAACACATTGATATTCAATAAAATTTCCTAAGATTCCAAGTTCATTAGGGAGTTAGTAGTGTTGGAACACATTCTGAAAAAATTTGCATATGGTTAATAGTTTGAGAAAGCTCCTAACAAAGGGGAAGTTTGACAAGTTGGGGGAGAATCTTGGATTATTGGAAAAAAAAAATTCTCAAGAGTGTTAGATTACCTAGTTGGTCAGAGTTGGTCTCACCTCAGCCTTGAGAAGTTGAGCAGCACCAGGATTGCAGAGCTAGATTGTGGTACACTAGTCAGAAAGATTCTTAAATATAGCTAGAAGCTTATAATGACACCTTCGAGGATAGAAGAATTAGTTTTTGGGTCACACCCACCAAGTATGGCACACTAGTTGAGGAGATTAACACCATCATCTCGTGTGCATTCATGAGTGCACACTTATGGAATGAGGCACCTTCAGGAGAGGAGTTATATCTACTATGATAATGCACTACTCTAAAAGAAAAGCCTTGCATACAAGGCAAAGTTATGAGGGAGTTGTTCATGCTCAAGGGAGATGCAACACTAATGCTATCATTAGCCTGTTTTCTAATAGCACCTTCTCTTAACTTATAAATGAAAAGGATGGGCACAATATTTAGAAATTTGTAGAAATAGATAATAAGAGTGAGTAAGTTCTAAATGACTGGAAAAATTCATCCATCATCCAAAATTAACCCAAATCCATATGTCAAGATGCATCCATCATCCAAAATAATCCTCCAAGGAAAAATGGGAAGTTCTCTAAAGATAGAGAGAGCCCAAGTCAATCCATCATACAAATGAATGCAACTAAATCCTATTTATACATTTATTAGGAGTTGATAGAATTAGCTTATGGGCCTACATTAGCCCCTAAACATAAAATAATATGCAAGTAACCCTAAATTTTGGTGACAATCCCACCAAACTATCTCATACATGGAATAACAAGGCTCATAAGAGGTCATTTGATGTCCTAGGGCTTTCTAGGAGGCATACTGGGGTTCATGAGTGCCATAATGATGCATGGGACCCATCAAAATTGTTGGACAAGGGGATGGCCCCTTGTTCTCCAAACATTAAACCTGTGGACTGAAAGGGTTGTGTGTGGCCACCATCAGCAAGTAGGTCAAGTGTTGTCCTGTTCAGGACTGAATATGTTCAAGAGAAGATATGGAGAGGAACTTGAGATGGCAGATCAACAAATACCAAGGACAAGAATAATATTTCTCTTGCAGATAAGGCCAAGGAAAAGATGGGAAAAGGGAAGACCGAGTCTAGTCAGAAGGGAGAGAAAAAAAAGAAAGATATAATTAAGATCATGTGCTTTCATTTCCATGAGTTTGGACACTGTGCTACTAAGTGTCCTAATTAGAATAAGCGGTCTAGTAAGAATCATGCAGTTGCATCAATTGAGGTAGAAGGGTTTGCTTCTCAGTTTGAGAAATATTTATCATTTATAACTTGCATGGAAATATTTGTAGGGAGAAACACATGGTATATTGATTATGGAGCCTCCTTCCACATGAATGGGAACAAGGAGTATTTCAGCGAGTTAGAGGAGAATAACATGGAGGATCATATTGAGCTAGGAGATAATGGAAAGTACATGACCATGGGGGTTGGTTCCGTCATCTTTGAGAGGGAATCTGGAATCTCTCTCCATCTTAGAGAAGTTCTTTATGTTCCAGGACTGAAGAAGAACCTTGTTTCAGTAGCAACCCTTTAGGACAAGGGATATGAAGTCATCTTAAACATAGGTAAGGCATACCTCAAGCACTTAGCTTCTGGATTAGTGAAGTAAATAGGTGTGAGGGTGAGGAACATGTACAAGTTGCAGGTAGAGAGTTGCGCAGCCTTGAGCAACAAGACAGGTGGTGAGAAGAGTAGAGATGTTGGAGAACTTTGGCATAAGTTCATGGGATACTTTCATAACGAGGTACTGAAGATTCTTCAACAAATAAACACAGGATTACCAGTGTCTAGTTTTAACTAGCATGATGTGTGCAAGGGGTACACACATGGAAAGTATGCCAAGACTAATTTTCAAGGTTGACACAACAGATCCAAATAGATTTTGGAGCTGGTGCATTTAAATGTATGCGGGCCCTTATTTTTTCCATCTCTTATGAGACATGGGTATTATGTTACTTTCCTTGATGATTATTCTTGAAAAACTTGGATATTTTTTATGAAGAAGAAAGATGAGGTCATAACCAAGTTCATGGAGTTTAAGGCCTTGGTAGAAAACTAGATAGAGAAGAAGATCGAGGCAATGAGGAGTGAGAATGGTGAATAATATTCCTATAATGCCTTCAAGGTTTTGTGTGTGAAGGAGAGCATTAGGAGAGAGCTTATAACACCTCATAACCCTAAGAAGAATGGGTTGGATGAGAGGAAGAACCGCAGTATTGTTGGAGTGACCAAGGCCATGTTGCATGATCAGGGATTTCCTATGTTCTTCTGGGTAGAGGCATGCAACACTAGAATATTTCTACAAAATAAGAGTCCATACAAGGTTCTTATATGAGTTACACTAGATGAGGATTTCACAGGAAAGAAGCCTGATCTTTCAAACTTATGTATATTTGGAACACAATTTTATTTCCATGTGTCCAAATATAGCAGGAAGAAGTTGGAGCCCACAACAGAAAATGGTATTTTTGTGGGATACAATGAGACAAGTCATGCATACAAGGTGTATCTGCTAGGAATCAAGAAGACTGTTCTCAGACGAGATGTGATGTTTCAGGAGTCCAGAGCTCTAAGGGAGTCCTTGGAGTGAGAGTAGGTTGGAGTACCTGAGATGGAGGAGCTACTCACTCCCAATGAGGAGCCTTAGCTAGGATCATAGGAGAAGAGACCAAGACAAGAGTAGACTCCTAACACTGGAAGGAAGAAAGCTAAGTGGGTCACAAAGTTGGTTCAGGAGGCCGAGGAGCAGGTGGAAACTCCTAGAACCATGTTCAAGTAGAGTGAGTAGCCACAAAGGTACACTGAATATATGGAATTGACGACAAGAGTGGTGGACATTAGGCCTTATAGTTATAAGGAGGTAGCTTCTAAGCAAGTTTGGAAGGATTCCATGGTGGAGGAAACTTCATCCATCATGAAGAACGCTATCTAAGAGATTGTGCCACAACCTAAGGTAAAATTAGTTGTAGGATCACACTGGTGTACAAGGTGGAGCATGGAGCAGATGGGAGTGTGGAGAAGTACAAGGCCATGTTTGCGGTTAAGGTCTTCTCACAGATTGAGGGCATATATTACGAGGATACCTTTGCCCCAATAGCATTTTATTCATCCATCGGGACTATTCCAGCACTTGCAACATATATGGGGTGGAAGATCGACTAGATGGACGTGAAGATATCATTCCTCAATGAAGTGGTTGAGGAGGAGCTTTATATGGAGAAACTAGAGGGATTTCAGCAGTTTGATAGAGACACACATGTGTGCAGGATGAAGAGAGCTCTTTATGGGCTCAAGCAGTCTCCAAGAGCATGATACCCTCGTATTGATAGCTACCTTTGAGGATTGGAGGGCTTCCAGTCATTCTAGTGCTCTATATTGATGACCTTATATTGACTGAAGTAGAAACCTTGATCCGATTGCAAGGAGGACCTTGCAAGGAAGTTTGAGATGAAGGATATGGGGCTTATTCATTATTTCCTTGCATTGGAGGTTTGGTAAGGTGATGGTGATATCTTCATGGGACAATGGAAGTACACTACAACATATCCTCTAGATATTTCATATGCAGGATTGCAGACCCATGACCACACATAAAGTCACAAATTAGAGGAAGGTGGATGCTAGTAGAGCAGAGTGAGCAGAATTTATAGTACACAGACAACTCATCGTGTCATTGATGTACTTGGTCAATACATGATTTTATATTTGTTTTGCAGCCAACCAAATGAGTCAGTTCATAATGGAACCAACCAAAGTCCACTAGGTTGCTGTGAAAAATGTTTTGAGGTATCTTAGAGGCATAATAGATTACAGATTTTGGTATAAACATGTTGATGGAGCGATGCTTGAGGGCTTCACAGATGTAAATTGGGCAGGATGCTCCATAAATCTAAGAGTACTCTAGGTGGCATCTTCAGAAATTGGGACAATAGGTGTTTCCAGGAGCTTGTCTAGCGCTAGGAAATAAGAGACTACAATGCAAAAAAATATGGGTTGAGTCGAGTTGTTACAGGGAGGTTTCGAGCTAAGTATTAGTAGAGAGAACAACCTTATACTCTATTGGAACAATTTTCCTTGTAAAGTATTCTATTTTCTCAATTTCTACCAATAAAATCTACAACAAGTAGAGGGTTTTCCCAGTTGAGTTCCCCATAAAAATATTTTGTTATTATGTGTGATTGTGTTTTTGTTCCACTGCTTATCTATCATAGAGAAATCTTGTGTATTGGTGTAACAAAATTACTTTCAGATTTGTTCATTCAAGCAGTTGCAGGATTTCAAGGAATTTTACACCCCTTAACTTCTAAAACCCCCAAGCCTTTCTCCCAAAGCATAGGTGCTCCAACACTAATCTTCTTGGTCATATTAAGTTTTTGTTCACTAACCACTCCAAATAGCGACAAGCTCCTCAAATTTGATCCACATTTTATGGACAATCAAAATTCCCCCAAATATCCTCCATGTATTTTCTTTCAAAGGGTGATAAGGGTATTAGTGGCCCCATTATCACAACCCATAAGCCCTTAACCCATTGGATTCTTTTCAAGGCATTCTTAATGTTGTTTTATGTATTGCATGGAATTATTTTTATGTGATATAGGCTGTATTGCACAAAAAAAATCGCGTGATATGATAAAGGCCATGAAATTTTGAAGGGACATGTGGTAAATCCTCATTGGAATATCATGAGTTGGGAAATCTTTGTCTTGTGACACGTGTCACATTGTCATATCATTGAAAACTTTTAAGAGGACATGTGGCATGCTCTAATTGGTTGTTGTTCCTCTTGTAAACTTTGAGGTTAACACATGTCACACATTGGTTGGTTGTTGCATGTCTATAGTCTTTGTAGATGTGATAAATATGAGGAAAGGGGGTTGCCAAAAAATAAAATAGTTTCATCGTGCAATGAAGAAAGAGAGAAAGAAAAATAAAGGAAAAGATAAGGGATAGATTAAGAAAAGAGCAAGGAAGAAGAGGTGGGGGACATAGAAAACACACATAAAAGTAGGATGCGTACAAAGAAAAGTTGTGTGATGTGCTATTGTATAGGATAAAATTTTCCTCTATGTGACATATTGCATAGATAAAATGTTCATGTGCACTGTGTTGCATGGTTTAAAAAGCTTGGCATGATGAGAAGATTGGTGAGAATGTGATAGAATTGTGGAGTAGTAGCATTATAACCCAATAAGAAGTCAAGCAAAGATGAATGTCTTAACAAATGTAAACCCAAGGGTGAATCATACTAGTTGTGACATGGCATAATATAGATGACTGGTGAACTTGTTGCCACATCACCATTGTGATCATTGACATGGTTGAGGAAAATAGAACTTGAAGAAATATTTGGAAGGTCATATCTTTCTACGAATGTCTCATAACTAAGCCATATTATAATGGTTGGAAAGTTCTTATTGAGACCCTATAATAGTACATATAGAGGAAAAAAATAGATTAACTCACATCCTTAATACCACTTAGGGGGGCTGTGTACATGATAAGAGAAGATGATTTTTCCTATAATATTAAGAAAGCAAAAAACCCAATAAGTGGTTAAGTAAATATGAATGTCTCAACAAGTGTGAACACAAGGGTGAATTATTCTAGTTGTGACATGGCATAATACGGATGTTGGGTGAACTTGCTGCCACATCACTAGTATGATTGCTAGCATGGTTGAAAACAAGAGAACTTGAAGAAATTTTTAGAAGGTCATATCTTTCTATGCATGACCCATAATTAAGCAAGAATACAATGGTTGGATAGTTCTTGTTGAGTAGAACACATATACAAGCTCAAAAGAGACTCTATAATAGTACTTAAAGAGGAAAAAATACATTAACTCATATCCTTAATGCCACTTAGTGGGGTGGGTACATGATAAGAGAAGATGAATTTCCCTATCATATTTTAAGCAAAGACCAATTCTTGGATTTAGTTCTCAAGGGTCACATCAATGTCTTTGATGAAACTATTCCTTCAAATTGGGATAGATATTGGAGTTCTTCCAAAATAATTAGATGTATGGACAACATAAGGACTAAAAATATCCATGAAAGCACTTTCACTTTTTCTATGATGAAATAATTTTTTCCTTACTTTTGAAAGTTTCATTTAAAAGAGTCCCAAGATGATTTGAGTAGACTTAAATAAATTTCTCATAATATTATTGTATTTATCAAAATGTAACATCTAACTTAAAGCTTAAACTTTATTCATTAAAAATGATTTCAACTTTCTTAATATAAAGGATTTTTTGACATCTTCAAAAATAAAAATAAATTCAAGTACATAAAAAAATAAAATATAAAAAAATGAAAAAAATCACTTCGCTCTTTTAAAATATTCCATGCTAAATCACACTTCGAGGGAGTGATTGTTAATTTGATTATTATCTTTCATCCCAATTGAGACATCAGAAAAAGTTTTGAATTTAAATATTGTATCCTTTATATGAATGTGTAACTCATTCCATTTAAAGTATTATCTATTAATGGTAGTTGAGTTTTGAATCCATTTTCCCACGTAAATTTTTCTAGATACCGATTTTTGAGTTTTGAGTCCATTTTCCCACGTAAACATTTATGTATACTGAATTTTTCTCTTTAGAATGAGATATTTTAATATTATGTATTATATATCTCCAGTTCTGCCGACTGCAGAGAAATTTCACTCTTTAATGCAATTGATCTTCAATCTTGATGCTATGGAGAGTTGCAATTACAGGTGGCCCCTGTGATCCTCCCCCTGCTGGAAACCTCATCCGGTATCGCCAAGCTGGTGTTCGCCCAATCTACTCAAACCTTTGAGATAGAAATGCACTAATGGACATTTTAATATTATGTAATTTATTGTCTGCTCGTCCCATCCCCGGTATAGAATAGCGCGTCTGTCCCATCACCGGTTCTTCGCTGCCCATAGTTTTAAGCATTGAAAATAGTAAATTCAAACCATGGTTCAAGCCGGTTCAAGGGTTTGCACAAGGAAAGGCTAGCCAGAGGCTCAAAAGATGGAAGGTTGTTCATCCTGAAGACACTTGACAACAATGGCTGGATCGATTTCTCCAAAGCTTCAGGTGGCCCAGAGATTATTTGATAAGGTAAATATATTCATATATCTTTCCTCTTTCCACAATTTTTCTAATGCCTTTTCTCATTTCTTAATCAAAATCGCGTGCATTCATAAAATTTGCCACATAGATATACTTAATTCCTCACATATTATGATTGTTTATTTCAAACAAACCGTATGTGGAAAATGCCAGAATGTTAAATCAAATTTATGTTATTTAATAAAACCCAATGCGATCACGAAGATCATACTTCAAACCATTATTGAAAGGAAACCCATTATACTCAGAGGAACATGCTCATCTAGAAACCCTTTCTTTTTTAAAAGGGCAGGGACTATTTCTAACTGAGACTCACATGTTCGTATTTTGTTTTACTGACCAGCATCGAACTCCCTTCCGGAATATCCTCGGTCCTCCTCTGTCTCTGCCCACAATGAATCCCCTCATCGGTGTCTCAAGTTCCCCCACTCGGGCCCTACCTGTCTCCATCCCAGTTGAGAATGGTTTATTATAATATTATTGTAGAGGTCATAAGAAAGTATTATCTAAGGTGAAGGTTGAATGCACATTTGAAAGAAAACCTCTGGATGTTTGGCAATTTGCTGCCTTGTAGACCGTCACTTCATTACGTGTGATATCTTAAATAAATTGTGAAATTATACAGATTGACTATTGGAGCTCTCCCGGTAACATTACCCAATGAGATTTGAAATCAACCCTTTTTGATGGTCTATGTTTTTCTGTTCTTCTAACCCTTGCTACATTAGATTGGGTGAATTCTGTGAAAATTATCGATAAGATTTCAATTCCATTTCAGTAAATTATGTAAATATACAGATTGAATAGAAAGGTTTGGAATCACTTGGAAAGAAATAAAAGCCTTGATTCAATTAAATTGACATCGGCTTTGGCAAGTCGAATGGATTTTCTTCTTTGCAAGATCAATTAAATAAGAAGTCAAAGGAGACCCCTGAACTTTCCAATAAATCGCACACAAAAAAATATTCGAGGTGAAAATAATTCACGGACCTGACATCTCCATGGCCTTAATAAATCCACTTCAAGTTAAATTTCCTTACAGTCCGAGGCAACATAGGTGCTTGGGAGATCATTTCCTAAGGTTTCTAAGCCATTGCAGCTTTTGGGAAATGATTTCTAGACAAAAATTTTAGCTTCCCCTGAGCTTACTAGTCGTGGAAACAGTTTGAGAAACTCTGATAATGCTGGAAATGGAAATGTTATAAGTAAGACTCCTTTATTTGCAGGTAAATATTCATAACAAAATGGGGTTTCAAATACCAAAATATCATCATCTGTTGCTTCTAATCATGCTCCACCCATTTCATATAATTCAAAGCTTTCACAGAGTGCTTGTCATTTAGATGGATTTCACTATTCTTTTCGAGCATTTATCAACTCTGGAAATAACCTCAGCACCATCCATACAATGAGATTGTTTGGTAAAGGCGGATCTTTGAAATTTGTTATAAATATTAATTTTTTTGCAAACCTAGCAGATTACAGATCTACTGAATGAACTCACAACTAGTTTATTAACATTAAATTAGACATAAACAAAAATATAACCAAACTCACAAAAAAATGACAGATTCTGCCCCTTAAAAATAACCATAAGGCCTTCCTTTTTTGTAGCTCCTTGTCCCCAAGGGTTTAATTGAAAAACACATAGTTCCTTTAAATATTTGTAGGTTGAGGCAACCATTTCAAGCCCTTAAACTTCATCATAATCCAATATTTGCAATTATTTATAATAATAATTCCATTATGCACACTCATCTTAGAGTTTCGCAAAGAGGGAGAATACTTGATTGATTCCAACCTTGTAAATGAACAAACTTGCCTCTTCATTGGTTGGACTCTCCATCGCTAGTTGAAGAAGTATATGTGCCTTGAATCAAAGAGGATATCTTAACACAAGTTATTGACACTTGAACATAATTTCCATGGATCCCATGGAAAACAGATGGAGAGACTCTTTGAATCTTAGGAAGCATTTTCTCATACTCTACTTAATATATAGGTGGTATTGGTAGGGCTTCAAATTTTCCATTTACTTGGAAATCTCACCCAAAAAGTCAATCGTTAAATAATCACACCTACCTTCTCATTTTTAAGATCTTCATAAGCTTTCACCTATGACGATTAAATTCAGTGCCCTTTAACACCTCGAATGGTGGAGGAATATAAGGCAATGCAATAGGAGGTAAACTCCATTTCCCTTCACCTTTGTCAAGGCCTCTATAGACACCTACAATCTATACCTCTCCTTCGACACAACATGAAATTTTGTTTTTTCCACTTCCTTTACATAGGCTTCAGGCCATCCTCATAGGAAGAGCTCATTGTTGAAATATTACGACAAAAAAATGGGGCACAACATCTACTTATAGGGTTTCGAGGGAGGGGTGTTGTAAAATAACCATCTTATCCCCCATAGCCCTTAATACCTTCTCTACACATAAAAATGGTAGATTGATAACAAGACTCAAAGATGGATCTTAACGTTCAAGACCAAACCCAAATAGATAGAATCACACCATGGATTAAGCATGGGCATTGAGTTTTGGTAAAATCAAGGACCTCCTTTCAAAATCATGACCTTATTTTCAACATTCTAAAATAGGAGGCTTAAAACCAACCTTAAAAAGGGGATATTTGCACCTTAGCCTTTCCAACATTTTCTCAAGACCAATCTATCTAATGGACTAGCTTGGATATGTCAGGTCTTGGATTTCTAGAGTACCCAATCAATGCTTTTGAGGCCAACTCCCTAGCTCAAGCTAAAATTTATTCCTATTGAAGATTCAACTTGAAAAATCCTGCTAATAGGATATATTTTTCCTTCCTTTTGATTGACTTACAACAAAACTCAGTGCCTCTCCTTTCTTACCTTCCTCTTCCATTCTCCAAAAAAAAATCATTAATCTTATATCATAAGAACTTTGTATAGGTAAGCATTGCAATCAGTTTCCTCAACTCATGGGGTACCTTTACACCCAAACCCATGCAAGTGGACCTAAGTCCATGTTACAACCCATCACACTCTAAGATGGTTCTAATTGTCTCCTCAAAACCAAGGCATAACACACCTTACAATGCAAAATGGTTAAATCCATCTCAAACTTGTGGGTTTTTTCCCTTCATGGAACACATTCTAGCCAGTGCTCATCAAACACAATGCACTAACACCACTAACACATATCAAAAGCCCAAGATACCTGTAATTCACCTTCAACTTTGGATTTCCCAAAATAATAATATCATATTCCAATATGGCCTATTTGTTAGATTTTTGTAATTTTCACCTTATTAGATCCTTTCACCCCCTTGAATCCCTTACAAATATACTCCAATGGTCACCTTCCAAGTTCCAACAACTCCTTTTGCAACACAACAAAACCACCTATATATGTTGAAACAACCTTGCCAATTTCTTTAGTGGGTTGCACATATATTTCACATTTCTTCTTCTTCTTGCAAAGTGATAGTGCCAAGGAGAGGCTATCAACTTCGATCAAGGAATGTTCACTTAGTAACATTAACAAGTTTCCTTTGTTCAGCTCGTCAAAAGTCTTAAGATTTCTTCGTAACTTCTCATGGTGCTTAACTTGCTTGTCTACACCTCTAAGTGAGACTACAACATCCCAACCTCTCTAACTATTCCTCCTTTTCAACCCTTGTTAGAGTCTTCTTAGATGTGCACTCGTGCCTCAAGCAGAACACTAGCATCCTAAATCTGCATGCTTGTTCCATCTTTTAATGTCCTGTTGAAACCACATTGTCACACTTCTTAAAATGAAATGTTCAAATCTTATGGAAAAGCACTTAATTTGCTTATGAAAACCTAATCTACGCGAGTTACTTGGAGAGGACCCCATTTTCTCAAGATGAAAACATAGGGTCTTACAACATGGGAATTGTCATGTAACTCTTACTTAAGAGATAGTCTATACACATAGAGATGTACATGTGATTAACATAGATGGAGGCATGATGTGCAGTAAACAATAAGGAATGCCTTTGCTTGTGATGGTAAATTAATTCAAGATGGGGACCTTCATATACACCTTGATGTCCACATGCATGGTTCTGGAACACAAGTGTTTGCCCAACTAATAAGGACTTCCTCTTGATGCCTTGAACTTCATAATGATCTTGTGGCTTGACTAATGAACCACTCCATAAGACGATAAATTACTCATTACATAATAATATGATTTCCATCATATGTAAATACTAAAAATCTTGGTCCATTTTTAGGACTTTTAGTACTAGAGCAGTGGTTTACAAATTTGTGAGCCTTAAAAGGGCATGTTGAAACTTGAAACTACTTTATCCATAAAAATTCCTGACCCTTCTTCTTGACCTTGGTAATGGGATTAGCTATCATGGAGAATTATTATATGAATCTCCTATAATACCCAACCAATCCATTGAAATAGTGTAGCTTATGAGCGTCCTTTAGTGTTAGGAATTCCATAATGGCCTTGATTTTGGCAAGGTCCATGACTATACCTTCTCTAGAAGTAATGTGGTCCAAAGAATAGATCTTTGACTAGAATAAGGAATGATCAAAGAGATTTTAATCATTCTTATTCTCTCCATCGGTTAATTTTGGATGATGCATCAAACAAAATGACTGGATTTTAGTTTGAAATGACTGGAAATGAAATTCTAGTACCATGGATGAGTAGTTGAAGAAACTGTGGATTGGGAGAAACCTTTGCCTCTTGCTGCCACCCATTGCCAATCCCCTTTTTAGCCTTATGATTAATAACCATGCTCACAAAATTGTCCACAATAATTTATTTACACAGTATTTTGGTAGGCTAATTCCTTGGCTTGCATGGTTTTCAATTGCCCAACCTACTAGGTTTATAACACCTTATGTTGTAGTCAAAATTTCCTATTGTGTTGTCAAACTTTCCTATATTGCTGTCAAACTTTTGCATTTTCTGAGCAATCATCAGTAAGATGACCATCTATTAAAGTCTGTCATTTATTTGTTTCGTTTGTTTATGGATTACTTTGGTATTTCTACATTCCATCTACCTAATTTGTAGTCTACATCATTGTGAAGATTATCCAATAGTGCTTGAAGTTCAAAATGTATTTCTAAAAGGTTGTCAAGATTACTTTTAAACCAAGTAAATTATAGCTGAATTAACATGTAGATTGTAGCTAGCTTCTAAAACACATTATTGAATGGCTACTTTAAAACTAGTTAAACTAAAGATGCCACTATAAGAACCATTGGTTAAATAAGAGATCTGTCTTACCCCATATGTCTCTGTAGGGAGCTTTAATATTGTATCCTATGAAGAAATAAGATATCCTGTGGTTGTTATCAACTAAATGAGAAAAATATCAAGAGTGGAAATCTGTCGTTGTTGGTAGGTGTTATATTTGACTAGATGGAAGGAGCTCAAGCATATATTATGATTGATTTAAGTTTTAGATATTGCTAAATTTGGATAAGGTTGGGTATCTCCGTGGACTCATTTATTTCTTAATGGATCGGTAATATGCCCTATTGATAGGGGAAAATGTCTTGTCAAACAGAAACAAGATTTAATCGTTGAAAACCAGCTTCAATGTTTTTTAATGGTTGAGATAAATACAATCAACTAATTCAAGCTTCAAAGCACTCTATCGTACTAGATTGGTAGTATATGTGTCTTTCGGGATTGAATTATGGAAACTAGCGCTGCAAAGAGTCCCCCTAGAATCAGGGTCATTATAAGATGTTCTTATCTTCAATGTTTTATCCATTTTATTAGAGCCCTTTAAGGCTTCCCAGTTCTATTAAATTTGCAAATCAATGCATTTTCCTTGTGATCCTACAAGGATTCTAGAACACTGTTTGAATATACAATTTTCCTAAAACTTCTTTTGCAAGACACATTTTTAGACAACTTTCAAAGGTGAGAATGGCCTTCACTATGATTGTCCACATCTCTAAATGACCTTGAATGTGTTGAGAAATTTATGAAGCCTTCAACATGGGGCTCAATAGGGGCCCTTGTCGTGCCATGCACCATACCGATTGCTACAAGAAAAATGCTGGTTGTTGATGAGATTTTTTTTGATAAATGCTTCTTATATCCTAATGTGGCAAGCATGCACCTTTTAGATATAAGAAAATTATTTGTCGAATCAAAGTCAGATTACAACATTCAACTACTCAAGCTTTTGTTGGCCAAGTATCCATGAATGAGGGGTATCTATTTTCAGAAATGTTACCCAATGCCCAACTCCAGCTGTTTTCACTTGCATTGGTACAAAAATGAGGATGAGAACAAGTAGAAGCGTATCGTTGGAGAGGCTTCAACCTTGTGGGAGAAATATTAAAACTCCGCTTTCATTGACTCAACAAGCCATTGTTGTCCTTGAAGCCACTGTTATTCATTACACCCCTCTCTAAAAAACAATTTACGGAGAGCCCAAATTAGGAGCTTGTGAACAAGAATCCTCCATAGGCTACGCATTTGTAGACGTCTTCACCTTGTTTATTAGGAAATATGTAAACACTCCTCCGTCTTGAGTGGGGGTTTTTTCTTCTTTCTTAGCTATTGACAGGCACTCAAAGAGGTTTTCCTGTGGGTTTTTAGAAACACTTTCCAAATGGGAGAAGCTAAAAGATCTCAAACAAAATGACTAGATTTTAGTTTGAAATGACTGGAAATGAAATTCTAGTACCATAAATGAGTAGTTGAAGAAACTGTGGATTGGGAGAAACCTTTGCCTCTTGCTGCCACCCATTGCCAATCCCCTTTTTAGCCTTATGATTAATAATCATGCTCACAAAATTGTCCACAATAATTTCTTTACGCAGTATTTTGGTAGGCTAATTCCTTGGCTTGCATGGTTTTCAATTGCCCAACCTACTAGGTTTATAACACCTTATGTTGTAGTCAAACTTTCCTATTGTATTGTCAAAATTTCCTATTGTGCTGTCAAACTTTTGCATTGTCTGAGAAATCATCAGTAAGATGACCATTTATTAAATTCTGTCATTTATTTGTTTCGTTTGTTTATGAATTGCTTTGGTATTTCTACATTCCATCTACCTAATTTGTATTCTACCTAATTTGTAGTCTACATCATTGTGAAGATTATCCAATAGTGCTTGAAGTTCAAAATGTATTTCTAAAAGGTTGGCAAGATTACTTTTAAACCAAGTAAATTATAGATGAATTAACATGTAGATTGTAGCTAGCTTCTAAAACACATTATTGAATGGCTACTTTAAAACTAGTTAAACTAAAGATGCCACTATAAGAACCATTGGTTAAATAAGAGATATGTCTTACCCCATATGTCTTTGTAGGGAGCTTTAAAATTGTATGCTATGAAGAAATAAGATATCCTGTGGTTGTTATCAACTAAATGAGATAAATATCAAGAGTGGAAATCCGTTGTTGTTGGTATGTGTTATATTTGACTAGATGGAAGGAGCTCAAGCATATATTATGATTGATTTAAGTTTTAGATATTGCTAAATTTGGATAAGTTTGGGTATCTCCTTGGACTCATTTATTTCTTAAGGGATTGGTAATATGCCCTATTGATAGGGGAAAATGTCTTGTCAAACAGAAACAATATTTAATCATTGACAACCAGCTTCAATGGGTTTTAATGGTTGAGATAAATACAATTGACTAATTCAAGCTTCAAAGCACTCTGTCGTACTAGATTGGTAGTATATGTGTCTTTCGGGATTGAATTATGGAAACTAGCGCTGCAAAGAGTCCCCTTAGAATCAGGGTCATTCTAAGATGTTCTTATCTTCAATGTTTTATCCATTTTATTAGAGCCCTTTAAGGCTTCCCAGTTCTATTAAATTTGCAAATCAATGCATTTTCCTTGTGATCCTACAAGGATTCTAGAACACTGTTTGAATATACAATTGTCCTAAGACTTCTTTTGCAAGACACATTTTTAGACGACTTTCAAAGGTGAGAATGGCCTTCACTATGATTGTCCACATCTCTAAATGACCTTGAATGTGTTGAGAAATTTACAAAGCCTTCAACATGGGGCTCAATAGGGCCCCTTGTTGTGCCATGCACCATACCGATTGCTACAAGAAAAATGCTAGTTGTTGATGAATTTTTTTTTGATAAATGCTTCTTATATCCTAATGTGGCAAGCATGTACCTTTTAGATATAAGAAAATTATTTGTCGAATCAAAGTCAGATTACAACATTCAAATACTCAAGCTTTTGTTGGCCAAGTAGCCATGAATGAGGGGTATCTATTTTCAGAAATGTTACCCAATGCCCAACTCCAGCTGTTTTCACTTGCATTGGTACAAACATGAGGATGAGCACAAGTAGAAGCGTATCATTGGAGAGGCGTGTACCTTGTGGGAGAAATATTAAAACTCCTCTTTCATTGACTCAACAAGCCACTGTTGTCCTTGAAGCCACTGTTATTCATTGCACCCCTCTCTAAACAACAATTTACGGAGAGCCCAAATTAGGAGCTTGTGAACAGGAATCCTCCATAGGCTGCACATTTGTAGATGTCTTCACCTTGTTTATTAGGAAATATGTAAACACTCCTTCGTCTTGAGTGGGGGTTTTTTCTTCTTTCTTAGCTATTGACAGGCACTCAAAGAGGTTTGCCTGTGGGTTTTTAGAAACACTTTCCAAATGGGAGAAGCCAAAAGATCTCAAAAAAAATGACTAGATTTTAGTTTGAAATGACTGGAAATGAAATTCTAGTACCATAAATGAGTAGTTGAAGAAACTTTGGATTGGGAGAAACCTTTGCCTCTTGCTGCCACCCATTGCCAATCCCCTTTTTAGCCTTATTATTAATAATCATGCTCACAAAATTGTCCACAATAATTTCTTTACGCAGTATTTTGGTAGGCTAATTCCTTGGCTTGCATGGTTTTCAATTGCCCAACCTACTAGGTTTATAACACCTTATGTTGTAGTCAAACTTTCCTATTGTGTTGTCAAACTTTCCTATTGTGCTGTCAAAATTTTGCATTGTCTGAGAAATCATCAGTAAGATGACCATCTATTAAATTCTGTCATTTATTTGTTTCGTTTTTTTATGAATTGCTTTGGTATTTCTACATTCCATCTACTTAATTTGTAGTCTACCTAATTTGTAGTCTACATCATTGTGAAAATTATCCAATAGTGCTTGAAGTTCAAAATGTATTTCTAAAAGGTTGTCAAGATTACTTTTAAACCAAGTAAATTATAGATGAATTAACATGTATATTGTAGCTAGCTTCTAAAACACATTATTGAATGGCTACTTTAAAACTAGTTAAACTAAAGATGCCACTATAAGAACCATTGGTTAAATAAGAGATCTGTCTTACCCCATATGTCTCTGTAGGGAGCTTTAATATTGTATGCTATGAATAAATAAGATATCCTGTGGTTGTTATCAACTAAATGAGATAAATATCAAGAGTGGAAATCCGTTGTTGTTGGTAGGTGTTATATTTGACTAGATGGAAGGAGCTCAAGCATATATTATGATTGATTTAAGTTTTAGATATTGCTAAATTTGAATAAGTTTGGGTATCTCCTTGGACTCATTTATTTCTTAATGGATTGGTAATATGCCCTATTGATAGGGGAAAATGTCTTGTCAAACAGAAACAATATTTAATCGTTGACAACCAGCTTCAATGGGTTTTAATGGTTGAGATAAATACAATTGACTAATTCAGCTTCAAAGCACTCTAATGTGAACGATATCAAATAAAACAGGCTATGGTTTAGCAAACAAGATTAGTCTGAATTCACCAAATCATAGCATCACAAACTATATTAACTACAGAGAAAGAAAGGCTAAGTTAAATGATAGAAATCGAAATAAATAATCTATAGTAAAGTGATAAATGGAAATAGTTGTTATCCTAGTATGCAGAAGAATAGATGCATGTACAGAATTGGTTTCAGAATCAGGAAAAATGGCAAAACATTTCACCCATAGTAGACTATCAAGACATAGTAACAGACTTGGACAACTAAAAGAAATTCTTACTAAGCATTAAAATTTAAAAGCCATCGATTCGTTTCCAAAAGGATGGTCACTTGAATGTTATCACTTAGAGTCTATGGACAGAACAATAGTGCTAGAATATAAAGTTTGATGTGGAATAAAGTCACCATAGTGATTGAATAAAGTAGGATTCATAGCATATTGGAATATTGTCCCATATATTCCCAAAGCTTAAAAGTGGTCTCTTAAAAAATTCCATTTTTCGGTGTCCTTTTATTTCAACACTGACTTTCTTTCCAAATCAGAGACAACATATAATATGTAAAGTGTTGCTCATAAGGAGGTCATGAAAAATGGCAAAACATTTCACCCATAGTAGATTATTAAGACAGAGTAACAGACTTGGACAACTAAAATAAATTCTTACTAACCATTAAAATTTAAAAGCCATCGATTCATTTCCAAAAGGATGGTCACTTGAATGTTATCACTTAGAGTTTGTGGACAGTACAGTAGTGCTAGAATATAAATTTTGATGTGCAATAAAGTCACCATAGTGACTTAGGAGTGTTAGGTGCAGGGGTGGCTATTTACAACCCTAGAGGACCACAATAATTTACTTATGTCGGGGGATTGGGAGAGACATCCAAAAATAACACTTAAACCCTAGCATTGTTTTAAGGTCCTATGTTGTGTGCAAGGCAGGTCAAAAAATTGGTGGTAATTGGAGATTCCATGGTGGTAATTGAAGAAATAATCAAGAATTCAACAACAAGACCTTCCAATGATGCTTGAACGAATTCAAATGGACGTCGTGTGAAATAGATGTTCTTCAATAGGTCTGCTATATATATTCATTGTAAAATAAACTTAATATTGTTCCTCTCAAGACTTCTCTGTAATTTTATTCCAAAAACATAGATCTACAGGTCTGAATTTGTCTTCAAAACTGCCACTATAGATCCAAATTACAAGACTGTTGCAAGGTCACATATTTCACCACAGGTCTGAATTAGAAGGTTCTGAGTTGCAGAGAAGAGTCTCAGGTCTGAGCTTCTGGAAAGGCCAAAGTTACAGGCCTGTTAGGGCTGAAATTTCAGGCCTGAATTCAGTTTCGAAAAAATTTATTTCCACAGGTGCAAATAGGTCTGCAAGAGATATATCCTTCTAGCCCAAAACATTGTAATTATGATCTCCCTTTTAATCTCCTTGGCCTCCTGTTTTATCTCTGAATTCTCACTGTATTTTTCACCGAAATTTTCATTCCAAAATGATGAGCATGACTAGTTATTTATAGTTGTTTGTGTATGAACTGAACAGGCGTGTCTTTTGATTAAGGAGCCGACATACTGATTTGAGCCGACCTGTGCATCATTTTTGGCATTTATTTAAACCAATTTTAAGACTGATACAGGGGGGGAATTTTATGGTTAAGTCTGGGCCTCAGCACTTGATAGGAACACCATATAATATAACGGTACTTATTGTATCTTCTGCTGTAGTACAGACTTGTTCTAACACCTCCTTTGCTGAATACTTGATAGTTGTAGGGGATCAACAAAATTATGTTAGATCCCTCCTTTGTGTCTCAAAGACTCTTTTTGTCATATAAAATTCTGCATGTCAAAGCCTCTCTGCTCCTTCACTTCCCACAGGACATTTTCAAAGCCTCTCAGCTCTCCTGCATTCATTCAGATCACAAAACTACACATATGTTACCTGAAATAGTAGTGCTTTAGACCTCCACAAACAAACATACATATACAGAAAAAGAGAGATTATATTCCTGAGTAGTGGTCATTATAGGGCTCTAGTTAGCTGGATAAAACATGCATGCAGAATAGAAAAGGCATATTTTCACCATGGAGTGTGTTGTTTCCATCATTCTTAGGCCGATGATATGTTTTCTCATTTAGTGTGAATTCTCTATCCTTGATAGGGTTGGCTACATGGCCCACCAAGGCACCAAAGTAAGGTCTACTGGAGCTCATGTTATGCATTAATAAACAATCTCATATTCCCCATGGTAACACATACATTTGAGATCCATTCCAATATGTGAGTAGAAACTATAAATTTATCTTAAAATTCTAGCATATGATGGTTGTACTAATTTCCAAAGGGAAATGAAAATACATACCATGTATGAGGAAATATTGTCATAGCCAAGAAGTACATTTGCTAGATGGCCTGAATGCATAAATACCAATACTTAATGAGCTAGCTCCCTCTTAGTAAATGGTGGTAAAGCAGTTGAAGGGTATGGTTTAGGGATGATTACCTTTAGCATCAAGGAGAGTGAAGACGAGGGTAGCTTCCCAGTTGGTTAGATTTATATACAAATCACCTCTGCGAAGTTGAAAGAAACTTGGGGCATTGATCTTTCTATACAGATGACCATAATGAGCCAACTTGCCTTTCCCTTCCAAATTTGTTGGATTCAATTCCCATTTTTTCCCTTGACTGCTAGCATGGAATTTGTAGAGGTGAATGAAAACCTAAATGCACTAAAAATGTAAGAGAATGGGTGACACTTTCACCATCATCGATTGATTGACTGATGAAGGGATGGATGGATAAGCTAAAGTAGAACATTCAATGATATATATAGAGAGACTCACATAGTAAATACTAGACTAGGGTGTGTCTGTGTGCCTTAAGATAAGGTCACGATGTGAGGCATAAAATATATTTTATGCAACTATAGACAACCCATGCACTGTGGCTACCAAAAGATGTAATCTTTGGAATCTAAACTTGTTACATTTTTGAGTTTTTGTCTTATTACCCCAAATTTGTTTTTGGCCAAATCTTAATTTTGTTATTTAAAATTGAATTTTGAGTACATATATGGATTCAACACCTTGAAAAAACCCTAGAGTAGTACATTTTTGTTGTTTGTAGATTGAAGGACCTAAACTAATGCAACATGGTTTTGTGGATGCCATTTCTAAAGTTGGGCTGGCCAAATTCCTTTTTGACCTTTCTACCATCTATATAACCAAGTAATTTTCTATCACCTGTATAACCTTGCCTTTTTATAAAAAAAAAGAGGTTCCTACACTCAAAGAATTGGTTTTTCCTGGCCATGGGGCAATAAGAATGTTGAAATTCTATAATATTTTATATGATTAGAAAATCCAATTTTTCCATTGCTAGTCTGAACTATGTTCAAATTTTGGTTTTGGGTGTAAACTGTTGGTTATTTGAAACCCATTTATCAACTTCACTATCTGAGTAAAGCTTAGATAATATCTAAGATGAGGAGGTTGGACCTATTTCAGGCTGTTGTACTCAAGCTAAAGGTCAAACATAAGGTTATGCATATACATGTGGTTCAAGGTATCCTTTTCCTCACGTTATTCTCTATGAATTAAGGAATGTATGTTGCCAAGTAGGAACACCTGTTGGTCTAGGATCTGATACAACCAACAAGTTACTAGGAACACCCAACATATTACTAGGATCTGATACATGCTTTAGATTGCTAGGATTGAGTCTAGGAACACCCAACAACGAGAGGTATATCCACAAACCACTCCAAGTAAGATATGAAAAGGGCTCTTGAAATGCCTCTGAATACCAAAGCACTCCAATGTTTATAATGACATATTGATGTCCAATTCAAATGCTACCTAATGATTTCACAAAGGTTCTAGTGCCTTTGTTCAAGGGTTCGTTGTATGTTTCCATGGGTTTCAAAAAAAACTTTCACTAGATATTACTAGCCCTTATGATATTTTTTACCACCAGCATTTTTGCCACAAAATTTCTGTAAGGTGAAGACACATGAAGATTTAAATTGGTTCCTGCTTGAAGGAAAGATGAACTGTTCTGATTGATGGGTATTTAGAGTTTTATTGTTCGCTATAATTTTCTTACAATGACCTTAGATGTAGTCACAAACAAGTAATAAATATTATTGTTGTTCACAAGGCTGAAAATTTGTCTGAAATCCCTCAAATTATCCCACAACAAGCTTCCCAAAAACCCCACATCATTGTTGGAAACATTTGTTGATTACACCTGTATTTTTATACGTGTTTTCATGCTGCCCTATCTATCCAAACATTGGTATCAGAGCCATAATCGTGCTGTCATTAACCCGAGTTCTATTTGTTGGTGAAAATTTACCACAGTTGGAGGTATCAACCATTGGAAAGACCAACACTATTGGGTTCCAGAGAACCACCAATCAAAGGATATATCTACTGTTGTATCTTCTATTTAGGGCTCTTCACATGCTACCATCGAATCTGTGGTCATTTTCTTCTATATATCATCTTTATATTGCCTCTTAATCCTACAAGAGTATGTTACATGACCTCACATCCTCCCAACAAAATTTGATCTTATATGCTGAGTTATATTTATGCTTGGATGGTGATCTGTTTGCTTTGTTTGGAGACCATGGAGGATGACAACATGCTACTAAAAACGGTTTTATTATAACAAGATTATTGATGTCAAACTATTCATGGAGGCTACCACCAAATACTGCAATAAGGGAGACTTTCCCATGATATTTTTGGAACCTTAAAACCATGTTAAAATTGTTTGAAACATGAGACCGAAAACTAAAACAAATGCTACAACAAAATCACTAAAATGTAATGGAAGTTCTATTATAGGACTTCTCTACTACTTCTCATACGCTGTTTGAAATAATCAAGTTGAAATTTAGAACCTAACTATCGTTGGTTTAGTATGCAAAATCCAATTCCTGGCATGAGGCATATGATGAAGCCATTGGCTAGGTTACATGTTGGCAGTGTATGTTATGTTGATCTATTACTTTTTCTTTTGGTTAGAAACTGGGAACTTCACCACAACATCATACCAATATGTAAAATCTGAATTAATTGTTGTGAGACAACTAGCATCTAGGATATTTGTTTCTATCCCATACTTTGCCATCAACATCTAAGTTGTATTTCATATGCATGTGTTGAATGGAGTAGCTATTGTGGCATCTTTATGATTGTCTGTTTCAAACATACTATTCTGACATGTCTTCTCTTTTGTGGGGAAGGTATTGCTACATTGTATTTGCTAAGGACGCATGTTCACCAAGACAAGTCAAATACTTCAAAATGTTGGATGTGTTTTGTATTAATGTTCTAGAACATATTTTCTTTGTCTTTGTTTTGTATTATTGTTCGAGAACATATTCTCTTTTTCTTTGTCTTTATTTCACACGTTGTTTTAGGATATTTGAGTGTTTTAGGTTATTTAGGTTTCTGGCCCTGAAATTAGTGATTGAAATGCCAAATAATCACTTTATAATTGTGGATTTTCTTGTCTATTTGAGTTATTTTACATAAGAAATCTTCATAAGTAGATCTTAAGTAGATATTCTACCTTTAGCTCTATTTCAAAGTGTTGTAAGAATTTTTTAGGACCTCTTCTATTCCTTGACTCGAGGTGGTGGATTCCCCATCCTAATGATGCCTTTCTCTTTCATCTAGTCCTTCATTTTCCATTGAATCTGATTCAAGAGATTCTCCCACTTGATCTCTCTTGGGGGATTCTTGTGGTGGTAGTCCATGTATCATTTTTAAAAGTCTAATTCTTCCCTTCACCTACTTTTCATAACTTCCATAACCATTAGGTAGGTACCTGCAATGACGATGGTGTTTTGTTTGTTTAGTAAAATATTGTTGAGACTTTAATTTATTGAAAGTTGTAGAATTTACAATCTATGAAGTTTCAAGATATAATTTTTAAAAGTCTAATTCTTTAAAGGGCACTAGCTCAATGGAAGATCACCTAATTTACAAGCAGGAGGTTGGTGGTTCGATTCCATCATGCCCTGATATTCATATATAGGGAATGATGAAGATAATCTTTTGGTGACAGATGCTCTTTTGACCATCACCAATGAGCTTATGGTGACATTTTTCGACCCTCACCAAAATATGAAATGGTGACGGTCAACAAACACCGCCATATATATGCATCAATAATGACAACCATTAAAGGTCTGTCACCATAAATCGTTGTTGTTGATAAGAAATGGTGAGGGTCAATGTTTGTCATTATAATCATTATTCGTGACGGACCTTGATGTCACCAATGTGTTTATGGTGATGGTCAATGAACATCACCATATATATGCACCAATAGTCACGACCATGAAAGGTCCATCACAAAAAATTGTTGTTGTTCATATGAAATGGTGACGATCACTATCCGTCATTATAATCAATATTCGTGACGGACCTTGAATGTCACCACAACACATACTTTCGGCGACGCCACCTTCGGGTGACGTTTAGTTTTTTGGTGACGGAGGCTATTGTCCATCACCATTGCCCATATGAAATGGTGATGGTCACTATTCGTCACTATAAATCATTATTGGTGAAGGACCTTGAATGTCACCACAACACCTATACTTTCAGCGACGCCACCTTTGGTGACGTTCAATTTTTTGGTGACAGAGGCTATTTTCCGTCACCATTGCGCATATGAAATGGTGACGGTCACTATTCGTCACTATAAATCATTATTGGTGACGGACCTTGAATGTCACCACAACACCTATACTTTCGGCGACGCCACCTTTGGTGACGTTTAGTTTTTGGTGACGAAGGCTCTTTTGACCCTCACCAATGAGCTTATGGTGACCATTTTCGCCCCTCACCAATGTGATTTTTTCTTGTAGTGTTACTCCAAAGTTGTTGTTACTCTGCAACTGCTGTTACTCCGCAACTGATGTTACTCCGCAACTACCGTTACTCCGTAGCTGCTGTTACTCACTATTGCCATTACTCAGTGTCCATGTTATTCACTGATGTCGTTACCTGCTATGTTGATACTACGACAGATATTTCTGCTGCTACTCCACTTTAAGGTAAGTCCGCAGGTACGTCTCCTTTGATTTTATGGATTTAATTAAATATTCCAAAAGGATGGTCAAACGTGCCGAGGACGACTGTAATTTAGTTGGGGGGAGGGAACCGTCATAATGAACGACGACGTACTTCGTAAAGGTATTTATGACACACGATTCCCACCTAACCAAATTTAATGATTTCAAGTACTTCGTAATCATATCGTATGAGTTGGAATGCGTACTTGTACGCACAAAAGTCATATTAGTCACCTCCCAACATGCCGCATTAAATCTTGAGAATATCTAACAGTACTACCATAATCTATCATTACTCCCAAGCATACTAGTACTGTTTATCCATTATATCCCAAAGTGGCCATGACGTTATTTCAGTTGCCAACATTTTGGAGCCCTGTCACTCCCCCCTGCCAGCTAACTATAGTCGTTGTGCTGACTCCGCCTCTGCAGCAATGGGTGGTCGATTTGTGCGACATGAACCTGATGATTCAACGAGAATCCAGAGTAATCGGGAGGTATGGCAAGTATTTGAAAATTCAGGTTGGGATGTTTATTTTGACAGGCTGAACGGATGGGATGAAGAAATCGCGATGGAATTCACATTGAATTTGGAAGGAGGAGTTTCTCGGGTTTGTGGAGTCGAAATTCCAGTGACAGAAGAAACCATCGCGAAAGTCAGTGGATTGCTGCAAGGCAGAGAACGCTGGATTTCAAGGAGAACAGCCCTCTCGGAACTCCCCGAAGCCTTTCTGCGAGCTAGAGAAAGTATTGCACAGAAGGGTCGGGGATATGACAGAACTTCATTACCTCATCCATGGGGAGGAGTTGCAGAGGTTGTTATAAATTATATGACATGTGAAGGAATATATTCTACCATCTTCAAATATCACCTCCGCATATTGGCTCACCTGCGATTTCCACAAGCAGAGGCTTTTTCAATGAATGCACCCTATTTTTTGTTAAGGAGCCTTCATTTGATGGAAAATTTGGCTTGGGGGGTGCGACAGGTGTTGGCAGTCCTCTCTCACCATGGGTTGGTCCAGTTGCTAGTAATGAACGCCATTGAGAAGATCCTGATTCCGTGGGAACTGTTTCGGAATTCCACAGAGGAGGAAATAGAAGCCGTTGTGGCTACTTGGGTAGAAGAACCTGAAGCCATGCAGGAGGATGAAGAGGAGGATGAAGCCATGTAGGAAGATGCAGAGGATGATGATTACATTGATCAAGAAGAGCCGGAAGAGATGGAAATGGAGACTGAAGAGCGTGAAGAAGAGACGGTTCCCAAAGAGCAAGCTGAACTCGTGGAATCGATGGAAGCTGCAGAGATACCCACTGGCACTACGGCTGAGGCTGTCCCACAAGAACCAGCCCCGTCCGTGGAGTCAACTAAGCAAATAGATAGTGCGATGGGCACGGAGATAAACCCACAGCAAATGAAAGAGGGCTAACTTGTCGACATTGCGACCGAGGCCACCTTACAGGGATCTCCCGTCAACATGGAACCAATGGAGGAGGGTAATCTGATTGAAGAAGAAGTCGTGACCACTTCGACTAGAGAAACCACGAAGGAAATGATGGGAGAGCTAAGGTGTGAGGCTGATGCTGCCCCACAAGAACCAGCGTCGACCTCGGGGCTGAATAAAGAGGATTTGTTCCAGTTCACCATATTTCTTCCTAGGGGAGCAAGGGTAACTTGTTCCCCGCAGCAAAGAGAGGCAGAAGATTTTTCCATTCCTATGGCTTCGAATTTAAAACAAAGACCACGACCGGAAGAGGCCCCAACAGACATATCAGCAGGGGAGTATCGTACCGAGTCACCACTGGTCGCAGAGAATGTACATGATGAGAGAATGGCCATTGGTGAAGAGGAGGGACCAAGCAGAGCGGTCCCAACGAATGAACCAATGGAGTACGTAGGCATGAAAAGAGTGAAGCAAGAAATAACAGAAGAAGAACACGCAGAGGAGGTTGGATCGACTGTTGGCCCAACAGAGGTAGTCCCGAGGGATTTACCTTCAGCTATCGAGGTAGACGAAACACGGGTCAAGCAAGAAGAGGCAGAGTTGCGTGGACAACAAATACTTCCCATCAAACAGAGATACCAACAGCAGTTTAAGGAAGTAATGCGGCTGAAGATGGTTTGAGAAGGAAAGTGTATAGGATGTAGAAACGAATCAACAAGTACAAGCGGCGAGCCAAGAAATCCAAAGTCGTCGGGGTTGAAGCAGGAACTGAAATAGACCCGATTGAACAACTGTTCGAAGCCAGAGAGTATGCCTTAATGGCTTAATTACAGACGTGGAAGTCTACTGTGGCCTAGTATAAGAATGAGATCAAAAGAACTGAGGAGAGAGCCTCCACAACCGTCTTCGGATATGTGGAGCGCATAGATGTTATGAGATTAAGGCATGCGAAGTAGCAGCTCAAGATGGAGCAGCTGGAAAAACAAGTGGCCGAATTGAAAGATGATAAGGAATAGATGTTCAATCTGGTGCAAGAGGTGATGGCATTTCATCCCCCTGCTTCTTGTTATTCTTTATTCTTGCATGAAAGTTTTCTTTTATTCTGCATGGAAAGCATAAAAAACGAGGTCAGTTATGAAATAGAAGATGGTGTATAATTCCTCCGAATCATGAGGAATCATGATGTGCCAACTCAAAATCTGATGTGTGAGTTTTACCATATTATACAAATCTTATGGTGATGGACTGCAGGGAATTTCCAATTCTCTAGCCACGAGTGGGCATCATGAAAGTTAATAATATGGTCAAATACATTTTATAATATATTTGGAACTGTCAATATGAAAAAAATTTCACATCCAATCCAACTTGGCAATGATGGTGGATAGGGCTAGGCAAGATACTCGGCGTGTAAGAACATTCACATCTGGTACAATGCGACAGGCTGTGAGATGATCATTATTCAGAGTGTCTGCTTTTTTGAGTGGGGAAGGGCTGCAATTAACAATAATCTTTTTATTAATTTAATTTAATTTTTTAAAAATAAAAATTTCAAGATTTTTAATATTACATTGCGAGTCATATATCCAGTAATTTCCTCTCTTAGATCCCTACCAAAATTGTGGGAATTGCGGTGATTTGTGGGCCCAACCTTCATATCCCAAAATTTCAGCTACTGGTCAAATTTCAAGTTTTGTGTAATAAACTTTTTCTTTAAAGTTTCCAAGGATCACATCGAAGGAAACTCTATCCAAGAAATATGACTCGTCTTTTAAGATATCTTTTATATATGTATTTGTGAGTTCCCTCAAAGCATGCTTGAAACATATTTATAATTATTTTTCACATTTTTGTATTACGCTAGTTATAAGAAATCATGTAAAGTGCAATTATAGCGTTTTCATGTTGAACATACACTCAACCAAAATTGTGTGAATGCAATGATATGGATATCACATAAAATGATGTTACTTGCAACATTTGGGGTTTTCATGTGATATGGGCACATAACGAAAAACGATTGACATAATTGGGCATGATGATAGGTGCACATGCCTAACTAAGACAATTAGACATGACAAGTTAAGAAGGGAAAGACACACACTTTCAAGATGTGTGAGCTTATGACACTGTGCAAGCGAGCATGGGTCGAGACATATGGTGCGCGATGGGTGTGTGCCCCTTTTTACCACACGACTCAATAACATGACTTGTGATATGGTTGGAGCTTCACAATGGGATATGGGTGTGGTAGGAAATGACTCAAAGTTGGCTAGACCAAAACAACGTGGAAAAGATGTGTGTGGAACGACTAAGGAGTTGACACAATCAAATAAATGTTTCAATCGAACGTGCAAGGGAGTTGAATTGAGACATGTGATATGTGGATGAGTTGTGATGGGAAGTTAGCTCGAATGCGAAGGTGTGTGTCACCCCAACGAACGAGACCCTTAGGCACTCCACAACCCATATAAATAAACCAAAGGTGTAGAGAAATGGGAGACCATACAATAGAAAAAAAAACACAACTCAATAAGAAACATAACTAGGTCAAGGTGTGATATAAGAAAACATAACAACTAGTTGAAGAAGGATACAAGGATCCTAACCACACAAAATATTGGAGAAGGCACGTTCATCCTTTTAACTCTACAAGTTGGAGGAATGAACTGGTGGGTGGTTTCATCTAAAAAAACTAGGTTTCCTTGAATGAAGGGTGGATGGGTAGTTGAGACCCAAGTGAGTTCTCTTGTATTATATTTTGATTGTATGGTTGGGTTTTAGGGTGGAGACTTGACTCGAGCCTCATTTTGTAAAGAAGTTTTATTTATAAAATTATTTTGTGGGGATAATTCCACAAGCCATCCCATCCTATATTTTGGTGTTTCTACATGTTGTATTTGATGAGTTATGGAATATTCATCTTCTTGAAATACTGAAGTTCTATATATTGTTATAACTTAATGATGATAATGGTGTTGATGTGGAAAATGACACACTTCGTTTTATCATAAGTTTGTTATTCCAGTGACAATTTAACTAAGATTTACACAACAGGTGTTGATTTATGAGGCATAGTCCAAGTGAAGTATCGCCAAAGGGGCCAAGCCATTGGTGAGAAACATGTTGGTGCCACACGACTAGAGATTGCAAGGCACATTAAACTAAGAGAAGTATCTAGGGGCATGGCATGTTGTATCAGAGTAGGCTTACCACTAAGTTTTTAATAGAGAATTTTTACCACTAAGGTGATGCATGAGTAGAAGTAAAGTGAAGTCATCCCGATCAGATCATTATACTATTTTTCATCTATCTCGATGCTTTAATTGTGGAAAAAGTGGAGGAATAAGCTCACATGACCATTTTTATTAATGGGACATAGTTTGGAATATTGGGGTTTGAAACATTTTAGGAGCGTTTTGAGGCATCAAATGATGTTTTTTGGGGGTAAAACTCTGTTGCTTTCCAATGATGCAAGGATTTCCTCAATCAAAGTCTATATGCAAAATTTTTGCCACTCGAAAGTTGACCTTCCTATTTTGGCCACCCTAATTCGAGGGGGTACCATGTCAGCACTCATTATTCGTGGAAAGGGGGCTAGCCATGTAATCATGATGAATAAGACTCTAAAAGAGTCATTTTTGTAACTTGGTTAAGAGTTGAGGGAATAAAACCTAACCACTAGTAGGCTGTCGAGTCGTATTATAACCAAGTCGCTAGGAGGAAAAGAGGTTCCATACCTTTTGAGTGCATTTGTTCCATAAATGAGTAGAGTATCCAAGAGGGATATGGAGAGAGCACACAAAGAGGATTTGTGCATCGTAGTAGCCCACAACCACAAGTCTTACTTCTTTGTACTCACAATTGTTTTCTATTCAGAGAAAGAGAGTGAGATCAACCTCACCTTCCTATTGGGTTTTCTCTAGAAATTGTTTCCCATGATATATCTCATGTAAAATGTGGGTTGTGATTTTTTTTTTTCCATTTTTCTCCACTTTATACATAAATTTTAATTTGAATGCATACACAATAAACAATAACCTACATATACATAAATCTAAAGAGGAATAAACCGTAATATTGTAGATTTTCGGAGTTTAGTTTTATCAGAGATGTTGTGAAGAACTATCCAATGGAATATTCATGATATTTTATGGATCATAAAGGTAGTGGAGGAATATTCACCATTTTCTGAGATAGATGACATTAGAGAAAAAATCCTAGCATGACATGATTTCCTTTGAAGTGATCTCAAGCTAAAGTGAAATAAAGGTTGAAAGGGTGATATATGTATTCCACAAAGGGAATATCATGGTGAGTTGTCGGTCTAAGATATATATAGAAGCAACACAACAACACTTGGACAATATTCCAAATATCTCGGGGAGATGGAATTATAAAATGGAATAGGTAGAAAAGTTGCTAGCCAATATTGATGTGTTCCTAAAAGAGTCAGATGACAATCTTATGGATCACCCTATTGTGAGAAAATAATTCAAGTGTAGTACATGTATCAAAGAACAGTTTGTGGAATTTTGTCTAGAAAAGAAGGCATGTCATGACCTAATGGAGGAGGTTTGAGATGTGAGGTATATAACACATCCAGGGAATTCTAAGAGCATTATGTAATCTAATGAGACAAACTACCTTGAAGCCATGTGGGGAGAAACTCATGAAGTATCCTTGAAGGACCTTGAGAAACTCATGAAGTATTCGAGATTGGGTCACTCACAAATGCCTAAGGAAAAAGAAAAAATGGGAGATTTTATAGAAGCAATATTGTGATTTGGAATTTCCTTTAGCTATAAATAAAAATCCACATGCAAAAACAATAGGAGGAAAGTTTGAAGCAACCAATAAGAAATATATAAACCTGCCTCTACGTACAAGGGGAGTTTCTCATAAATCAATAACAAGGAAAACAACTAAATTTTCTACAATAGTCTTAATATTTGTGAATGATGAGCAAAAAAAACCTCAATAGAAGAAGGGGTAGTTCTTCACTTCATTCAGGTAATAGTAATGGGAAAGAAGCTAGTAGCAATAATCAATATGAGGGAAACTCACAATTTAATTAGTAAAAATAAAACTAAGTCTCTTCGTTAAAAGCAAGAAGTTGAAGGAAGTGCATACAAGGTGGTGAAATATGGATTCAAGTAAGCCACATGGATACTTTTCTCAACACCGATTAAAGTAGCACATTGTTTTGTGGAACTAGATTTAAGGGTAGTTTCTCTTGATGATTATACAATGGTATTGGGATAGAACTTCGTTGAAGCAACCAAAATTGTACCATTTCTAACAACATGGAAATTAATTTTCATGGGATATGGCACGACCATAGATAATCCTTTGAGGAAGAAGAGCAGACTGGGTTGCCAATTTAGGATGTTGATAATCAAAGTATATGAGGAGGATCCTCACTTGAAGGGTTTAGGAGTAGAGGAATTTTTATTTCCTATTATGTAGAGGAGAGTGGAAAATCACACTATGGAAATGATCAATGTATTCATTAGAGGTCATATGAGAAGCTGGGAAGGAAGTGGGATTCTTTCGAATAAAGGAGGAGATATTTGATATGAAGTGGCACTTGTTCACCTTCATCAACAAGAGAGGTTTTATAACACTATAGAGCATGAATTGTAGAATAGACTAGAGGATGAGGAGGTAAATAAGAGTGACAATGATCCCTCTTCCATTGTCGACTTTTGCAGGTATGCTATGGATTTTTACAAATTTAAGCTAATACCAAAGAAACTTAGAGAATTGGGTTGTCTGGAAAATTAGTTACATGCAGTAAATAGATACTTAGATATGGAACACCATTCTAACACTTTTGTTTCTTGAATCCTTATAGGAGATATTTGGGCCCTTAACTAGTAGATGGAGATCATGGAGGAGTGTGGTGCCTCCATAAGGGGGAAATTGTTGTCATGTAGACATTATTTACAAAAAAGGAAATGTTTTTGTGTCAAATTAACGTAAATTTATCAATGGTCTCTGATTTTAAAATTGTAGCACTAATTCCTTGACAAATATACACAAATATACACTAAAATTTAGTCTCACCTAGTCCAATTCAGTGATTGTTTGGTGGGTTTCCTGGTGTCAAAAATAGAAACATAGAAACAATATTTGATACATAAATGTTGTGTCGTTGCAATTGTTAAATGCATTATTAATTTGGTTAAATAGGTAATTATTGTAAGTATTGAGTTTTGATAAAAAGGAGTTGTAGAATTTCTAAGAACTACATATAGCCTTTTTGTACCTTACATTTTATTTATCTATTTAATAATGATTTGCATGAGTAAAAGATGGATTATATGGAAGACTTCAACTCCTTACAACATGATCATTCCAATTGTCTCTCTGGAGATATTAAAGCTCTAGAATCTTCCATAGTTTGACTTTCAGTCACCAATAGTGTGAAGGTATGCATCTTCTCTTTGTTTGAGTATTTTGTTGGTGGTTGCATGTGTTTCTTGGTTGGTTTTGGACATGTATTTTTGTTGTTCCTATGAATGATTGATTTGGTTACCACTAGACAAGAAGTTTTGCTGATATGCATGTTATATATAAGGATCTTTTTAACATGTAACTTAGTTGGCATGATTGTGCCTAAGCTTTCCCTGAAGGTTGAATACTAAGTTCCTAAGGTGTCCTTTTCTATGGTGACATTTTATTTACTTTCGCTTTATACAAGTCATCTGGAAACATAGTGGCCACTATCACCAAAATGAAGAAAACATGTTCGAGTTTGTTACTTTTCTAGGGAAAATGGCATTGACATCGTTGATGTTGAGGTATATGTCATATAAATCACTTATAGTCTACTTTAGTTTATATTCAAGTGTTCATCGAACTTCATGTCTTATACTTTGCATTATATCTTGTTTCATTTTTAGAAGAGGAACTCAGTATTGATGGTGAGAAACAAGAATTGAAGGAAGAGGAGAACAATAACATTGGAGCGACAAATGTAGAAAGAGAGAGAGAAGAGAATCAGTTTAGTGAAACCCTAAAAAGCTAATATCCCACATGAGACACACACATATAGACTGGTGGTAAAGTCTTTAGAGTTGATGAATTCACGTGCCTTTGCAATACAATGATAATGTTTTGATGTGATGAAACAATATTTCATGTGCAAATTGTAGTCCAACCAATATTAAGTTGGAAACTCATAGTGTAATTATTGACATTTCATATGATATAATTTATGTGGTTGAAATTATTTGTAGTTGTCATTTGATATTATTTAGTATTGTAATTAACATATGTAATTTTAGTGTTTTCATATTAGATGAACATGCACATTGTATGGCATTTTTTTTACTTTTGTTGCAAAAATATACTAATTAATTTATGTTGATTAATAATGAACACATAAAATCAATCTAAAACTACTAGATTATTAGTTTATATTGATTAATAATGAAAAAAAATCAAATGAATTTATAACAATTAAATTAGTCATTTATAATGATTATTAATGAAAGTAAATGAAATGGATATAAACTACTAAATTAGTCGTTTGTATAATGAATATGAAACTACCAAAAAAAGATAAATGAATATTGTAAATGATCAATTTGTGATTAAAAATAACGACTAAATTTTGCATATATATGGCTATTAGTAGCTAATTTATAGTATCTTATAACACGACTGAAATTTAGTCATATTTCTTTGGTCATGAATTGGTTTCAAATGGTGACTAAAATTTTCATATATAAGCTTATATTAGTAGCTAATTTATAGTATCTTATAACACGACCAACATTTTGGTCATATTTCTTTGGTCATTTATTAGTTTTCTCGGGTGATCATGTAGTAGTATTTTTTGTTGTGTATTTGGTCATTAATTTTGACAATTAATGACCAAATTTATGACTAAATATACTACTAGACGATAAAATTGAGACAATCAATTAATGACTAAGATAAATACGACTAAAAGTTGGTCGCGTTATAAGATATTGTAAATTAGCCACTATTGGTCATTGACTGAAAAATGGTCATTTATATGCAAATTTTAGTCGTTTTTATATTAACTAATTAGTCATTTTGTACTAGTGTTTTTTTTATGGTTCTCTAGGTTGATTTTTTGTTCTCTAAGTTGTTTTGAAGGTTTTTTTTATGATTTTCTTGGTTGGTTTTGTGATTTTATAAGCTTTTTTCAAGGGTTTTTTTTTTTCTTTTCGTTTTGTTAGTTTTTGTATGGTTGTTGTTGTTGTTTTTTTTAAATTAAATGATTTTCATGTTTTTTGTACATGGTTTTTTTTTAATTAATTTGTTACATTTTGCAAAAAAAATTAAATTATAAAGACAAAGGATAGAGTACTTACCTTCGTTTGAGCCTCTGCGATGTTGGCGAGGTGGTTGACGAGATTGATTTGAATTCTCCATTACTCAATCGAGCTCCAATAACCTCAGTCGAGCTACTATTAAACTCTCGTTCAAGCTCCCACGGTTTGTGCAAATGGAGCACACAGACTGCGGGAGCGGTGTATATATAAAAAAAGGGTTTGATCTAGATTTAATGCTCGAGCAAGCCCTAATGATCAATCAAGGGTTAGTTTTTAATCCTTGATCGAACCCTTTATTTTTCCACCCAAACGCACCCTCTTTCACCAAAACATGCAACCAAGTTTCATGCTTTCACCCTAATTTTTTTCTAAATCCTTAAAACTTGATTCCATATTATCTATACCTTAAACACATAAGATTCTACATTCAAATATTTACCTTGAACACATAAAATTATACATTCAAAACATCCATACTAATTGATTCCATATTATTTATACCTTAAACACATAAGATTTTACATTCAAATTTATATCTTAAATGCATAAAATTCTACATTCAAAACATCTATGCTAAAATATTTATATTTGTGACTTTTTTTTCTTATACAAGAAAGTTATAAAATATTATTTATTTTATTTTAAAGTTAAATAAAATAATTTTCATTTTAAATTTTAATTCTTATTATTTTTTAAATTCTATAGTATAATAATATTGTTAGGTCACTATATTACTAGTGCAGTCTCTTATTGTTGTTACCGTAGCCCCCTTATTGTTATTGTTGTACTCCTATAGTCCTCATATTGTTATTATTGTGCCCCATAAAAGAACACTATTGCTATTGTTGTGCCCTTAAATTATTATTGTTAGGTCGACTAGGATTATATTGTGACCCCATGGACTCCTATATATAGAAAAGAGGTTTTGTCCTTTGTATCATCCAAGAATTTTTCATTCATGTAATGTAAAGGAAGTTTCCCCCTCGAAGAGGTTGATTTCTAAGTCTTTGATCTCTCTTTTCTACTATTTCGTGAGCTAGTTTCATAACATTTGGTATCAAAGCTTTGGATTCTAGGGTTGTGCTGCTACAAACAGGTCATCGTGGAAGTTTCGCTAGAACTTTTTTTTTCTATGAAGTTTCAGATGCTGAAAAAAACCCATTTGAGCCGAAATCTTGAGGAACTTCATGTAAATATGTCAGATCTTTTTTATCTATATTTTTGGAGATATGATATGAGGAAGTTAGGGTTTTTGCAGGCTCCCGAATTTCATCTCAAAGAGGTGACCTTGGGAAAATCGTCATAACTCTCTCTCTCTAAGCATTAGATTGGAATTCTATAAAAAGTGATCGAAATTAAACGAACTGTAGTTTTCTGTGTATCTATTTAGAGCCGAAGGAGGAAAAATTAGCACGTGGCATGCCATGCAAGTTCGCTCTACTGAACCAGTCCATAATTAGATCATTGTGGGATATTGGGCATAAATTTGTCTTGAAGAATAGAAATCTGGTTAGACTTGTGGCATTGGAAAGAAGACTCAAAGGGATAATATAGGACCGAAGAGAAAACCTTGGGGATTTGAAATTATAGAGACACGTCAGTTTCAATAGCGAGCGCCTCAAAATCAAGAAAAATGTGTGTATTTTTTTTTAAAATTGCATAAGTCTTGCTTGAAAAATCATTTTGAAGTGATTCCATGGGCATATTGAAGCATAGATATCAATATTTGGTTCTAAAATTCTCCATAAAAATAATTCAATACCCATTAAGCCCTCAGAAGGCTCAACTATGACTCATGAAGAGGATGAAGTGCAACATGATATATGAAAATTAGGACACCATGTGAAGCAAATTTCGCTCTTGCAAAGAGTAACAAAAAATGAAATGGAAGCTAAGATGGATGGTTTGAATAAAGACATGGATGGATTGAAGAAAGGAGTGGAAGCTAAGATGGATGGTTTGAATAATGGCATGGATTGTTTTAAGAATTTCATGGAAGCTAAGATTGATGGTATAGAAGAAAAAATAAAAGTAGACATGGAAGGTTTGACAAAGTTTCTACAAGAAATTGTTCCTAATGGCGAAAATTTAGTAGAGGAAACTCATGATGAGAACAAAATAAACATTAATCATGATTTCATAAACTTTAACTTTGGATTGAAGACCCACCATATTCCAAAGATCGATATGAGGAAGTTTGAAGGCAAGGACCCTGTAACATGGATACTACAGATGGAGCAATATTTTGATCTCCATAATGTGCAAAACACACAAAAGGTACGTATTGAAACTTTATATTTCAAAAAAAATACATTTGTATGGTATCGATGGCTTTTCTCTCGTAAAGAAATTGTCACTTGGTCAATTTTTATGGAGGAAATAATAGAACATTATGAGGATACAAAGACCAATACCTTCTTTAGCCAATTGATAAATATGAAACAAATGGGTTCAATGGTGGAGCACATTGAGGACTTCCAAAAATTGAATATAAGGGTAAATAATATTCCAGAGGAACACAAGATTGATGTCTTCATAGGGACTTTAAAGGATAGCATCCAACATGAGGTTCTCCTTTGGGAACCTGATTCATTGGAGAAGGAATTCATGTTGGCAAGAAAATTTGAAAGAAAAATTATGGCGACAAGGAAGCCTACCACTCATGATCAGGAGCATAAATTTTGCTCAAAATTCAAAGTTACAGGATTGGGTTGAAACTAGGATGATTACGTAGATCTCATCTTCCTGATTCCGGCGCTGTGAACAGTTCGAAAAACTGATGTCATATGAGGGAGATATTGCGTTCTGATAAAAAAGCTAAACAGGTAAATTTTTGACAATTTGACCAAGTTTGATTGGGATGCACAGTCAGCAAAAGGGAATATTCTGAGTAATATTCCCTCCTCAGAACCAATCCCAGGTTGACAAGTGTCTGATTCCTATTGGTTGTTTGGTACGGTTTTTGGAGGGCCAATCAGGAGGTGCCACGTGGCCAGCCCTGAGGCCGCCACGTGGCCCTGGAACCGTACTGTAAAATTTTGGTTGGGTCCACAGGAATCGACCCCACAACCTCCAGTCAGGCACGCACATGGCTTACCACCTGCACTACACATTAGATCTTAACTCTATAAGGTTAAAGGTTCATGTTAAAGTTTAACGTATTCATGTTTGGGGGTTGGAACCCCCGGTGGTCCCAACCCACCAGAAGTTCCGTTGGAGTGTTCATGTGGCAAACATTGAACTACAACTAACTGCGCAGAGATACTATAACTGCCAGCTAACTGACCGTAACACTCATCACATGACCATGTTAAAGGTTATCTCCGACGGTTTCTCTGCTAACCTCTAGCGTTAAAAGGGCATTCAACCACAATTCAAAGTCTCCAACTGGAGTTCCACCGTGGGTTCCGCCCAACGGCTTTGTAACCGCGGGTTTGGGGTTGGAAAGTGGCCACCCCAACCGCAAAATTTAATATGAAGTTGGATTTGGTGTTCATTATAGTGGGTGCGCCATTTATGGCGTGAAGTGCTATTTTAACTTTAGTTAACTGGAGTTCTCCACTTTTAGTGGACTTTTTCTAGGTATAACTGGGTAAAAGAGTAGGAGACTCAATTTTCACCCATTCTGAGTGAATGAAGAGTCATTTTTGACTAATTGGAGAATTCTGGAGCCATTGGTGTAGATAAAACAACCATTAGAGCACTGTAACTACATGTATTTGCAAATTTTTTAGCATAATGAAAGATGGACATGCCATTGGGAGTTGGACCAACAAATGTAGCCTAGGAGGGGTGAACTGCTTCATCATGCCTGCTGTGTAAATTTCATGTGGTGACTTATTTCTCTATTTTACGCTGATGTTCAGTGTTATTTAAGCTTTTTTTATGCTTCTGGTTCACTAAAAATCATCTACAATTCATGGTTAAATAACTCAATCCTTAAGCAAACTAATGAGACAAGGATGCACATGTTTATAAATTGAAAAGACACTTAGCACAAAAAAACTAAAACAATCATTTCAGATCAACTCACAACTATAAATATGGAAGTGTTGTTACTCCTAGACTTCTACAACCTACAAGGTTGACACCACAACAATTGGAAGAAGAAAGAGCAAAAGAAATTTTCTACAATTGTGATAGAAAATACACTAAAGGTCATAAGTGTGCTGAGAAGAAGCAATTTTACATAGATTGTGAAGAGGAGGAAGATAATGAACAAGAAAATTCAAAAGAAGAAGGAACCAACCATAGAGAAAGAATAAATGAATCCGACCATATCCTGTAATGCATTAGCAGAAATTACCACTCCTCAAACTCTCAAGATAGAAGGACATATCAAGAAGAAAAATGTAATAGTGTTGATTGATTTGGGTAGTAGCCATAATTTTATTCATTGTAAGGTAGCCAAGGAATTGAATTGCTTCCTATACCCAACACCAGAGTGTCAAGTGATGGTTGCAAATGGAGGAATTATAAATTGCTCCGGAAAGTGTCGTAGTATCAAGCTAACCATGGGGGAATATGTATTGAATAGTCCAATGCTCTCCATTCCAATAGGTGGTGCTGATGTTGTACTAGGAGTACAATGGTTACAACCTTAGGGATGGTAGCTTTTAATTTTCAATAAATTTTCTTTAATTTTTTTTGGGAAGGAAATGAAGTTGAATTACGGGGTATCATAGGGAAGTCAAGAAGGTTAATAATCTCTAATGTAATGAAAAATATTCTGAAGAAAGAAAAACAAGGCGTAATTGAAAATTTATGCTCACTAGAAGTTCCAACATAAAAATCATCTATTTATCTAGATCTCCAAAAAGTCTTGGAAAATCATTCCAAGGTGTTTGAAACTATGAAAGGACTCCCACCTATTCGTGATCATGATCATGTTATTCATTTGATTCCAGGAAGTGTTCCTCCAAACATCAGGCCTTACATATATTCTTATGTCCAAAAGAGCGAAATTGAATGTATGATTGTAGAAATGCTAGAGGCTGGTATAATTCAACCTAGTCAAAGTTGTTTCTCTGCTCCAGTAGTATTGGTGCACACGAAGGATGGATCATGGCGCATGTGTCCGGATTATAGGGAGCTCAATAAGCTCACTATTAAAGATAAATTTCCCATTCATGTGATTGAAGAATTATTGGATGAATTACATGGAGAAATTTATTTGACCAAGTTGGATCTTCGTTCAAGATATCATCAAATTAGAATGAATACTGAAGAAATTTTGAAAACAACATTTAGAACTCATGAGGGTCATTATGAATTTTTGGTCATGCCTTTTTGCCTTACCAATGCACCTTCTACATTTCAAGGGTTGATGAAATTCATTTTCAAACCTTTAGAAAATTTGTGTTAGTATTTTGTGATGATATACTAATCTACATCAGGCCTTGGAAGGATCATGTTCAACATGTTGATAGGGTGCTCAAACTATTGGAGGAAAAACAATTATATGCAAAAACCTCCAAGTGTTTCTTTGGAGTAGAAGAGGTGGAATGTCTGGGTCATATTGTATCTTAGGAATGTTTTAAGGTAGAACCTAAAAAAATTAAAGCCATTAAGGAATGGAAAATCCCCATAACCATAAAGCAGTTGCGTGGATTTCTCAGGTTAACAGGGTATTATCGCAAGTTTTTTAAAAATTATGGGAGAATAGAAGCACCTATAACAACATTATTGAATAAAGATGCATTTTCATGGGCTTCTAAAGCAACTAAGGCCTTTGAACATCTTAAAGAGGCAATGTGCCAAGCACCGGTATTAGCTACGCTAGACTTCACAAAAACCTTTATTATGGAATGTGATGCCTCGAGAAATGGAATTGGTGTTGTTTTAATGCTAGAAGGAAGACTCATTGCTTTTGAAAGTTGTCCAATCAAAGGAAAGTATCTACAGAAAGCTATTTATGAGTAGGAAATGATGGCAATACTACATGCATTAAAGAAATGATGACCTTACCTAATGGGAAGACACTTCAAGATAAAAACTGATCATGATAGTCTTAAATAATTTTTGGAACAAAGACTATCTTCAGAAGAGCAGCAAAAATGGGTCACAAATATGTTGGGTTATGACTTTGAAATCATCTACAAAAAAGGGAAGCTAAATGTTGTTGCAGATGCACTCTCAAGAAAGGACGAGGATGTGGAAGCATTTCTTTGTGTCATTTCTATTATCCAACCAGATTGGATAACCAAAGCAAGGGAGGAATGGAAGAATGATGAAGAAGTGTGGACAATCATTCAAGAGTTGCAACAAGATCCCATTACATATGATACATTTAGTTGGAAAAATGATTCCTTATGGTATAAATATCACTTATAACTTTGTAATAATTCCCAACTAAAACAAAATATTCCTTTGGAATTCCACACCTCTCCCTTAGGAGGACACTCAGGGTTTTTAAAAACTTACCACAAGGTGAAGAAATCATTTTTTTTTGGGATGACCTTAAATCTGATATTCAAAAGTTTGTGGCAGAATGTTTGGTTTGCCAAAAAAATAAAGTTGAGACAATTAATACCTCAGGGCTACTACAACCTTTATCCATTCCAAGTCAACATTGGGAGGAGGTTTCAATGTATTTTATCACATGTTTACATAAGTCCGAAGGAAAGAGTCTCATCATGGTGGTAGTTGATAGACTTACCAAGTATGCACACTTTTGTGCATTATCTCATCCATTTAAAGTGAGTACATTTGCTACTGCATTTATGGAAACAATTCAAAAGCTACATGGAAACCCAAAGATTATTGTAAGTGACAAAGATCCCATTTTTATTGGAAATTTTTGGACGAAATTATTTTCTTGTTTGGGTACTCAACTAGCTCATAGCTCATCTTATCATCCTCAATCCGATGGGAAAACTCAGATAGTGAACAAATGTTTGGAAGGATATATTCATTGCTTTGTATCTAATAAACCAAAAGTAATGGGTTAAGTGGTTACCTCTGGCTGAATGGTGGTATAACACTTCCTTCCACACTGTTGCAAAAATGACCCCATTTATGGCACTTTATGGATTTCACCCACCATCCATCACATCATATTTAAGAGAAAATTCTAAGGTTCAAGTAGTGGAATATCACATCGAGCATCAACAACAAGTTCTCGAACTCTTAAAGGATAACCTAAATTTGGCACAAAATCGAAAGAAACAACATGCATATCAACATCGCAGCGAAAGCAGTTTTGATGTAGGCGACTGGGTATTTTTACGGCTACAACCATACAAATAAATGTCCCTCAAGCAAGCTAAGAAGGATAATAAATTATCGCCAAAGTACTATGGTCCCTACAAGGTGTTGCAAAAGATTGGTACTATGACATACAAATTGGAGTTTCTTGCATTTTTTCGAGTGTGCTGAGTTTTCCATGTTTCATGCTTAAAGAGGGTTATAGGTGTCAAACTTCCAATTTAAAAAATATTTACAGAACATTATGGGGAAGGAAAAATCATATTGGAACCTGAAGTAGTCACGGAAACAAGAACTCGACAGCTATGAAATCGATCAATTTCAGAGTATCTCATCAAGTGGAATAACTTACCCACTGAAGATTCCACATGGGAGGATGATAATTTTATACAGAATCATTCAGAACTACTCAAGCATTGAGGACAACACTTTAGTGAAGGAGAGGGGCATGTTAGGTCCCTATATTACTAGTGTAGTCCCTTATTGTTGTTAGTGTAGCCCCCTTATTGTTATTGTTGTACGCATGTAGTCCCCATATTGTTATCATTGTGCCCCATAAAAGACCACTATTGTTATTGTTGTGTCCTTACATTATTATTGTTATGTCGGCTAGGATTATATTGTGACCTCATGGACTCCTATATATAGAAAAGAGGGTTTTTCATTTATATCATTTACGAATTGTTCATTTATGTAATGTAAAAGAGATTACCCTATCAAAGAGGCTAATTTCTAAGTCATTGATCTATCTTTTCTTCTATTTTGTAAGCTAATTTCATAACAAATATTATGTGATTTTATTTTAATTTATTTTTAGAACTCTATAATATTCTTATATTATGTGATTTTATTTTTAATTTCTTTAACATATATATAATTATAATAAAAATTTAAATTTTCTAACATTTTTTCCCCTGAGTGGCTAAAAGTTATAAATGGTAAATAAGAGAATATGACATTCTTAAATATGTCTTTATAAATATCGAACCTCATTTGATATTATCACTGAATTAGATTGCCAAATCTCTTAGAAATAAGAGAAAAGGCTTACAAAATTTTACACAAATTTTAAAACATAATTTATAAAAAAAAATTAATAAAAAATTAAATTTTAGTATAAAAAAATTATTAAATTATTAAATTTAAATTTTAGTATAAAAAAATTATTAAATTATTAAATTTTATTGTATTTAAGATTACAAATCGTGGTTTTTTTATATATTTAGATATTTAAATTTAGTTGAATTAAACATATCAATAATTTTGTTTAAAAAATTAATTCTATGATTTTTTAATAATAACAAAATAACAATAACATTAATAGGTTAAATATAATATTTATGGTTATTTCAAAATATTTTTAAAATTGTTAGAAATTATTTATAAAAATAAAATAAGAAAGATCTTAATATTTCAAATATATAATTTTTTTTTTTTAAAATTTCATAGGATCTTTCTATTATCAAAAATATTAAGGGCAGAGAGTCAGACAACAAAAAACAGATACAGTGATCTTAACCTGTCTGAAGGAAACCAGGTCTGTTGGCCACCGCATCGAGTTATAAGCAGACCAAAAACGAAATTGTCTTATCCTAGCACTAACAGCATTGAGAGCTGCAGTATGTCCATAAAATTTACAAGTAAAAGAAGTAAAAAATCTAACAGAGTCCAAACTGAAGAAACAGGAAAATATTTAAGCAGTTAAATCCACAGAAACCTGACCATGAGTTGTTGGGCTTAACACCTGTGAATTGCTGTGAATAAGTTGAAGCTGTTGTTCAAGCTTACCCACCTTTTCATTCAATTGCATCTATACTTTCAGCATAGCATGCATATCCAACTTCATTTGTTGCATTTCAAACAAGAAATAGAAGAAGTAAGAATCTTATCCTCCTTACTGGCCATAGCCTTGGCAAGTAGGCATTTCATCTTCCAATAGGTCTTAATTGACTGTTGAAAAAGAGAAACTCGACCCCGAGTGCTACCAGGATCAGTTAAGAAATCCATTTGAGAAAGCTGAGTATCCATGTCCTCCTCCTCACTATCTGTGTGAACTTCCCAGACATGAATTTTTGATTTGATAACATCCTGATTCCCTACATCATAGACTTGAGCAATTTCATGTAGCACCTGTGTATTAGATTTCCTGCCACGCCCACTGGTGCCAGTCTCAGGAGTGGGCAGTCTGCCTCGTTTCATCTTCATAGATTACCCTTTCACCATGATGAAACTGAAAGAACTTGAAGATAGGCCTGTGGCAAAATCGACGTCAGAGAGCAGATAAATAAAAACAGAAGAAAGCGTCATTGTTGCGAACCCAACGCGCTTATCCTTATAGGTGAAAGTATCAGATAAATGAAATGGAACAAGTGCAGAACCCACTATTATATAAAATACCACCAGCAAATTCATGCCAGAACCACGAAGAAAAGAGCAAGAACCAGTGATATCGGTACAAGAAAATGCAGGAAACAAATAAGACATGTGCTCATGTCCAAACAAAAGACCAGGAGCGGCAGAAACTAGTATAAAGCCGTGCAAAATAGGAGGCACTGCCAGCGAAATCCACCCATTACCACTGCGAAAAGAGTGAAAAGCTGGCATGCAATTGGACCAAATGACAGTAGGCAGAGGGGACAAGTTCCCATGAGTAAGGAAAGTAAGCAGAGTAGATAGACCAGAGAGACACAGCTTAGCCAAAATGAGAAACCATCCAAAAATGAGGTTAGCAGACTGAAAAATAGCCTCAATGATTCTCGACAAAAAAGGAAAATCCAGCAAGGACAGAGAGATAGGATCAGAAAGAGAACAGATGAGAACAAAATCCAAACTAACCCCAGAAGCCCTCGACCAAGCAGGGGGACTGCGAAAGTGGGGCTCAACATAAGTATCCCAATGCGCATGCCGAAACCATCTTATAAAACCAGAGTAAAACACCGCTAACCAAGGAACCATAGCAATACTAAACATTCGCCATAGAGATAAAAACAAAACTAGAACAGGAATAGTGGGTATAAAATCGCTGCAAATATTCCAGTGTTAATGCGTCTGACAGAGTGTTAATGATACGGGCTGGCTGGCGCATGCACAATTAATATGAGGAGTGGAACACAACCGTCAAAAAGGACCTGCGTAATAAAATCATGATACACGGCGATAACGTATCCACCACGTGGATCAGCACGGACCATTTCAACTGGCAGGCACCCTGATCGGGGTCGAACGAGATCGGTCATGATCCACAATACACTGAAGAGGATATAACTCCACAACCCAAGCCTGGTGGGAATCATCGATATCTAGATGTCTGGTGATGTTCTTACAAGCCTAATTTGCCAGATAATCCGCGGCTTGATTCCCCTCTCGACGAACATGCGTACATATGACAGAACCAACCTGGCGAAGAAGAGTGCCTATATCTTCAATAAGTTTCGCAGTTCTCCAACTCTTGCTAATTTTCTGCCAAGAATTACCGTGTTGTAATTTTGTTAAAATGCCAACTGCCATTGCAAAATCTCCCTCAACAACAAGTCTATGATAACCTTCCCTAATGGCTATAATTAAACCTTCCTTTAAAGCCATCAATTCAGCCTCATTATTAGTAACATGTCCCATAGGATAAGAATAAAGATGACAAACCTTACTTAGAGAATCTCTGAATAAACCCCCAATCCCTGCATGCCTAGGATTCCCTTTAGAAGCCCCATCAAAATTTAATTTCATAAAATGATGCAGTGGAGGAATAAACTGCGAAGGTATAGAATTCATATTGGGTGGTACTTTCCATAAAGAAATGTCAAGCATTTGTGGGGTAAGATTCAGAGTTGCTAAGATTTGTTTTTCCATAGCTGTGTCTGGCCAATCTTCATCACCCCATCGTTCCACCAGAATTGTTTCCCTGATATTGGCTATAATAACATTTCAAAGTTGGGAGACTTGGCATGCTATACCTCTGAAAACGCAAGAATTGCGCTCCTTCCAGATTCCCCAAAGCAGGAATCCTAACGACAACCTCCATGCCCTGTTAATGATCTCACTCTTATATCCGCCATTGCGCCAAGTGCAAATAGTAGTATTAACACTGCTCACTACACGATCGGTTTGACCAAATAACACCATCAGTCGCTCCCATATTTCGTTACTATAAGGACAGGCATTGAATAAATGTTCGATAGTTTCTTCAAATATATAATTTTTACCATTTAAATAGTCTTATATTTTTAGAATTTTGGCTTCTGTGATCCATCATAAAATTGTATAGTTTTTTTTTTCGGTAATAATCACATTCAAATGAACTTTGTTGCGTTTCAAATTAACCAGTGTGATTCATTACCAGGACTAGGTGTTGGATCCATGTCAATGGTCTCATGGTTTCCACCTGTTTAATATATATATATTATTTACTTATTATTATTAGAAAGGAAATTAATATAATAGAATAGGTAATAAGAATTAAATAATAATAATAATAATAAATTAACTAAATAAAATAAAATAAAATAAAAATATCTATATATTTTATTAAATAATTTACTAATTAAATAAAACTAGCTATTATTAATCTATTTGAATTGTTAAAGTCATACTAGTTGTTATCTAACGGTTAGTTTAGCCACTTCTACATTTAACCCTAACCTCCAGATCTGATCTCTCACCTAGTTCTGATGATGAACCATATTAGTTGATTTGAGACAAAGTTCCTTTGAATGTGATTATCACTGGAAAAATTCTATACAGTTTTATATTTACTTTAATCTCAATTAGTGCATTTCTTGCCACTCATATTTCACTATTTTTGAAAACCCATTCCAAATACTAAAATTCAAATTCTCTTTCCATTTATTATCCTATCAATCACTAACAATTTGGATACATAACAATGAGAATCAACGCCATGGGAATCCAATTACTACAGCTGCCTTTATGTCTTGCAATGCACTACTAAGGAAAACACATACTAAATGATCAATCATTGATTAATAAATGCAAAACTCCAAACGCATATACAATAATCAAATTATTGTAAATCTTGGAACCCATAAAATATACACATGGAGCTGCTCATTCTGACTAATAGGCACTCTCCGAATATTGTAACGATTTGATTAGCCTTCATTGCACAACTTCCTTTTCTGCTTTGTTATTCATAATGGACTCGTACTCTCAATCCTTGGTGCAGCTGCTCAAGCACTCGCTCATCCCGCCTGCAAAGACATACAATGCTCGACACCTTCCAAGTCCTCTAACTCAGAGCACCCTTTAAGAATAAGCATGCAAAGCTCTGTGCACTGTGCCAACCCTCCTAAGTTCTTTAGCTTCACGCATTCATATGCCCTCAACTCCTGCAAATACCTCAAATGTTCAATCCCCGGAAGCTCTTCTAACTCGCGTCCACCTTTCAATCCAAACCCTGATTCTGTACAGCCGGGTGAGAATACCGCCACATGGATGGAGGCAATCCTAACAACACTTTCTATTTGGAAAGTCAAAGAGTCTCCTGCTTGCATTTCCGGCTTATCCAGAAAGACTCTCAATCCATGTTTCAAAAGGCCATGGTACAGATGGGTGCCGAAAGTTTTCTTCACATCAGGGCCTCTGTGATTGATAAATACATCACAAGAGTAATGGGCAGCAGAGGAAGATGATGCAGCCATTGGTAATTGAAAAATAGAAATAGGACAGGAAGGGAGCTGATTGATATAATGGGTGACACTATATACGCAAAATCTGGAAAGGAGGAGATTAGAGAATAGCAGCGAGAATGTGGGCGAACATTAGAAACATAGAGATATTAAGCCCTTTCACCCGAAATTAATGCACCCAACATTTGGTTTTCTCTTTGATGTAGCCTGCCAGCAAGATAACCTTTTTTCTTCTGGTCTGGGGTCAACAAGAACTCCGGAACTCGCAGCAGAGCAGTGCTCTCGAGACCATTAATTTTCAGTAAGTGGCCGACCTTCAACATCGTGATGAGTATCTCTCTTTGTGTTGGGGTCCAGACGCCCAATTTGCAGACTGAAATGCATTTCAAATGTGTAGAACGAGACTGCACACACACTGTTCAACTGACAAGATTAGCTAGAAACCACGTTAACCGAATGAATCTTTGAAGTGGTTTTTTGTTACACCAAAATTAACAGATGTTGGTAAACTTACAAACCGATAACTAGGATCTCCACGGTGGGAATTACGAATTCCATAGAGGTGCAGTGATTACTCCAACACCCCTTATTACTCCAACGCCCCCCTCAATCAACACCCTCCTCAAACGTAGCTCGGGAGAATCAAACATGGGTCTAGGCTCTAATACCATGAAGAGGTTTAACGTTACACCAAAATCCACAAATATTGGTAAACTTCCAAACCGGTAACTAGAATCCCATGGTGGAAATTACGAATTCGATAGAGTTGCGATGATTACTCCAACAATATTTCCTTGTTTCCAAGCGCACGAACTGCATAGAGTTTCATAATCTCTGGACATCGATGCTTTGGTGGGCACCATGAGACTTAAAAATATGGTCAAATACTTTTTATAATATAGTGTGAACCAAATAAGCTAACCATTAGAAATTTCACTCTTGGTTTTTGTGCCTTCGCTGACAAACCTCTTCTAGCAATTTCGACTTTTTCCATGACGTTGGTTGTTTGTCTCGTGTCAATTTCGACTTTTTCCATGACGTCGGTTGTTTGTCTCACGTCTCACTTGTTGGACACCCATCACCATCATCCATGTATCTACCATGCCATGGATTGATTAAATCCATATCAATGAATTTGATTTGAAATCACACATGGATCCATTAAATAGGCGTTAATGAATTCAATAATTTAGATTTGAAATTTAAAATAATAGTGGGATTTGAAATTTGTATCTCTTTGTCCTGCTACATCATCTCGTAGGTTCTAGGTTCAAGATAAGCTATGTCTCCCTCCAAGTAAGAAGAAGGTTCTTCAATCAACAATAGGAACATGAATAATTGACAAATGGGAAGCTTTCGCACGAAGATATTAACAACGGTTCATTTCCTATTGACAAATGACCTAGATGCCCAGTGTTACGCTATGGATAGAAACAAATGATGCACACACTATCATAGGTTGACCCGACCATTTCTATTCTGACTGCTTCCAAAGGCAAAAGGCTAGGGATCTAGACTATTGAGAAGGGAACGAAGTGCAGTTAAATAGGTCCCTTCTTTGAACACAGTGGAGGGTCGGACGCAAGGGCACAACGCGGTTAAAAGCCCAAGCCCACTCGTTGAGGATGTGAGGGTTGACAGGGGCAAAACAAGCTCAAAGCCTCCACTGATCGGTCTCGGGTATGCATCCAAAAGGAAGATTGTGAATTTGGGTAACGCCTTTCTTGACAAAAGGGTCAGTTTCAGTTTCAATTTTCTTTTCTTGCAAATGGGTCATTGTCAGCGGTAAGTGAAGATTTCAAGACGATTGACGTCCCAAACTGCACCAAACTCGCACACAAACTCCCAAGTTGTAACCCCTGCCAGATCATCCTTAAAACCAGGGCCATCTCACCAGTTGAACCTGCCTAATCGGTAAGCCACACCACAACTTAGTGATGAGGATAAAGACCTTGTTCTTGTTATTCATCGATTTTTCTTCTCCATCATTTCGAGGTGAGTGGGAATAGGGAAATAGCTCTAACACTGAGACTTTTACAGATTAACATGATGTGTTCAGACTTCATTTTTTGCTAACGAAAGGCACAATATGAAAATTACCTCAATATTTTCGATAACTCTCTTCTACTTTACGAAAACTTCGTTTCTCAAACTACATTGTGGCTACTCGAGTAGTGACAACTTAGGAATGAAATTACTAGAAGTAAACATGAATAAATTAGATTCATATTCATACACTATTATTAGAGAAGTAAAAACACTATTATAAATGAAGAAAACATTATTTTATTCTCAAATTTTCATTTTTATGAACAATGCAATTCCATTTTATTGTAAGAATATCTCATTAGGACAATGCAATCCTATTTTATTGTAAGAATATCTCATTTTATTATAAGAATTTATTGTGAATTTTGTAATAATGTTAACAGTCCTTAAGTTATTTTATTATCATAGTTTCATTTTGTGAACAATGCAATCCCATTTTATTATAAAAAATTATTGTCAAATTTGTACTTCAATTAGCAATATTTGAGTTATAATTATCATTGAAGATAGAGTACTATAGGTACTTTTTTTAATAAGAACTATTTAAAAAAAAGTGACATGTATATTGTGCATTTATTTTATTGCAATCATAAACATCATAATTGTACATTTAATCTTTATTATAGGAAAAAATGGTAACATGAAATTACATTAAAGACTTTATTTGAGAGTGTAGTTGGTGTGTCTCATTTACTATAATAGTTGTGATGAGATTTTATAATGTATTTATTTATTCAAAGATTCTTTTTGAGTCAGAGTGTTTTTTGTTTTATTTGGCATGTATAGTTGATGTGTCTCATTTACTATACTAGTTACAATGATATTTCATAATATATTTATCTATTTGAAAATTCTTTATGGAGTTAAAGTGTTCTTTGTTTTAATATAAAATATAAGATAAAAGACACTTCAACGGTATACACATATTGCAAAGTTGTTAAAATTATTAAGTAATATGAACTCACCATTAGTAGTTTATTTCTAATTGCACTACTAACCTCATTCCTTGTTCAATATGATTATATCAATAATCATACTTATTAGAACTATTTATTATAAATTTTTTTATAATCATATATATTAGACTTATCTATTATCAAAATTTATTTTATAATGAAATAAGAATTCGAAAAAGCTAGTTCAACTTATTCACCCATGTTTACAAGGTATTCACCCATGGCCAAATTCTATTAAACTTTAATTAATTGGGTATTATGATGTATTATTTTAATTTAATTAATTAGTTGATTTTAATTTTGGTTTGAAAAGATATCATTTTCCTTAAATTTCAATATTTTAGTTTAGCGAAATCAACAATATTCTTAGTATTCGAAGGTTATGATTATTTTATATTTTTTTAATATCTATGTTTCCAATATTTTACGGTAATTATGGAGAAGTTTTATAAACATATCTAATGTATAGTTAAATTTCACTAATTCTCCTAAATTTTATTGTTATTGTTCTACTTATATATATCTAAATTAAGGATGATTATATCATCACAACAAGTTGTCTTAGGGGCCAACCTCTCGTAGACTTCCCTTTCAATGTTAGAGCATCTTTGAAATAACATTCCATGAGTGTGGCATGCATCCGACAAGTGAGCACAACACAAATAAGCACAAGATGGGTGATTACGACACAAAGAGACAAAAGTTAAATCATGGTCATTGCAAGGAGAAAATGCAAAGCATAGTCTATGAACATGTGAAGGAGTGAATAATCATCTCAGAAATAAAGCACATGAGGTGTCAATGTCATCGTGATTGTAGAGGAGAGACAAAATTTTTCATGATGAACATGTTTAAATATGGAAAGCACATCAAAGGAGAGCACACATTGGGAATTAGGCACACCCATCATAAGTGTATGAAGAAAAGTGTGCATGGTGAGCATGATGAGCACACATGACAATGGGCATGCTAAAAAAAGATAGAGAGTCATGTTGGAAGGTGAGAGATATCTGTCGGTTTAAAAAATCAAGAGAAGTTACAAGGTTAAAATGGATGCTAAAACGACAAAATTGAAACTAAAGAGTTCCAAAGAAATCCATTGAGCTAGTTCATACATGAAGAGATGTAAGATAAAGATAAATCTTTTGAAGAAGGTGGAAAGTTAGAAAATAAAGGAATGAATAAAGTTGTTGTCAGTTGAGTTGAGTCAATAAGTCTAAATCTTGCCTTGAGAGAGAGGGTAGAGTCATGAAGAATTTGAGCATTAAGGTAGAGGAGAGCATTGAGACATGGAAAATAATATAAACATGTATATTAATTTTTTTTATTGAGAATTAGTATATTTATTTCATTATGTTTGTGAATTTGATCATAAACATTGTTTTTGTGATTTGTGACCATTTAAGCTTATAAAGTTATCTATATTTGTATCCTTATTATTACATATTATTTTTCTCAATCTACAAAGTCCAAGGCTTTAACAAATCAAACCCATTGCAACCTTGATTGTACAAACTTTCACCTTTGATATTTTAGGGCCCATTCTTACAATGTTATGATGGAAACTGGATATCACATGCTTTATCATCAAATTATGTGTTATCTATGTAATAGAAGTTCAAATCAAATAACTTTTCCATTTCTTTTATTTGGTTTATTACGATATTCAATGTAAATGTTATTACCTATTCAGAGGCCATCATATTTTGAGATCTCAAATTTCTAAAAATTAGAGGCGTATTACCCTTTCATTTAAGAGATAACTTAGCTCTAAATGAAGTTGTTATATACTATTAAATCCAAATGTGTCTGAGACCTCTTATCTTACTACCTCATTATTTATCTTCATAAAAATACAAACATATCATAACAAGTTGCAAACAAATGCTCAACATCATATTTATTTTGCAATCTAAATTTAGATCCTACTTCGAGTACAAGTTCATTGTATTGTACTACTTACTTTTTCTTGTCCCCAAATATTGAGCGAGACAATTCTTTCCATCTTTTCACATATGGAAATAGTCAAATTTTGTCTTGTCTCTTTATATATTTTCATCATTTGTCTTTCTCTAACTACTTTTCAATTCAAATTTTACACCCTTTTTATTATTTTACATGTTTATTAAATTAAATTAAACTAAAATTAAATTCAAAACAATAAAAATTAAACTAAACTAAAACTACATTCAAAATAATAAATATTAAAAAGAGTTAAAGTCACACCAACAAGTCAAATTCTTCATAATGGACATAGATACATAGTACTTGTTTAAATTAAATTAAATTAAATTAAATTTAAATTAATTAAAACTACTTCAAAAATAATAAATAATAAAAGTTAAACTAAACTACTAAAACTACATCCAAAATAATAAAAATTAAACTACACTAAAATTACAAATTACATCAAAGAAATATAAATTATTAAATCCACAACAACGAACCAAGTTCTTCACCAAAGGCATAGATATATGGTACTTGTTGGCTGACTATATAGTCTCCCGCTGAGAGCATTTTAACCTTTTGAGGACTATGATGCACTCTGCACTCTGCACTCTGGTTTAGAAACTTGTGTATTTTATACCAACCCAACAACTTATAATTATATAGCATAACATTTTAGGCAGTATAGACTCACTTTCAATGTATCATTTACAAGATTGAGGTAATTCACAACTACCTGTTAACCTTTAATTCCTATACTAACAACTTTACGAGAGACTTGTTTTATTTTTTCTCTTGTCACAACACTAATATAATTCTGGTTCACATAAATAGAATTAAAGTATTATTATAATTCTGGTTTACACAAACATAATTATATTTTGATAATTAATTATTATATTGTATGTCCCTATTGACTTATCACACGAGCATTAATCCAAAATTAATATGATATAGGTAAGAATGTATCGCTATCAAGATAAAGATAATTTAGATACAAATGATTGAAAATTTATTATAAACATAATTCTGTTTTAATAATTAATCATTATATTTTGTGTCATTTGATGTAAGAATTAATACCACATTGGTATGAAAGATTCTGAAATCTTTTGATTAAGAGAATTTATTCAAAGAAAGTGTTTCAAAATTGAACAAGGAGAGTTGTAGAGCAACTAGTCCCTGCTCTGATGGGAGAGCAAAGTAATGACGGGCTAGGCATGTTCAACTAGGATACTTGAACCTAATCCCACGGTCGTGTATAAAGAAAGTACTATTTTGCCAGTATCGTGGACCATCCATACAGTAATCTCAACTAGGGTCCTACTCAGCCCAACCCAGCAATCAATTTGGTAGGCCATAAAGAAATCTATAAAGAAATCATCGGTGTACTTGTTGTCGACGGTTTCAGTGTGTCACGACATGGGTGCATGTGTGGGATGGTAGGTTCTCTCTCTGTCTGTGCAACTCAGGGTGGAATGGGTGGTATGTCAAGGAAGGTAAATGCATTCAGCCCAGTGCTCTTGTAGAGAGAAGCACTAGAATCGTTTGGTGGGTCTAGCCACAGGTTCTAGGCGAGTGGTACCAGCCTCGGTTTAGTTCGACCAGCCTCGTCGGGTTAGTGCGTCTATCCGAGTTTGTAAAGCCTCAAAGCCAGCCAGTAAGAAGCAATCCAGGTGTGATTCTACCAGCTGGATTAGAAAGATTTGATTGAGCTAGCGACCTCCAAAGGCCAGCATAACTATAAGTTGTACCGGGGCCATAGATTGGTTTCCATGTGTTCACCTAAAGGTCTGGCTACCTTCAGGGTTACGATAGGCATAGGAAGGCAAAGAGAGTAGGGCAGCAAGAGGGAGAGATCTAAGCAATAGAGAGAAAATTAAAGCTCGCGACCATATGCAGATGAGAATACCAAATCTGAATACAAGCGAAAGGTTTTCTAATAAATAGTCTAAAAAAATATGAAGTATTAAATAGATTAATAAAATATGAAATATATTAATAAAAATATTAGTATGTAATTCAAAACATTCGTTTAAGTATAATTAAAAATCATGCTCTTGTTCTACTTGCATGAATTACGCGTGGAGGTCTTTATGAAATAAAACATGCTCTTGTTCTACCTGCATGAATTACGGGTGGAGATGCTTATCAACGTGTTCTGGAGTATGTGCCTGTAGATTGGTAGTATGCCTATGCTTGTATCTTGTTGGTATGCCCCTGGTATGCCTGTGCATAGACTGATATGCCCCTAGCCGCCAGCGAAGTGAGCCGTTTAGGCGTAGTAGCTATAGGTGTAGGCTCACCGTTTGTGTAGGATATAGTAGTAAAGGCAGGGGGCTACGAAAACATAGGTAAAGGAACCACAAAAGATAGAGGTCGCAGCATCAATGCCAACAACATGGACGAGCCAACAAATGGTGGAAAGAAAAAGACTATCGCTCGATGATATCAAAATACATAGCGGCGGCCTACAATCTAGATTTGGACTATGATTTGCACCTTGGTGCGCATTTTATCCAAGTATCTAGCTGTAGCACTTTTTATTGTATGAAAATCTCTGCGTTTATTCTAAAAATAGTTCTATCCTTGAACAGGGCCCAGAATCGATACCACTGAGGTAATGAGAAGACAGCTTCTGGCCGAGGAGCAGGAATAAGAAATCTAGATGGAAAGAACCCGGTTAGTAGAGTTACATTTATTTAACCAAGTTTCCAAAATTACAACGATTAATAACGCCATTTTGACTCAGGAGAAACATAACGATTTTGATGATGCCAAAGCAACATATCAAGGTTTTGTGTCTAGAATTTTGGAAAAGAACTGGTAAACAGTGAATTCGAAGTTTCTGTTTTCCATAAACATTGTAATGTAAACCCTTTGGTACACTGGGGTTTACGAATTCTTGTTAGTGTTCTGCGATTTTGTTAAATGCCACTGTAATAGGTTTTTGATATTGAAATATTTGCACTTTCTATATGTAAAAAAAAATAGAAAGACAGATATTGAAATATTTTCACTTTTTATATGTTTAAAAAAATAGAAATACTTAATGCAGTAGATCCATTAGAAGTACCAGCAGCACCAACACATATATATATGATGTGCGACCTCTATGTAGATAAAGCACCTTATCTTCGTTTATTTTTGCTTTAGCATTTGTGTGTGTGTGTGTGTATATGGCTATTCCTGGTTTGCGAATTTAAGTGTGAATTTAAGTGCTGTAAAGGGAAGCATAACTTCAAAATAGCTTCAGAAAAACAAACTATGCTATGACAAACAATCAACAAAATTGCAGTGACCCTTACAAAACCAGAGGACAAGATGAAAGAGCACTTTCCAGGTCTAATTGTTGTCAAAATGTAAGAATTGTTTACCATATTTACATAAAATCTAAGGATTTTTGTTGATATTTACATGTGATGCAGATTAAGAGTCACTTCCTCTAGTCATTAGTCAAGAAGCGAGGTTGGTTCTACCTTACCACCAATAAAAGTACACATTCAAGAGAACCGGAGAGGAGCGAGGAGCATTAACGAATCTATATCTAACAAAATTAGAGCAACAATTTAGAGGATGAAGAAGAGGTATATATCTAAAAAATCAGAAGGGTTCAAAACTTAATTACTAGTTGCTTGTTCCTCGCTCAATTACCAGTTGCCAGGGATGACATACAACTGTTGTTTCCGAGCCATTCACATATATAAGGCAGTCAGAGATTCAAAAGTGTATTTGATGAGAGCATATCTGACCTTGTAATATATATTGGGCGGGCGACAATGAAAGAAAGGCGCTCGAATGCATATATATTAGGGTGGTATGTTCCTATAAGAAACCTGGAAGCGAGGAGTAGAGCTTGCTTGCCTAGATATATTGATGAACTGGAAAGCTTGATTCAACTACATAGCCTTTATTAACTACCCCCCATAGCTTTTACCGCTACCTCCCGGGCAACCACACGACCTCCTAGCCAGGGGGAAGGAATAAGCCCACCAGCTAGCCATTAGTTTTCATTGCTTGCCCAAGAAAAGTGTTTTTGGAGCTACTGCCTCTTTTCTGAAGTTTCTAGGGTAGCTAAGCCATCCCATGACACATAATTGGCTGAAAATTGCATGATTATATAGGTGGCAGTTACATATTCATTCACCTAGCATAGCAACAAAGCCAATGTTTGGTGTATGTCCTTAATCGGTAAATATAACAACATAACATAAAATGTCAAGAACTAATGTTAGAATTAGTTAATTGATACTGGAAGTCTTTGTATCAATGCACATTTATTCTAAGTATAAGGAAATCTTGCCTCGATATGAGGCCAATAAGACCTCAAAACTGCTGATTGGTTGAGACCACGGTTGAATTAAGCTTATTGGTTGACGAAAAGAATATAGATTACAAACATAGCTTTAAATTTATTTGTTCACCTTTGGGTTCTATGCAGTACTAATGAAAAATAGAGAAACAATTACAATAGTCCTTGCCTACCACGAAAGGGTAGGGACTAATAATATGATATTTACCAATTTTGTCTTTCAATATGAAGGTTTATATTTTGAATTAATTCAGTTTTACAAGTTTGTTAGTGATTCATGAACTTATTATATATATATATATATATATATATATATATATATATATATATATATATATAACATGCATTTCATAGATTTATAATTTTAAAATAAGTATGAAAATTTACATTTGAATAATAAAAAAATAAAAAATATATCATCATTTTTTAAAATAATTTTTGAATAATTAATTTTAAAATGTTATTTAATTTTTTTTATAATAACCTTTAAGAATTGTGTGATATTAATTAATAAGATTCTCAATAATGATCATTTATTCAAGCCAATCATTGATAATAGTTATGAGTAGAGAATCATATCTACATTTTATGATGGTAGCTTGAATTTGAGACTTTAAATTGGGTTTGATTTATATTTTTATTCATATTTATATATATTTAGTTAAAATGTATTAGTAATAATAATAAATTATAATTATATTTATGTAAATTTATATATAAATGTGTAAAAAAATAAACTAGATAGTAAAGTGAAAATATGATTAAATGGAGTTAGATTCATTAGTAAGGAATGATAAGTTTTTCACTAATGGCCAAGGTTCAATTCCTATAAAAGTGTTCAACCCCTAAAGTTTCCATAAAAATCCTTAGAAGTAGTACTTAAACATGTGGTTACCGCTAAAGGGATTGTATTAATTGATATCATGATTTAGGCACATGGAAGTGGATCAAATGACACCCTCTCATGATCCAAGAATAGCGTCTTTGACCATAGACACTCATCATTATAGTTATGACCATAATTTGGGGCCAAAGGGGTTGGATCCGTTGGTGAGGAATGAAGAGTTTCTCATTGGTGACCGAGGCTCAATTCTCATGAGAGTGTCTAATCCTTGAGGTTTTCATGGGGGGCACTTCAAGGTAGTGGTAAAATGTGTTGTTACACCTAGAGGGATTATATTAAATGATATCATGAGCTATGCACACATAAGTGGATCAAATAACACGCCTTCATCATCTTTAAGACTAGACAATAGCCATTATGACTATGACCATAATTTTAATTTTAATAAAGGAATATGCATAGATGATGCTTTCTCTTACTAATTTTGGCTATGGTTCCCAATCCTAGCCTCTAAAATTCCAACAAACGTTATATGCCAGCAAAGGTTTCATCAATTGGTGTTGGCATAGCTGAAAAAAAAGCTACATGAACATTGCAATTATGGTATCAGAGCATTATGGAGTAGCATAATTAGAGCAAGCATTTTTTTTCAAACCATGGCAGAGCCTCTGACAACACATTGATATAGCGTTGGTGACAACCTTTGAATGCGTTATGGTTCGTTATGGTGACAGCCTCTAAATGTGGTATGAATATTTGCAACATTGTGGACCAGAAATGGATGTGCTTCCAGCCTGTGGCCATTTGATAGTTTTGAAATGGGGCCCATCCAATGATTCTTGTATTTTAGATGAGCACCGGTTCTCTGAGAGAAATTAGAAATTCAGGGGTTGTATATATCTGGTGTGAATAAAATGGTGTTTGCGGTCAGTGAGGGTGAGTTGAAACTCATGCAAGAAGCCATATTTGATCTTCATCTTGTTGCAGATGGTGGTTATACCCATGCCCAATCCACATTGGGTTATTTATGTGGGATTGGAAGCGGCATTGAGCAGAATTGATGACCAAGTGATATATACTCTTGAATGGCCTAACCGTCACAAGTTGCATAACGTTCCTAGAAAACACTAGACATTATAGTCGGAATCACAGAGTGACAGTTATATCTGATCGACATTAACCATCCACAAGGAATTGATATATGTTGTTGATATATGGAGAATGGAGAGTTTATTAACATTATGATGGAGATCGTTCAATACGTTTTATAGAGAGCACATTTTTTAATGGAATATTATTTTACTGTGGCAACATTTAGCATGTGGTGGTAGTTGTCAGTGTTTAATGTTCAACATAGGACGACCTTCATATTATTTGTTAGAGTGCAGAACATAATAATTCATATATTGGAGGTGGACATTGCAACAATATGTCAAAGGATGAACTACCCCATTTGCAAGTTTTTGGTGTAAATCATTTACATCTATTATTTATGTTGTTGGCGATGATAATCCATCTTACAAAGACTACAATCCTTTTTAGATGAAAACGTTGAAGAATATATGAATTTTGAATTTATAATTGAGGGAATAGGGTTCCAAATACCAACAATTTGGTTGATGGACATTTCAAATTCCTAGAAATTTCACTTGTCATCTTCCCTGCTCTCGACCTGGGATGGGTTTATATGTATAGGTGGACTGTAAAATGAGGCCGTGTAGAGTAAATAGTTTTTAATGATTGTGAACATGTCGTCAATCAATCTCTACGTTCAGGTCACATTAAGACCTCTGCATGGAAAATTTTAGGGGCTAATATTCGCAGGTGGGCTAATTTTCCATGATTTTTCCAAAAAAAGATTCGCCAATTTCCATTTTTTATAAAAATGACTTGCCCAAATTTTACAGTATAAAATTATTTTACCTTAAATATCGCCAACATTATATAATGAGTATATATAAAATCATTATAAATTTGAATAATTTTACAAATGCATCAGTACACATTTTATAGTTTGAATTTTAGGGACTAGTGAGATTCGCCAATGTTTTTAAACTTCAAGATAATTTTCCATCAATAAAATTTTCCTTGGGTCACCTCTGTTAGGTGTTTGAATATTCTTTTGTGCATGAAACAATAATTAGGAACCATTTGTGCTGGCGCAATTTCAATTTTGCAGGGAAATATTATTGTACGCACGTTGGTGCAATTTCATTTTTGGAGGGCATTGGAATGGAAATAAGTTCCCTCTGAAGGAAGTTCCAAAGTTGGTTTCTTTTTTTTTAAATCTTTCCCAAAGGTGATCTACTCTGTGACAAATTAGTCTATGGTGATGTTGGAGGTCCTACCGGGATCCGAACCCAGGTCGCTGGAGTGAAAGTCCAGAGTGCTAACCACTATATACCAAGCTCTATTACACTAATGTGGAGTTAATATTTAAGAGTTGTTGCCCCGGAACACAAGAATAATTATTGAGTAATATGATACCCTTCGGTCCCATCTCGGAGAAGAGAATCCTTCATATCGAATGTTGGTCCTTCCCTAGAAGTGGATGAAAACTCAGAGCTAGTCTTGTACTTTGTTTTCGCTATTCCCCTTCTTGTTTATTGCCATGAAAAGGTTGCTTGCTACCAATCGATCGTAATGACTCGACTTATATACATACGTGAAAAAAAAATGAAGTTTGAATGAACAAATGGATTTATTCTAAAGCTCTATTCAAGTGCTACCCTACTCCTCGTGATTTGATATTGATCGATGGAGATGCCCCCAAGGTCAAAAATTCACAGGGAAGCAGCTGAAGAAATAAACCGATAAATAATTCAAGAAGGATGCTTTGTGCATTCGCTACTATCTCATTTACAAGCCACGAAAGTATTGAATTAAACAAGTAGCATCAATGAGTGTGCAGAGCAATGAACAATCCATTCTTTTTTGGAACACATGATTAAAATGTGTCAATGGTTATCACGACATGCAACAACATCAACGCTATTGCGGAAATGGAGCCATTGCTGGAGCGAAATAACATTGTGGCATCGTTATCGTTATTGTAGTAGTATTATTATCACAACAGTGCCATTTTCGTTGATATGGAGAGCTCAAATGTTAAAGAGAGGAGCGTTAATATGAATGATGAATAAAAGAACATGCATATTATATGAAACAACATTAAAAAGGATTATTGGCATATTTTTCTTTTATACTAGTGTTCATTGCAAATTATTATAATGCTCTATTATTGTTTCTGTATGTTATATTACAATAAATTGAGCATATAATATAGTCTGAGAATAATACCAAAGCTTGGGTAAGTATTTACTTTATTGTAAAGAGCTGGAGAATGTGGAAGGAAAAACCATGTGAAAGCTCATTGAACTATCATTCCCTTGAGATTACAAGAATGTCTTTGCAACCTTAGTGCAAATGCCATGTGTTAGTCTCAGTGACGTGTGTTCTTACTATTGATTTTATGGGGGTGCTGTGCTTTTCTTTGGGGGGCATTCTTACAGAATTATATCAGATGCATATTATAGGTATATCGATTTCTTCCAATATGAGGGAAATCCAAACACCAAGAAAGAGAAGATTTATGCTCATGCATTATGGAAGCGCAATGCACTTATTATCTGGAGAGTATCATATGGACTTTATTTTTTATATACATGCAATTTCAATTATTTACAAAGTGTTATCCCAACAAAATCATATGGAGCAGCAATCATTTTTGAAGCAGTTGTCATCTTCAAGTGACACTTATTCAATCTGGAGCAGCCCCAACAAGCCATATGAAGTGGCATTCATTCAAAGAAAAAACAAAAAATGTTTATGCATAACTTAGAGAGCAGTAATGAATGATGGAAGCTACACTGAGAAATTTTTCTTCAAGCTACATGACATTTGTAACCCCCTCGCCATTGATGTCAAAGGGGGAGGTAATAAGAGGAAGGAGGACACTTCCCAGAATGAAAGGGGGAGGATGTGTTGCCATTAATGCCAAAGGGGGAGACTGTCGAAAATATTGTCATTGATGGAAAGGGAGTAGATCATGATCATAAAAGGTATAAAGGAGCAACAAGGCAAAGAAGACAAAAATGCAGTGAAATTGCTACATTGAAGAATTTGTAATGATGTGAAATTGATTTACTGAGCTGTGATGAAAAGGCAACACTCCAAGGCAAAGGCAAAGGTGTTGCAAACACTGTGGTGATACATTAATGATAATTTTTTTTTTATTGATATTGGCATTAGGATGGTGCATTTACTCATTGCATATGGATGGAATTAATATTGGATAAATTATCTAATTTTGTTCTAATATTAAAGATATGAAGAGTTTGGAAACGAATGAGTGGAAGGCAAAGAGTCAAGCCTATTCAATTCATATTCATATGTGGAATACAAATAACCATCAAATTATCTCTATAAAAGATGTCATTTTGGTGTCCATAAATAGGGTTAGAGAGATGGAGAATGTGTGAGATATGATTGAGATATTATGCACATATGGAGCTGATGTGAAGAAGATTTGAAGGGAGAAGAGGAAAAAGTAAAGATGGAGATATGCAGAGTTTATAGCCAGGTAAATCAACATAATGTTTTCGTGTTGTGTGAGGGGATTGAGGTCTCCTTTCAAGTTGTGTCTTGATAAAATGTTCAGTTGGAGTTGGTTGAGTTAGGAGCCTCCCGTGGGTGGAGCTTCCTTGCATGTTGTAGCTTGCAGAAATTTGAGGTAGAAATCTCCTATAGGTTGGAGCCTACAGAAAATCAGATGTAATAAGGAGTAGGAGCTTTCCTCTTCATCACAACAATAATAAAATTGTGGTTTTATCCCTTATGGGTTTCCACTTATATCTGGTGTCCATGTGTATTATTATTATGTGTTGATATGATGTGTTACTCTGCTTATTTCTTGTTGTTCACATATTCAGTTTTTTGATTACTATTTATTGAGTTGCTCATGTAATGGTTTTGTTAATGAGTTTAATAAAATAATTGTAATGTCCATGAATGGTTCATCAAACACATTGGTATTGGAAGGATGGGATTTAAGTTATAGGCAGGGAGAGGGTGTTAGGAATCCATAAAAGAAGGAGGAAGGCCCACTTCTCAAGGGAAAATCCCCTAATGATAAGATCAAGAGCTCCAAATGAGAGAGCTCGAGCATATCTACATGGAACCCTTCCAGCTCGCCATTCTAGAAGATTCTAGTGCGCGAAGTTCCTCCTCCATTTGAGGAAACACTGCCAGAACATGTTGAGCACGATTTTTTCTATCAAAAAGCATGTTGGAAAGGTTATGTCAAAGTGTTGCAACATGACATCAACATGGCCAGGAAACTAGAAAAGTTTGTTGACCCAGAAATTTAAGTTTTAAGATGAGCTTCTTCAGAAAATATTCAAGGAAACTTTCTATTGGTTTTTAAGGGATATCTAGATGTGTTCTCCATTTTGGATATATTGCAAAATTTTCATCTTAGGGAACTTTAGGATCAACAACGGAAAGTGAACAAGGTGAAAAATTACTGTGTAACATGTAGTACAATTAAGGAAACTGAAAAACTAAAAAAAAAAATGGTGGGGGTCCAAGTGGAATAGGCAGGTGGCCACCAATATCCACATGGTTCATGGTCATGGTTGGGGAACTTTCCCCAAGCTCCAATGAATCTATCATCCATGAAAGGGGCCACATAAACATTACTAAAATATTTATGTAAGATCCCTTGTGAAAATTCCATGTAATAAAGTTATAAATAATAACCATGGTTGATGGGACATGTATTCCAAGCTGAATTTTGGGAAAAACATCCTAGTGGGTGTTCATTTCAGTTATTATGGCTAAGGAATTTGGAAAAGGAAAAGGAAAAGGCATTTGGAAAGGAAAAATGGCATATTTGGCACATTTATGTAGGAATTTACAAGGTAAGTTCCTTAGATCAAGAACCAAAGGTCACTGCTCACAAACAGATCAAAAATCAGTACACCGGTATAATCATGTGGTTAAAACCCTCAAAGAGGGAAACAATCCATGGCCTGAGCCAACGCGGCCACTTCAGAAAATTTATTAATATAGAAAGAAAAGTTACATATGTTTCTCTCATAAACAGTTACCGGACAAATGACCCTCCATGATCTTTAAATAGAGATCATGGACCAATCGGGTGTTAAGCCACAGATCAAGTGTCGTTAATACCGAGGTGAGAGATAACCGTCAAATCACTACAAATCGTGACCATCAGATTATAAGTTACAAATGTACATGGTAAAGAAACACACTTTACCTAACTCTACACTAGACTAAGTTATTATTAACTATTTCCTATGTGTCGGAATATCCTAACATCCCCCCTTAAGAACAACTTGGGATAGGATTGAAGGATTTACAAAGGTGACACAAAAGGAGCCTACTTCCTATGTGTCGAAATATCCTAACATCTCCCCTTAAGAACAAATTGGGATAGGATTGAAGGATTTACAAAAGTGACACAATAGGAGAATGAAGGAGGCATTAGAGCCTATCCCCCCTTAATGACAACTTTCCTGAACTCCAATCATGGATCGAATTTTGGTAAACTTCGCTTCTGTGAGAGCCTTTGTAAAGATATCGGCTACTTGATCATTGGTTGGACAATACTGCACTTCAAGAACACCATCATGAATGAGATTTCTGATGAAGTGTATGTGGAGTTCAATGTGTTTCATTCGCTGATGCTGAACTGGATCTTTACATAGCTAAATGGCACTCTGATTATCACACCAAAGTGCAGTTGGATGTTGTTGATGAAGACCAAATTCAGACAGAATCTGACGAAGCCACATGGCTTCCTTGCGTGGTGCACGATATAGCCTGTGCGAAGAAAGAAGAGATGGCACTTTGTTTCTTCTGAGACCAAGTAACCAGGTCCTAAACCAAGGTGATACATATCCTGCGATAGACTTTCGATCATCGGTCACCCGGCCCAATAAGAATCAATGAAGCAATCAACAGTGGATGCTCCTGTGATATAATGAATCCCAATGGCTTGTGCCTCGAATATATAAAGATATTATTTTAGGCTAACTTTCTAGTGACTTTCATGAGGTTGGTGCATAAAGCTGACAGACAAGACCAGCGACAAAGGAAAAGAAAAGGTGAGGATGGGTATGGGTTAGATACGAAGTTTACCAACAAGTTGACGATATAAGGTAGCATAAACTTCAGGGGTAGTACAGTTGACTGAAAGCTTGACTCTAGACTAAAAGGGAGAAGGGGCAGGCTTACAGTGTTCCATGTGAAAGTGGTGTAGAAGATCACATGCATACTTGGACTGAGAGAGGGTAATGCCTTCCTTGGATTGCAAGACTTGAAGACCAAAGAAATAATGCAAGTGTCCTAAGTCTGTCATTTCAAACTTCTTTTTGAGGCTAGACTTCACATGGTTTATATGATTTGGATCACTACCAGTAAGGATAAGATCATCAGCATAAAGAACAAGGATGGTGAAGGAATTACCTACTTTCTTGGTGTAGACAGTGTTGTCAGAATGACACCTAGAAAAGCCATTATCTAAGAGAAATCTATCCATTTTGGCATACCAAGCCCGAGGAGCTTGTTTGAGACCATAGAGAGACTTCCTAAGGCGACAAACAAGGCTGGAGTCTTTTTGGATAAAGCCAGGGGGTTTTTCCATGTAGATTTCTTCATGCAGATCTCCATGTAAGAAGGTGGATTTAACATCCATCTGATGGATTTCCCATTTAAAGGAGGCATCAAGGGAAATAACAAGGCAGATAGAATTCATTTTAGCAATAGGGAGAAGGTTTCAATATAGTCAATGCCTTCAACTTGTGAAAACTTGTTTTAGCAACAAGACGAGCTTTATGTCTATCCACTTTTCCATCTGGTCCAAACTTGGTTTTGTAAACCCATATACATCTGACAAGTTTTCTTCCTTTTGGAAGAGGAACAGGATCCCAAGTATCATTTGCCAATAAGGAACGATACTCTTCATTCATAGCTTCATCCCAATCTGGATGACCGGAGGCTTCTTCAAAGGTTTCTGGATCAATTTTTTTAAGGAAGAGGCTCTTTCGAACTGAGAACGTGTACGTTGTCGATCGACAGGGTCACCTGCAAGAGAACCTGCTGCATCCTGAGTAGAGCGGACCCATCTTGGAAGCGGTGGAGTATAAGGAACAATTTCAAGAGGTGGAGGAGGCTTTTCATCCTTGCTATCATCATCTGAACTAGAAGGAATGCTATTAAAAATAGAAGAGAGAGAGAGAGAGGTGGCACATATGTCGAATCAGGCTCGCAGGCCAAAGGTGGCACACTCGCCGAACTAGGCTCGCAGGCCGATATATTTTCATCAAATTTTACTTCTCTTCTAATGATTATATTTTTGGATTTTGGTTGAAGAAGTCTATATCATTTGACATCTTCAGAATATCCAACAAAAATGCATTTTTCACTCTTAGGTTCTAAGGCTTTATGTTTCGTATATGGAATATGGCCACAAGCATCACTTCCAAAAACACGAAAGTGACTTACATCTAGTTTGATTGAGCTCCAAGCTTCTTCTGGAGTTATATTCTTTAAAACCTTAGTAGGAGTGCGATTTAATATGTAATTTGCACAGTTAATGGCTTCTGCCCAAAAATTGAGACCAAGTCCTTTAGATTGAAGCATACAATTAGCCATTTCTTTTAAGGTGCGATTCTTCCGTTCCTACACCATTTTTTTTTGGAGTATATGGAACAGTATGTTGCAATTGAATGCCATGCTCAGTGCAGAAGTTGATAAATTTGTTTTTAACATATTCTCCTCCATTGTCTGATCTTAAATTAAGAATTTAATGTCCAGATTGTTTCTCAACAAAGGCCTTAAAGGCCAAGAACATGTTAAAAACTTCACTCTTGAGTTTTAAGAAGTATACCCAAGTGCATCTGAAAAAATCATCAATGAAAGTTAAGAAGTACTTGCAACCAGAGAAAGAAACAATAGGAAGTGGACCACATAAATCACTGTGCAAAAGCTGCAAAGGGGTTGAAGCATGCCGAGAGGCATGTTTGTCAAAACTATCCCGTTGATGTTTTCCGCGTACACATCTGGAGCAAACACCATCTCGGCAAGATACCATAGGAAGACCCGTCACCATATTTTCCTTACATAGAGTTTGAAGAGAGCGATAGTTTAAGTGACCAGATCGCTCATGCCAAATTTTGCTCACTTCATCATTGTGAGCAAAAAAAACGAAGGGAAGACATGATGACCCAAAGTTGTCAAACTTATACAACCTTGTGGAATCATCAGCAATGCCAGTAGCTAAAATATGTTTAGTATCTTTGAGGTCCTTGATTACAACATCATGCGGTGAGAATTCTACTATTTTCCCTTCACCTGAATGAGTTATCTGATAAACAGAGAGAGGGTTGCATGACAAGGTAGGAACACATAGTACATCATTAAAATGACCATTATTGAGATGGATGGTTCCAGATCCTACAACATTAAGAGATCTATCATCACCAACATAAATATGTTTGGTGTTACAATCATTTAAATAAGAAAACATGGCTTCATTTTTGGCCATGTGATAAGAAGCTCCAGAATCAATGAGCCACTCATAAGAATGAGAAGAGGAAGATACATTTAATGCATAACCAGATCTTGATGCTTGACAACCACAAGCAGAAAGTGCCATGAAGATGAAGGTGAAGAGTGCTCCAAATTGATGTTGTGCTTCTTCATTGCTGCTTATAAGGCTTCCATCTTCTTAAAACATTTGGACTCTAAATGGCCATCACGATTGCAAAAGTTGCAGTGTCTATCTGTCTTCTTTCCTTTGTTTTTATATGCCTTATCATTTTGGTGAGTTTCTTTTTCATTTTGTGGCTAAAATTGCTTAGGACCCTTTTTTGGTTTCGAACCATACTTTTTAGGATACTGCTTCTTGGGATTCTTTTGAAATGATTGTTGTTGGGCTACTAGGGCTTTCTTAGAAGCCTTTCCAGAAGTGATAAGACCAAGGTGTAAGAGTTTTTCTTGTTCTCTTATCAAAGAATCACAAAAGGAATCAAAAGAGGAATTCTTGTAGGTGGTTCCTGAAGAAATGATGGCTTCTCTAATGGAATGGAAGGCAGAAAAAAATACAGAGTAAGCAGGGCCAAGCTTAGCAAGAATGCAATAGATGAGGCTACTATCTTCCTTTTTGATATTACAACCTTCTAAAAGAAGTCAAAGGGTCTTGAATTTGGACAAAAAATATTCAATAGAGGAGAAATTATTAGGGTCCAAAGTAAGCAACTCATTTTCAAGTTTGTGAGCCTTGATTTTATTTTGAATGCCAAAAAAAATATTTAGCTTATCCAGGGCTTCATGAGGGGTGTCAATGTCAAGGATATGAAATCGAAGATCTTGAGTAATGGACATTCCTATCAACCCTCGTGCTTGATCTTGTTTATTTTCCCATTTACTGACTTTATCATCATCATAAGGTTTAGTTTTTACCCCTGTGGCTATTCTGTAAATCCCTTTACTTTTAAGGTTATCTACCATGTGAAGTAGCCATTGGAAATAATTGGTGATGTTAAGAATAATCGGGCATGTACTTTCCATTAAAAAAAAATGAAGCTGAGAAAAGCTGAAACTAACTACTCCAATGGAAAGATCTCAAAAAATTAGGCCGTTTCAAAAAAAACGGCTCGAAAAACGACTTCCGGATGAAGAAGTTATGCCTTTTGAAAAATCTGAGTTGTAGATGCCGAATAGTTACGGGATCGGGATGAAGTGCGGCTTTTAAAAAAAAAAAATTCCACCCCTTTGAACAAAAACTTTTTACAAAAGAAGCTTGAGAAGGAGACTTGAACCCAAGACCTCTATTCTCATAAACTAACCCCTCACCAAGTGAGATAGTAAAAGGATCACAATATTGTTTGAAAGGAGGAAGGGGTTTTTTTTGTTTTTTGTTTTAATGCTCTTCGGTGTGCATGTCTTTTCCTGCACAAAAAAACACAAAAACCGAGCAAAAAAAAAAACGAAATGCAAAGCCTTACGGTAGAATGTTAGATTTTCAATTAGCCTTATCAGCAACTATCAATTTTACACTATTTTTGATTTCCCAAGGTCACACAAAGATGCGGGGAAAGAGCATACATAGCGAAAAAAATCCCTTATTCTTGTTTTTGATTTGCTGAGATCGCACAAAGACGAGGGGAAAGAGCATACGTAGCGAAAAAAATCCCTTCTTCCTGTTTCTGATTTGCCAAGATCGCACGCAGCGCACAACAAAGAGCATACACAGAGAAGAGGGTCTAGATTCGGCAAATAAATAAAACCTATAAACCAAAAATAAAGAGAGGGAATCGAAATAAGCAGAACTATTAACAAACATAACTGCAAAATAGATGCTTTATACCTCCAGATCTAAATTGTCATAACTTGGGTAGCCGGAAACCTTTTCGCATGAAACGAAAGGTGTTCCTCACTGTAACAGACGCTCCGAACACAACCGAACAGTTCTCCAAGCCCAAAAATGTTCAGAAATAGTAGATCTACAAAACCGCTTTCGCATGCAGTCAAACTGGCTTCGGATTTTGATAAAAAACGGACGCAACCCTCAAAATAGCTCTAATACCATGTAGGAATTTACAGGGTAAGTTCCTTAGATGAAGAACTAAAGGTCACCGCTCACAAACAGATCAAAAATTAGTACACCAGTATAATCATGTGGTTAAAACCCTCAAAGAGGAAAACAGTCCACGGCCTGAGCCAACGCGACCACTTCAGGAAATTTATTAATATAGAAAGAAAAGTTACATGTGTTTCTCTCATAAACGGTTACCGGAAAAATGACCCTCCATGCTCTTTAAATAGAGATCATGGACCAATCGCGTGTTAAGCCACGGATCAAGTGTCATTAATACTGAGGTGAGAGATAAACATTGGATCACTACAAATCATGACCGTCGGATTATAAGTTACAAATGTACATGGTAAAGAAACACACTTTACCTAACTCTACACTAGACTAAGTTATTCTTAACTATTTCCTATGTGTCGAAATATGCTAACAATTTATTTATGAAAAAAATGGAAATTAGGAGAAGAGGAAGGTGAAAGGTCACAAATTGCATGTGAGGAGGAAAATCAAGGAAAATAATGGAAAATTAAGAAAATAGAGGCCTCATTGTTAAAAAGGCTTCTAAGGATTAGTTGGAAATTTTTTTTTCTCACACTTATGGATTTCATTCTATTCTCTCTCTCTCTCTTACTCTTGGACACTTAGAGTTTTCTTGGAGCACTTTGGCATTGGATCATGTTGGCACGGGGGGTCTTGACCTAGGTTCAAAGTTCAAGGTTTGCCAACAAACCACTATACTACTGGCCCTTTCGGTAGTGACCTACTTGCGCAGGCCAAAGTCTCACCCGAAATAGTATGGGTGGGTGCTGGAACTAGGTTTCCACACCTGGAGAAAGGATAGGTAAGGCAAGCAAAGCTGCGTTTAGTTCTGTGAGACCCAGATCGCCTCTTTCTGCACAGGGTTAATCAGTCTCTATTCGCATCCACGTGCGCTAGATCTATAATAATATACTTTATGATAGTAGCACAATATTGCATAAAATAGAACAAAATAGATCTGGATACAGAAAACACACTTACATAGATCTTTCACAGCTTGAATACAGAATGCACATAATGCAGTAATTACCAATGATTCACACAAACAGTACACACAGATTTAGTTTTCTATCAAGCTTTCTTATTCATCAATTCCTTCTTACAATACCCTTTCCCCAGCCTTGCTTACACGACAGTAGGGGTCCGCACACCTAGCGGACTGCGGGATCTCTGCGCACACAGCCAGTAGGAGTCCTTTACCCTTTTTCCCATTACAATGCTTTCGGGGCTTTGACCCACCCAAAAACCCCTGCGCTAGACTAAATATAATCAAAAGTATTCTAAATTGGACCAGTTTCGTAGCTCGTAGGAGACCCTGTTCCAACAGTCCCCCAACACAATCTTGTGACTCGTCCCGAGTCACTGTGGCCACGGGTTTGCAAAGCGCCTCTGGAGTGATTGGATGACCAGTGCGCGTATCCCACAGGCGCGTCAGCGACCTCTCCCTGGTGGGTCGATCATGCCTGAGCCAATTATTCCGGCCATATAGTCATTTAGCCCTGTATGTAGTCATTTAGCCTTGTATGGCTTGAGTCGACTACCATTGACAAAGCCAGGTAACATGTCACCGCACAGGGTAGCTAGCCACACTGCTCCACCATACGTGATTTCCTTAGCAGTGTAGGGACCAAGCCAGTGCTGCCAAAATTTCCCTGGGTGTTTCACAAATTGGCTATCGTATAAGAGGACAAGATCGCCTGCTATGAATGTCTTTTGGCGAATATGGCGATCATGCCAGGCTTTATCACGAGCCTTTTGAACTTGTTGATGAAAGTTAGCAATAAACCAATCTTCTTCCAAAGCCAAAAGCTGTGCAAGGCGCTCCTCTATGATATCCGGTTCCGCCATATTTGTAAATGCTGCGATGCGCAGGCTAGGAACAATGTATTCTATGGGCATAATGGCCTCCTTTCCATAGAACATTCGAAAGGGGGTCCTTCCTGTTAGCTTCTTGCAGGCCGTTCGGTAGGCCCACATAACAGAGGGGATGCGAACATCCCAGTCACTACGATCGACATTGCAGACCTTGGTTAATGCCTGTTCCAAAATTTTGTTAAAAGCTTCAACCGCCCCATTTTCCTGTGGATGGTATGGTGTAATTTTCGCATGGTGGATCCAGAATTCCTCATTCAGGGCTTGAATCGTTTGGTTAACAAAGTGCATACCTCTATCTCTCATTAGGATCTTTGGGTAGCCAAACCTGGTCAGAATCTGCTCAAAGATGAAGTGCGCAGTAGTAATCGCAGTACAATCCTTCACCGCTTGTGCCTCAACCCATCGAGTGACATAGTCAGTGGTAGTAATAATGTAGCGCGCACCTGTCTTCTTGCCTGGTGGATTGATGGGTCCTATAAAATCAATGGTCCATTTGTCAAAATCATGTAAAGCCATTTGAGGCTATAATGGCATCTCATCTCGGTGCGAAAGTTGGTCACGGTTCAGCGAGCACGTATCACATGATTTACAATAGGTGTAAGAATCTCGATGCGGGGTAGGCCACCATAACCCGGCTCTCAAAATCTTTTGTCCCGTTGCTCTCCCTACATAGTGGCCCTCTGCGGGCGCTTTTCGTGTGCTTCCGCCAAAACGGCATGCCTTTCATGTTCCAGGATGTATCTGCATAGTATTTCATCAGCGCCCAGCTTGTATAACTGACCGGCGATGATAGTAAATTCCACCGCTCGAGTAACCAACTCCTTCTTCTGCCGCACTGAATATTTTGCGGGGGCTACGCTTGTAGTTAGGAACTGAATGATATCAAAAAATTGTGCGTCAACAACCTTAATGGTGAACAGCTGCGCATCTGGTAATCCTTCCTCCAAGTTAGTAGGTTCTTCCCCTGTCTTGATGCAGGACAGATGATCCGGACCCGCATTCAACCTTCTAGGCTTGACGATGATCTCAAAATCATATTCCTGAAATAGCAACAGCTAGTGGCAAATATTCCCCCCCAACACAGGCTTGTTGACAAGGTATTTCAAAGCCAAATGATCGGTGAACATTTTAAAGTGCCCACCCAGTAGATAGTGCCGATATTTCTGTAATGCGTACACCATAGCCAGTCCCTCTCGCTCGGTGGTAGAGTAGTTGCGTTCTACACTCGAGAGTTTCTGACTCGGGTGATCAATATCTCCCTCTCCAGGTTGAGTTAGGAAAACACCCAAGGCAATACCTGATGCATCCACATGAACATGAAATTCCTTCAACCAATCAAGAAATATTAGTATGGGTGCAGAGATCATCTTCTCCTTGAGTAGTTCAAAGCTCTGCTGACATTCATCATTCCAAAAAAGGGAAACATCTTTTTTTAGCAGTTTTTCCATGGGTGTTGTGATCAATGCGTACCCCTGAATGAATTTCCTGTAATAGCCCGTGTGTCCAAGAATAGAACGCAGCTGTCTTTCCGTTGTTGGGACTACAAGGTTTATAATTACAGCTACCTTCGCAGGATCAACCATCAACCCTTGCCGACATACTATGTGCCCGAGCAAGATTTCAAACGGTACGCAGAAGATGCACTTCTTGATATTCAAGGAAATCTGGTGCTTCCGGCATGCGTCCACCATTAATTGTAGGTTAGAGACATGCTCCTTTACTAGGCCGAAGATTGTCCAGTCATCGAAATAAACCTCCAATAACTTATGAATAAACTCCTTGAATACAGAAACTACGACCCTTGAGAAAATAGCGGGTGCGTTTTTTAGACCGTATACTGAAAGGACCCCCATTCTGTTGCGAATGTAGTCTTACTACGATCTTCAGGTGCAATTCGGATCTGGTGGTACACGGAGAACCCATCAGTGAAGGAATAGGCTTCCTGTCCACCCACGCTATCAAGGATTTCATCTGAGAAGGGCGTAGGGAAGGGGTCATGGATGCAGGCGTCGTTTAACTTGCGTAGATCTACCCCGATGCGTATTCCCCCCTTTGTCTTCTTCTCCTAGATGACCATTGGACTTACCCAATCTGACTGTTCAACTGGTTCAATGATACCTGCAACAAGCATTTTGTCTAGTTCTTCTTTGACCTTTTGCTTATATATAGGATTCAGTCGGTAAGGCCGTTGCTTGACGGGGCGCGCCTCAAGCTTTAGAGTGATGTGCATAATGCCTAGGTCCCCCATGATTCCTTTGAGCTCAGAAAACTTCATTGGAAATAATTCCTGATATTCCGTAAGTAGCTCTGCAATTTTGCCTACGGTTCCTTCATCCCAATAGTCCCCAATTTTAGCCAGCTTAGGGTGTTCTTCCGTCCCAATATTAACGTCGAGCATCTTGAGAGGTTGTGTCACATCAATATTCTGCAGCAGGGATCCAATAACGGTGCATTCCCCCTCGGATTCTGGAATAGAGACGTTCCGAGGATTTTCTTCCTCTTCGTTTATCGCCAAGCTCCGGCAGTTGACTATGTATTGCATCTGCGCTTCCCATGTCAGGACCTATGGTGCGGTGTGATGGTGCGAGTTCTTAAATACAAACTCATCGATGTCCTACAGAGCTTCGTCGAGCATCTCCGTCCCCCCAATTAGTCTGAACGTTCCTATAAAGTCATCTTTTAGTATTTCCTAGTGGCGGGTCTTGTTGTAGCTCTGCATCTATATACCATGCGGCGGGGATAGGGCCCAAGGCATGAATAAATAGATGGACCCATTCTTTTGTAGTTCGGTCGGACCATTTGTTCATCCAGGTGCGCAGATGCGTGCGGGGATCCTCGGGTCCAAGAAATATCTTGGTGCATCTGTCAGCTGGGGGGCGAACCGCAGGATCATCATATCTCGACACGTCTCCCAGTCTGGAAATGCTTTCTTGTGGGTATCCCACCATCGTGCAGGTGTCCCACACATAGCTAGATTAAGGGCCTAGAGCCATCGTTCTCTTAGAACCATAGCGTCCAGTGTTCTCAGGAATTCTTGGATGCTACCAGACTCTTCAAAATGGGGTAGATCTCTTACCTCCGAAGAAATGCAGCAGAATTTCCTTGTGACCTGAAGACATCGTAGCGCACCTCATCCAACCGGCCCTGCCAATTCTCCAATTCTCCATCAGAGTCGGAAAATCATTCACTGTCGTTTTCCCAGCAGAGTATTCCTTTCGTCGTGGGTTAAATATAGTCTTCGTCCTGCATTGTCAATTTGTAAATGTGATCTATTTCTTCCTCATTGCGTGCCAGCTCGGTATACCACGCACCTTCTATGAGATCCAATGGTACTATTATGTGCGTACCGTTATTTTCAAACACCATGCTGCGCTTTTTGAGATTGATGACACCCCCCATATTTATAGCCCAGTCTAGTCCTAGGAGTGCGGGGTAGGGATCCGCATCTTCCACAATTTATATTACTTCAAAGTCAGCTAGGAATTTTACCCCTGCGATATCTACCATGAATTTTGGCAGCCTTCCTAGAGGGATGATCTTTTGTTGATTTTCCATGAGCAGCTGGATGGTGGACCATTCCAATTTAGGCTCTCCCATTCGTTGCCATGTTTTCTTTGGTAATATGTTCGCATCTGATCCAAGATCTAAGATAAATTGATCCATCTCGTAGTCACCAATCTACGCAGTTAACCGCATTTCTCTTCCGGTGCGTTTTTTATATATGTATATCTTGTGTACATCCTTGGTCCCGGGAATCGGATTGGACTGAGCTATGCAGCTATGCACTAGTGCCTGAAGGTTCTCTACAGCCTGTGGGTTACGTAGTAGCTTCATACATGCCTGGAGAAAGGGCTCAACCCCCTCCTTGATCTTGAGGTGTGTTGGCATCTACGCAGTAGCTGCTATTGTTTCTTGTCCCTTGTTGATGTTCGATCCTTCCTGAGAGGTCGTAGGATCCCTGGCAGGTGCTTCCTTTGCTCCCTGGGTGACCATCCCGCTGCGTGTTATGAATTTCACATTTGGGTCTATGTTTCTTAGCTCGGCTTTAACTCTTTACACATTTTGCGTAGGGGTGGGTTGTTTTTCTTGCATTTTTGTTATCTGAATTGGGCAGTCTTCAATCTCATGGTCCACCTGTCAGCAATATTTGCAGGATTGCCTGGTGGGGTTTGGGAAGTCCCTTTCAAAGTGCCCTACCTCTCCGCAGTTATAGCAGATCAACTACCCCCGTCCTCACCTTGCGCTTCCTCCCTGACCTCCCTTGCCCCTTGCTGGGGAGCCACCAAAGCTCGCGGGAGATCTTGGCGATGCAGGGTCTGATTATACTCTATATAAGTTCCCACGATCTATCATCAAGTTGTACGTGCAACAGTTCTGCTCCTCGTGTCCTACCGACCGGTAGAACCTACACCACTATTGCTTTAGTTCGCCCATACTTAGCCGAGGGCACTGGGCCGTATCGTGTAGTCCCACTACCCAACAATCATCGCACCATAACGCAGACTCGCTTGAGCCTGGACGTAGTAGACTAGGTCCTCCTTCTTGCATGTAATATACCAATAGAGGGCATTGATCCTTCATATGGCCAGATACCCAACATCGTATGCACCAGAGATTTGCGCTAGCTCCTTTTCCCCGTTCCGTCTGTAGGTTCTGAATCTCCATGTGCATGGCTCTGAGTTGCTCCTGAATTTGTTGTACTCCTCCCAGAGTGTCGTCTTTGGGCGCGGCTTCTAGTTTCATGGCAGCTTCCAAAGCTTTTTCCTGCGACTCGAAGGTCTGGTGGCCCATTGGTATACGCAAGTGCGGTAGCAGCATAGCAATGAATCATTCGGTGTGTTGTCTATCGTCATACTTAAATCATCCTTCTTTGATTGCTTTTTTTAGTCTCTGATCAACTTCCTAGACAGACTCAGTCGCTCCTTGCTTGAAATCTTTCACATCTGCTACAATCTGAGAGTAGGATTTAGGTTTTCGGAACTGCTGTTTTAGAGCGTCCTTAATATCTTGAATAGATGCACTCCATTTTTGAGATATGTACCGCATATACCAGTCCAGAGCTCTCTCTTTGAAGGCTAGGGACAACTGCACTCTCTTCACAGTATCACTTACCACACACCATGCGGTCCATACGAGGTACGCACAAACCAAAAATGATCCATGTCCTCATCGGCCACGCCTTTAAAGGTAGGTAATTTCAAGTGTGCTGCCATGTCTCCTTCTAGCGAGGTTTCGGTTGAGGGCTTATTCTTCCATGGGTCTGATGTTGGGGTAATTGGCGGGCCTTGCATAGCTGCTCTTTTCAGCGGGCTATAGATAGAGTGATCCCCTTCTTGATAGTACTTACTGCTCCGCGTTGTAATTTCACCCAGAGTGGCGCTCATTCACTTCCTCTCCAGGTTCCCAGTATCCACTTGTCATTACCTGATCCCGTTCTCAAAATGCTCCAGGTCCCGGCAACAGAACCATTTTTTGGCGTGAGGGGTCCTGACCCAGGTTCGGAGTTTAAGGTTTGCCAACAAACCCCTATACTATTGGCCCTTTCAGTAGTGACCTGATTGCGCAGGCCAAAGTCTCACCCGAAGTAGTATGGGTGGGTGTTGGAACCAGGTTTCCGCACCCTGAGAAAGGATAAGTAAGGCAAGCAGAGCTGCGTTCAGCCCTGTGAGACCCAGATCACCTCTTTCTGCACAGGGTCAATCGGTCTCTATTCACATCCACGTGTGCTAGACCTATAATAATATACTTTATGACAGTAGCACAATATTGCATAAAAAAGAACATAACAGATCCGGATACAGAAAACACACTTACACAGATCTTTTGTAGCTTGAATACAGAATGCGCATAATGTAGTAATTACCAATGATTCACACAAGCAGTACACATAGATTTAGTTTTCTACCATCCTTTCGTATTCATCAATTCCTTCTTACAATACCCTTCCCAGACTGCACACACAACAACAGGGTCCACACACAACTGGACTCTGGATCTCCGCGCACACAGCCTGCAGGAGTCCTTTCCCCAAAAACCCAAACAGATATCTTAAACCACAATTTGCATCAATAGCTCTTTATCTTCTACCTTACAATACAAAATGTTCCTCTATTTATAATAATCTAACCTAAACTTTCCTATGGTCCACAAACCATGGTTTTTGGACCCCTGGTTTACCCTTTTGCCCATTACAATGCTTTCGGGGCTTTGACCCACCCCAAAACCCCTGCGCTAGACTAAATATAATCAAAATTATTCTAAATTGGACTAGTTTCGCAGCTCGTAGGAGACCTTGTTCCAACAGATCAAGAAAGGAAAAGAAGGCAAGAGGAAGGAAGGAGAAAGCAAGGAAGAGAAGGATCAAGAAGCTACAATAGGATTCTTTGCAGGTATCAATTTGCATCTGTGATTTCCTTGCTAGGTTTGGCATGCATGGTAGTTCATGTGGTTCTTTTATGTCATGGCATGGGTTTTGCGAGGTGTGACAGTGTTTTCCAATCTAGCCTTTCCATTTCTGAATAGCCATGGTGTTGTGGAGTTCTCATGTTTTAGTTGAGCTAGATTGCTAGATGGATTCAAATTTGAGTGAGGTGGATCTCTGAATTGATATAACGCATGGCCTAGTAACCCCTGAACTAGATTGTGGGTTGTGATAAAGCCGAATAACGTGTTGCCTCAGTGGGCCTAGGAATCCTCGACCGGTGAATGGCGGGATATATGGTAAATCCTAGAGGTGGGTGCTCTCCATTAGGCATAGGAATCTCGAGTTGGGATATATGACAAATCCTAAAGAGTATGTCTCAGTTTAGGGCGTAGTGACCCTTGATTCAGATTGTGGGTTGCAGTAAATCCTGAGAGACTAAGAGACAAGAAAATTCCTCACGGTTTAGGTGGAGATAATTTGGTGATATCCATGCTTGTGTTGGCCTAGTGATTGGGTGTAGATCATGGTAAAGTCGGTTATTACATGTTTATGGTGTTGGCCTAGTGATCGGGTGCGGATCATGGAAAAGCCTAATTTCAATTAATGAGAGTGAGGTGGTTTATCCTCAAGATGCCCTGGCTGGTTCTTTCTGTTTGAGTCCCACATTCATGCTTGGAATATGGCACAATAGTGATTGGATGAAGAGATATTTGGCTTAGCCAATCTATGGTCCAGTGGAACTTGGAAGTCCCATCTTCGGTTGGTTTTTACATTCAGTAATGAAGAGCTCATTCCTTTGATATTTGGTATGCAAATGTACTGGTTATTATGTGGATTCTATTGTTGTTGTATCCATGGTATTTATGTTGTTATTATGTTGGTTATAAGCATGTATTTTATCAGTGATGATGTATGACCCTCTCCATGTTTTTACTTTTGAATGAATGCACAATGTATCTATGGTCAAATAGATTTTATTGTAGCTAATGATGTAAGGGATAAATGCTACTTATTGATTCTCAGATAAGTATGAGACCCCTATGCTCAGATTTGTTGTTTACACCTGTAGTTCTCAATGTTTGTGACATGTTTGACAAAAGGCATGTCATGGCTAGGAGGGTTCCATATGAGTTCTTGTTGATGTGATTGCTTCCATATCATTGTCCTATTGTTATTTATCATCTCTGAAATTTTCATGAAATTCTGGGCAAAGAACTGGATTATGGGCCTGAAAAGGTAGCTCAAATCCCGGGGTGGTTGGTACATAACTGAGGAATTGAGGCCCTCGATGATGGCATGTAGTGTTATGCCTGTGACCATAGCCTCTTGGATGGATGCTTGCAAGCATGTGCCTACGTCTATGGCTCATAGAGGTCAAAAGGTCAATGTAACCCAGGGGTAAGAGGTCCGAATGGTTGGGTTACCTCCTTGGGGTGTTGTTGTTATTGTACAAGGTCTGTATGTTGTGTTTCCATCGATTCCAATTCCTTAAGATCACCTATGATGTTGAATCTCATTATAGTAGCCTCTCGTTGCATGTTTACCCTGGTTGGACAATTACTTGGGTAGATGTGAGAGGAGGGCGTTGCAGAGTTGTAATAAAGCATGGTTCAACCCTTAGACTCGATGGGAGATGTGTTGTTCATGATTTTATGTTGGTTGCGTATGTGTTTCTCATACCTATGGTGTATGTGTTTGTTGCATCCATGTTGTGTTGGCCATGGTGGAAGTGGTGTTGCTATGGAGGGACTGATGGTGTTGTTTTCAACATGTTTTCATGAGTATATGACTGATTATGTGTTTTTCATGCTTGTGTATTTTGCGTGCACACTTTATTGCATGTTTCTACATGATTGTATATCAATTGATTGTTTATGTTAGGTTACATATTGGTCATGCTTGTGTAGTGTTTGTGTATGCTTGCTTGCATGATGTTATATGTTGAACATGCATTGGTTGTTCATGTTTGGTTATACATGTCAAGTGGGTGCATATGGTCAAGCTTGCATTATCATGGCTAAGGTTGTTGTGCATAAGGTCATTGTATGCAATTAGGTCATCATGATGATATTGATATGTTAGGATTATAATGTGTTGGCTAAGATAGATCAGGAGATGCAAATCATTAAAAAAATGTTGCAACAATGGACTTTGGGGTAAGAGAAGATCGTCATGCAAGTTTGTATGCTTGACATGCAAGTATGTGATTCATGGTTGTTGTAAGCATTATGATTACTTATATGTTTGCATTAAATTATTATTATGGTTACATATATGATAAATTTTATTTGATCAATGTAGTCATATGCATTATGGTTATGTGTATGCCTTTCATTCTATTGATTTTATGGTTACATACATGGTAGATGTTAGCTAATTAGTGCGATCATATGTACATGTGTTGGTTAGTCAAGCATGGTGTTATGAGGAATTCTAATCTGCAGATAAACTAGTATTCCCTGAGTGTGGTGTTCCTTAACTCAAAACAAGAAAGGAAAGGTAAATTCGTTTCTCTCTATAATAAATAGATAAGAAAAAGATGAAGAGAATTACTTGTGATCCTTTATAATATTCCAAATTAGGAAAAATAGGAATATCGAACATAAAACTGGAAAATGTAGTAAAATATCAATACATCAAATATGAGCAGATCATAGAGCCATTTTATTAGATATCATAGCAGAAAATGAGTACAATATCTTAAGGAAAAAGACACTCAAGCTAGGCAAAACAAGCCTCAAAGGACCCAGTATATGAAATATGAAAAACTTCTACTATATAAAATACTAGAGGCTATGAAAGCACAATTTTTGCTGGGAATAACTGCTGCTGAAAATGAGATTACATGGATCTGCTAATATAGTGCTCATAAAATGTCGGGATCAGAGATCTAGGATTTCTAGCACAATTCCAAGACAACTTAGAAAGGGTTTTTGGAAATACACAAAATGGAAAATGTAGCCCTAGGGCTGAATTACACTCTACAGCTGGGTAACTTCTGGGAGGTGGCTGATCTGATGTAAAAATGGTTGATACTCCTCCCCACTGACTCTCTAGATGAAGGGCTGCTCCCCTTACTATAAAACAAGCTAAAGAACTTGGGTACTTAACCCTCCATTGCAACTGGCTTGCAAAATAATGTAGTTTCTGAAGGAGACTGCGCTGCTAAAGATGGCTGAAGCTTGGCCTAATGTCGTATGGTGGAATGAATCTCAAAGGAACCTCTCCTGAGTGGGAACTCGAAGTCCCCTGAGGATGAGGGTGGGATTTCCGGCCGGAAACACCCTTGTGCTAAACAACACAACAGACTCTGCTAAATAGCTGAAGCGTGCAGAAATTCATAAAAGACCAAACATAAACAATATTTATAATGCCCTCTATGGCTACCATCCCCTTCCTTATATGCTTGGTGAGCTTCCTCACCCTTGGTCCCACTCATTAAAGATGCTACTATCATGGAGACTTCCTCCCATTATGACTGCGCTGTCCTCCAATAACTCTCCACTACCTCCATGACAACGCTGTTGATTTGGTCAACCTTGACCCCATCCACATGCTTTAACCCCTGTTCACACCCAAGAGTGATTTATTCAACTGATGCAATGATCCACATTCACATTAGAAGTGGTTTTAATCCTACTACAGAGATTTATGGGTCTCTCTACCCTCTTACTCACCTATCTTATTGACAAAAGAAAAATTTAATATTCCAACTAGCTGAAAGATAATTAGGAATATTACAGTCCTCCCCTTCCAAATGTTTCTTTTCCTCAAGCAACTGCAAGGATGGATGCTGCAAGATCTCCTCTCCTTCCCCGGTAGCATCCTCACCCGATAGATTCCTCCACTGAATTAGATGTTCTCTAACCAACCTTGCCCCTTAGATACTCCTCCCAAGTGTCCAAGTTAGCCTTTGGTGATAAAACCAAATGGCTCACACCATAAAGAAGTGGTAGATCCATGGTGGCAACTACATGCTATCTAATGGCCTTCTTGAGGCATGAAAAATGAGGAATGTCGTGGATCTTACTCCCAATGGAAAGCCCCAACTCATATACCACCCCTCCAACAAGATGAAACAATCTGTGTGGCCCATAGAAAAGCTTCCCAATCCCCTTCTTCTGCAATGTAGATGGTCTGTATGGCTGAAAATAGAGATAGACCCAATTTTCCACCCCACGTTGTCTCTCTCCCCATCCATGCTTTGTGTATAACTTCTAGTGATATTGGGTTGTAGCAATGTTGTCCTCAAGAGACTAGAGTACATCCTAACTCTCTAGGATCCAATATTGGTTCTAGGAACCTTTCTTGCCCCAACAATTCTATCAATAATGAATAGAACATCATCACCATATGGAACTAAAAATAGAGATACACTGATTTCCATATCAAATGTCATATGGTGAAAATAGTCCCCCAAGTGGAACCAGCGCAACTCTGCTCCTTGCTGCCCCAGAACACAATGTGGTAAGTAGCTTCCCAACCTCTTGCTTGCTACCTCTACCTGCTCATCTGCCTGATGGTAGTAACTGGTATTTGGTGTCAACTGGGTACACCCCAAACAGAACAACACCTGTCTAGAGCCATCCAGGAAGGGGCTATCTCTATCATTGATTTTGGTCTTAAGAAGACCATGAAGTCCAAGGAGAGGCTTGCCCTCTGTTGGAGTAATGCAGTGTAAATAAATGGCAGAGGAATGAAAAGGATTTGTTAGTTGACCAATGATTACAAAGACACAATCCTTACCATGTACTATTGGCAAGTTGGTGATGAGGTCCATAGATGAGATCTCCCATATCTCTCCCGGAAAAGTAAGTGGTTGTAACAACCTTGCAGGATGGTTGTTTTCCTCCTCATTCTTCAGGCAAACTACACACTTCCTGATATGTTGGATGTAACTTTGGCATACAATCTCCGTTTGATGTGCACAATACCTCATTAGAAATATCTATTCGAGGACTACATAAAGCTATATGAGAAACATTGCTCAAAGACCCATGTTTCTCTTGGTTTTCCCCAAAAAAAACGTCGTTTAGGGCCTCAAAACGGCTCCAGAAGTTCAGGACCTGAAAAACTACTAAAAATGGTAAATTGTCTTTGCAATTAAGGAAAATGAAAATTGAAAGAAACAATGGTGGGGGCCCAATTGGAAAAGGCAGGTGTGTTGAAAATGCAGCAAGATGATGGAGCTTAGTGAAATGAAGTCGCCTTCACTAAGTGGGCCCGCAGGCAAATTCTGGCGCAAAGTCTATTTTTAGACTATGTCTATTTTTAGACATATGGAGCATGGTCCGGGATTGCGAGTATGTTATTCTTGGAGTATTGGTCATGTTGGTAAAAATAGATGGGACTCTATTTTTTTGGACCTATAGGGTCGAAGTCTATTTTTAAGTTTGCCTCTCCTTAAAATAGGGAAGTCAAATATTATTTACCCTTAATAATATTTGGACTATAAACTTCGATTTACTCTCTTGGAGCACTTCGGTTCGAGCCTTGGAAGTGGCTCATGCATTTGACAGAGGAATTATGCTATTCCCAAGGGTTTGGTGAGCTCATGCATGGTTGACTTCGGTTAGGACTTCGGTGGCGAAGTTTGGTGGAGTTAATGAGACGACTAGTGGAGTTGTGTTCGGTTTAATTTAGTTGAGCTGGTTGAGATTAGTTTAACTAGCTAATCAACTAGTTATGAGTGGAGTGAATTAAATATTATTTAATTCATTAATTAGTAACTCATTATTCAACTCAAGAACACATCATTTCACTACGATGCATGAAACAGTTCGGTGGAGACCGATGAAAGAGGTAGATGAAAGGGTGGAGTTAGCTATCGGTGGCGACATCGGTTGTGCATGAGATTTGCACCACACTTGGAGGAATTGCCCATGATGATTGCGCTCTGTCAAGCCAAGGGAGATTCGAACCTTGGATCTCTATATAGACAAAGAGCCATGATTGCGTAATAGAGGCAAGGCAATTAGTGGTGAGTTTTGAACCAGTAACATTTGTTCAAAACCAAGCTAGTTTGTGTGTAACTTTATGAGAAAGTACTGAGTACTTGTGAGGAGTATTATCGCGAGTTTGTTACATTATTTATCCATTATAATATACACAATAGGCTACGGGGTTTTCAGCTATAAGATTTCCCCATACATCTTGTGTTAATGTGTATGATGATTTGATGTGTTATCGCTTGATTTTATTTCCGCATGTTTGATGATCCGAGTGGAAGAGATTATGTGTTGCATATGAATTCGAATTGATATGTGATCGGGATAGTCTCGGTGGATAATTAATCATTATTCGGCAAATTTCTACATGGTATCGGAGCTATTGAAGTGAGATTGATCATCACAATGATTACAAACTTATTTCGGTAGACGAGTCTACATGCGGGCAGGTAGCCTCCGGATTCATCTTTCTTCGGAAAAGTGAAAGGTACGGTAAATGCCCCCTTGCGGTCAATCTATGTCTAGAAAATAATTTTTTCTCACGGATCTAGAGCGGTGGAGCTTTGAGGTGGGAATTCGAAATTTTGCGGCAATTTTGTTTTCTTAGTGCCGGTGTTGAAAATGACTTTCAACGGATTGCGACTCGAATATGCTCTTGAAGGCGAGTTCGAATTATGTTGCATGGAAGGATCGCATGGAGGCGGTATTAGAAGATAATGGGCTGAAGGAGTTCGTAGATACGGATGTCCAAAAGCCCACCGATCCTGCTGAAGTCGAAGCATGGCAAAAGAAGATGGCGAAGTGTCGAAGGATCATGTTGGAGGGCGTCGAGGATCATATTGTATCCGCCACATGGAAAGGCTTCTCCATTTCTAATGTGGAAAGCTTTGACGGATCTATTCCATAGTAAGAGCGACCAAGGAAGTCGGCGCTCAAAGATAAGCTCGGGAACATCAAGATGGAGAAAGGCGACGTATCGCCAAATACCTCACGAAGTTCACTCGATGTCGAGAGATGAGACTGGGGAAGTGTGGGGGTGGACCGTCGAAGACGAGGACATGGTCGACCCGGCTCTCCTTGCTCTTCGAAGGCTTGGCACTCATATCAAGACAGTGTCAATGGTCGGGAGAAGCTGCCGGGATGGGAGCGCCTTTGGGCGGATCTCATGCGGGGAGGAGATAAGGAGGACTACTCGAGATGGATCTTCATCGAAAGGGAGGCGATGAAGAAAAATTGCGCTTTGGTTGCAAAGCAGAGAAGGGGAAGGAGTAAGAAAACCTCTCATTCCGGGTGCAAAGGGCAAGAAGCGAGGATATGGCGAAAGTGAAGTGTTTTCCACTTTGCCATGATTACGGACATTATGCTACCAATTATCCAAAGAAGAAGAAGAACGAAAGCAAGCGGGAAGATCGCTGGATGGAGAGGCTTTGGCTTCACGGTTCGAGCTTGACTTTTCACCCGATCGCATGCTTGGTTTCAAGTGTGATGGGATCGAGTATGGTTCTTGGACAGCGGTGCGTCATTTCTTATGACGGGAGATCGAGACTTGTTCTCGGATCCGGAGGACAAAGATCCGGGTGTGCACATCGAGATGGGCGATGATGGTAGATAGAGTGCGGCGGTATCGGTACCATATCCTTTCGGAGGGAGTTTGGTAAACCCTTTGTACTCGAAGGATGTCATGCATGTACCGGATTGAAGAAGAACTTGATCTGCGTGGCGATGTTGGAGGATAAGGGGTATGATGTGGTCTTCGTGCGAAGGAAAAGCTCTTCTCAGTGCAGTAAGACTACTTGGAGAGACCTGGAAGATAGGGGTTCGAACCAAGAACCTTTATCGATTTGCGGGTAGATGGGCTAGCGCGGCTATGGAATGCAAGGCGGAGAAGTGGTGAGCCAGGGATGATGAGGGCGAGCGCAGGCACGGGAGATTGGGCCACCTTCACCATGGAGTTTTGAAGATTCTGCGAAAGCAGATTTCTCTTGGGCTTCCCTAAGGGCACTCTTGCGCAGATCGAGATCGGTGCAGGGGTGTACTTTAGGGAAGTATGTGAAAGCCACCTTTCACGAGAAGGATAGTCGCGCCACGACAATCCTTGAGAGAGTTCGCACGGACGTGTGTGGTCCTTTTCTCGGTTGCTTCGACAACAAAGCACAAGTATTATGTGATCTTTGTCGATGATTTCTCTCGAAAGTCTTGGATCTTCTTCATGCGAAGAAGAGCGATACATTCGCGAAGTTACGTGAGTTTAAAGCAACGGTCGAGAAGGAGTCGGGGAAGAAGGTGATTGCTCTAAGGAGTGATAATGGTGGTGAATTCATCTTGGCTGAATTCAAGAGTTTCTGCGTGTGCAAAGGGATTCGGAGAGAGCTCATCGCACCCCATAACCCACGAGCGAACGGGGTGGGCGAGCGGAAGAACGAACGATCGTGGGTCTCTGCACGGGCGATGTTGCATGATCGGGGCCTACCCCTTCACTTGTGGGCTAAGGCATGCAATACGGCGAGTGTATGTGCGAAAGAACCGTTGTCCTCACAAGGTTCTTGGCATGAGTACACCGGAAGGAGGCTTATTCGGCAAGAGGCCTCGATATTTCCCATTTTCGCGGATTTTTGGTTCTCCCGTCTCACATGCATGTGACAAAGGATGCGAGAAGGAAGAGTCTGGATCCAAAGCTGTCGAGGTTGGAATATTTGTGGGTACAAATCGATACACCTCACAACTACCGTGTATTTGTCGGGCGGTCGAAAGATCTGTTGTGCGGCGGGATATAAAATTTCGGGGAGGAGAAAGCCATGCAATGTTCGCTTGAGAGGGAGCTACACTTGCATGCGGATGAGGAGCTGTTAGTTCCTAAGGAGGAGCTTCGGATGTGGATCAGCCACAAGAGGAGGTTCGGGAGGTGGAAGAAACCACCCGAGCGGCGCCAACCATCGAGAGGGCGCATGCGCACTACGTGCGAGCGCGGCCGGCTCGGGATGCAGAGAAGGTTGTAGGACCACCTACGTGACCGCGGTGCGAGGGCGGGCGATCCCGGATCGGCACACACCGGATCATGGCTCTTGTGAGTCAATGTGTTGTGACGGAGCCATCCTCTTTTTGAGGGAAGCTTTGTGGAGGAACCCGCATGGGTTGATGCCATGATCGAAGAATATGATTCGATCGTCGAGAACGAGTGCATGGGAGATTGTCCCAGGACCGGTGGGGAAATCGGTGGTGGGTTCGCGATGGATCTACAAGGTGAAGCGGGTGGGCGACGGGAGTGTGGAAAAGTACAAGGCGAGACTTTGTCGCCGTGGCTTTTCACGGATCGAGGGGATTGACTATGAGGAGACCTTTGCACCTGTCGCAAGGTACTCTTCCATACGGATGATCCTTGCTCTCTCGGCGCGGATGGGGTGGCACATTCATCGGATGGATGTGAAGGCTGACGTTCCTCAATGGAGTTATTGAGGAGGAGTGTACATAGAGCGGCCTCGAAGGTTTTGAGATCTTCGAGCGAGTGAGTCGCATGTGTGCCGACTCAAGAGAAACCTTGTACGGGGCGAAGCAAGCACCTCGTGCTTGGTACACTCGGATAGACAACTACTTCATTGGGCTTGGATTCTCCAAGAGTGAGGCATATCCAAACTCGTACCCGATTGTGGTGGAGGGGAAGGCTGTTGATCATCGATCTTGTATGTAGATGATCGCGATTTTTGACCGGCGATGGCGAGTTGATACTTTCATGCAAGGAGGATCTTGCACGAGAGTTTGAGATGAAGGACTTGGGAATCCTTCATTATTTCTTGGGATTGGAGATTTGGCGGCGCAGCGGAGGATTGTTTGTTTCTCGGGGCAAGTATGCCCGGGAGATTACGGAGAGGTTCAACATGCAAGAGGCTGCAAGCTCGTTGACACTCCTCTTCCTGGTGGTTGGAGGAAGGAGGATGCTACTTCGGCGGAGGTAGTGGATGCCATGTCTCATCGACGATTGGTGGGGGTCGCTTATGTATCCGGGTCAATACACGACCCGATATATGCTATCTTGTTAACCGGCTTTGCAAGCTATGGTTAAGCCTACCAAGCTCTTTTGGAAGGGCGAGGCAAGCATGTATTGCGCTATATTAGAGGCACATCGGGATATGGTCTATGGTACGGATAGGAGGATGGAGCGAAGCTTTTACGGCTTCAGCGATGCAGTTGGGCGGGGAGCCCAACGGGCCGAAGAGCACATGCGGGAGGAGTTTTCGACATTGGGTCGACAACGGTTTCTGGCTACGAAAGACAGCGGAGATCCGTGGCACTCGGTTCGACGGTCGAGTACATGGCGACTAACTTAGCTGCATGAGAGGCTATTTGGATGAGGAAGATCCTCGCGGGATTGCTCGAGGTTTCATTTGGAGCCTATAGTGATTCTTGTGATAACCGGACTTGCATTAACTCTCGGCTAATCCCGGTATTTCATGATAGGTCCAAACACATCGACATCGGTGCACCATCATATCAAAGATTGTGTTCAACGGAGAATCATGATGCTTTCATATGTTCCCACGGGAGGATCGGGATGCCGACATCTCGACGAAGGCGCTCACCGAGGAGCAAGTTCGAGATTCCACATAGGCGAGGATAGGGGTTGCGGATAATCCATATCTTGTCGAGAGGAAGTGTTGAAAATGCAACAAGATGATGGAGCTTAGTGAAATGAAGTCGCCTTCACTAAGTGGGCCCGCAGCAAATTACAGCGCAAAGTCTATTTTTAGACATATGGAACATGGTCAGGGGATTGCGGTATGTTATTCTTGGAGTATTGGTCATGTTGGTAAAAATAGATGGGACTCTATTTTTTAGACCTATAGGTCGAAGTCTATTTTTTAGGCGCCTCTCCTTAAAATAGGGAAGTCAAATATTATTTACCCTTAATAATATTTGGACTATAAACTTCAATTTACTCTCTTGGAGCACTTCGGTTCGAGCCTTGAAGTGGCTCATGCATACGACGAAGAATTACGCTATTCCCAAGGGTTTGGTGAGCTCATGCATGGTTGACTTCGATAGGGACTTCGGTGGCGAAGTTTGGTGGAGTTAATGAGACGACTAATGGAGTTGTGTTCGGTTTAATTTAGTTGAGCTGGTTGAGATTAGTTTAACTAGCTAATCAACTAGTTATGAGTGGAGTGAATTAAATATTATTTAATTCATTAATTAGTAACTCATTATTCAACTCAAGAACACATCGAGTTCACTACGATGCATGAACGAGTTCGAGTGGAGACCGAGTGAAAGAGGTAGATGAAAGGGTGGAGTTAGCTATCAATGGCGACATCGGGTTGTGCATGAGATTTGCACCACACTTGGAGGAATTTCCCATGATGATTGCGACTGTCAAGCCAAGGAGATTCGAACCTTGGATCTCTATATAGACAGAGCCATGATTGCGCAATAGAGGCAAGGCAATTAGTGGTGAGTTTTGAACCGAGTAACCTATTCAAAACCAAGCTAGTTTGTGTGTAACTTTATGAGAAAGTACTGAGTACTTGTGAGGAGTATTGTACTGAGTTTGTTACATGATTTCTCCATTATAATATACACAATAGCTGCGGGGTTTTCAGCTATAATCTTTGATGATTTGATGATCTGAGTGGAAGAGATTATGATTATTTGATGTGTTATCGCTTGATTTTATTTCCGCATGTTTGATGATCTGAGTGGAAGAGATTATGTGTTGCATATGAATTCGAATTGATATGTGATCAGGATAGTCTCGGTGGATAATTAATCATTATTCAGCAAATTTCTACAGGGTGGCCACCAATATCATCCTGAATCATCGAAGGATATGATTATTCTATATTTTTTTAATATCTATATTTTCAATGTTTTACTATGTAATCATCTCTAAGACTTATAAAGTAATTATGGAGAAGTTTTATAAAAATATCTAATGTATACTTGAATTTCACTAATTCTCCTAAATTTTAATGTTATTGTTCTACTTATATATATCTAAATTAAGGATGATTATATCATGACAACAAGTTGTCTTAGGGGCCAACCTCTCATAGACTTTCCTTTCAATGTTGGAGCATCTTTGAAATAACATTCCATGAGTGTGGCATGCATCCGACAAGTGAGCACAACACAAGTAAGTGTAATATGGGTGATTGCGACACAAAGAGACAAAAGTTAAATCATGGTCATTGCAAGGAGAAAATGCAAAGCATAGTCTATGAACATGTGAAGGGGTGAATAATCATTTGAGAAAGAAATCACATGAGATGTAAATGTCACCATCATTGTAGAGGAGCAAGACAAAAGTGTGCATGATGAACATGTTTAAAGATGGAAAGCACACATTGGGAATTAGGCACACCTGACATAAGTGTATGAAGAAAAGTGTGCATGGTGAGCATGATGAGCATGATGAGAACACATGACAATGGGCATGCTAAAAGAAGATAGAGAGTCATATTGGAAGGTGAGAGAATATTTGTCAGTTTAAAAAATCAGGAGAAGTTACAAGGTCAAAATGGATGCTAAAACGTCAAAATTGAAACTAAATAGTTTGAAAGGAATCCGTTGTGCTAGTTGCTACATGAAACATGAAGAGACGTAAGATAAAGATGAATCTTTTGAAGAAGGTGGAAAGTTAGAAAATGAAGGAATGAATAAAGTAGTTGTCACTTGAGTTGAGTCAATAAGTCTAAAGAATTTGAGCATATAAACATGTATATTAAATTTTGTTATTGAGAATTAGTAGATTTATTTCATTATGTTCATGAATTTGATCATAAATATTGTTTTTGTGATTCCTGATCATTTAAACCTATAAATTTATCTATATTTGTATCCTTATTATTACATATTATTTTGCTCAATTTACAAAGTCCAAGGCTTTAACGAATTGAACCCATTGCAACCTTGATTGTACAAACTTTCACCTTTATAGTTTAGGGTTCATTCTTACAATGTTATGATGGAATTTGGCTATCACATGCTTTATCATCAACTTATATGTTATCTATGTAATAGAAGTTCAAATCAAAGATCTCTTCCATTTCTATTATTTGGTTTATTATGATATTCAATGTAAATGTTATTACCTATTTAGAGACCATCATATTTTGAGATCTTAAACTTCTAAAAATTAGAGGTGTGTTACCCTTTCATTTAAGAGCTTGCCTAGCTCTAAATAAACTTGTTATATACTACAAAATCCAAATGTATATGGGACCTCATATCTTACTACCTTATTATTTATGTTCATAAAAAATACACACATATCATAACAAGGTGCAAACAAATGCTTAACATCATATTTACTTTGCAATCTAAATTTAGGTCCTACTTCAAGTACAAGTTCATTGTACTATACTACTTACTTTTCTTGTCCCAAATATTAAGCAAGACAACTCTTTCTATCTTTTCACATATTAGATAGCCAAATTTAATTTGGTCTCTTTATATATTTTCATCATTCATCTTTCTCTAACTACTTTTTAATTCAAATTTTAATATATTTATTTTAAACACCCCTTTTATTATTTTACATTTTTATTAAATTAAATTAAACTAAAACTACATTCAAAACCATAAGAGTTAAACTAAACTAAAACCATATTCAAAATAATAAAAATTGTTAAAACCACTCGAACAAATCAAATTATTCTTAAAAAAAATAAAAAATAAAAGAGAAAAAAGAAGAAAGAAAAATAGATATATAATACTTATTGAAATTAAATTAAATTAAAATTACTTCCAAAATAATGAAAATTAAATTAACTACTAAAACTACATCCAAAATAATAAAAATTAAACTACACTAAATTTACAAATTATATCACAGATAATAAAAATTATTAAATCCACAACAACGAACCAAGCTCTTCATCAAAGGCACAGATATATGGCATTTGTTTGTTAACTATATAGTCTCCCGTTGAGAGAATTTTAACCTTTTGAGGACTGCCTCTTTGCCTAAGGCCTAAGAATCTTATCTTGAACTTTATTTTAAGAACTTATTTTCCATTCAAAAATTAATTATTTCAATTATATATTTATTTATATAAATTCAAATATTTGTTATCTTAATACAAATATTTGTTACCTTAATTATCTTATAATTTTGATATTCCTCTACTGCAGTCTGGTTTAAAAACTTGTGTATTTTATACCAAATGTACACCAACTTATAATTATATAGCATAAAATTTTAAGCAATATAGACTCACGTTCAATATATCATTTACAAGATAGAGGTAATTCACAACTACTTGTTAACCTTTAATTCCTTTACCAACAACCTCACGAGAGCCTTGTTTTATTAGTCCCTGTGTGGACTATAACACAGACAAAAGTTGACCACCTATTAATATGAATATTGACTTTTAAAATTACATGGTTATCGGTGTTTTAACGTAGGTTGATAATATATTTCAATTATATAATAAAAATAAAATGATTTATTTTAAACATGATTGGGCACTAAAGTTTCAGGTCTTATTGCCTTTATTGTCTAACTTTAGATAAATGATTTTTTATAAACAACTTTCCTCTCACAAGTGGTACCTCGCAACCTTATTTTAACCAAAGTCATGTTGTGACAAAATCTGGTATCCAAAGTGACAAAAACTAAAACTAAAACCTTTCTAAAAGACTCTCCGGGCCCACTTTAAAAATCGCTCATGACTATTGTAAAAGTCACATTATTATTTGTTCTGTAATTGTTACATATGGGCTGTATTAAAAAAGTGTTAGAAGTGATTATAAATCGCGCATGACTATTGCAAAAGACGCATTATTATTTGTTCTTTGATTGTTACATATGGACTGTATTAAAACAGTGTTAGAAGTGATTATTTATTGTGCGATTGTTACATTAAAACGGTACACAAAAGAGGGTTATGAGGACACTGCAATTGTTACATTAAAACGGATTATTATTGTGCAAGTGTGGATTATTATTTCACTTAATTGATTTTCTTTTAAAAATGGTTGAATGCAAATTTCTTCTGAAATAATTCAATATATATTCTCTCTCTTTGCGAATCACCACAAATCATCATGGTTTTAATTGTAAATTTACAATATTGCAGGTGTACTGCAATTGCCTTATAGATATAGAAAGAGTATTAAATATTGTAAATTGTGTTTAGACATAGAAAGAGTATTAAATATTTTGTAGTTAGATATTTGATATATATGGTTAATTGATGTGTTTGGTTTTTTTGTACAGGGTTATAATATCATGGATACTAGTAATGGAGAAACTAATAATAACAATATTGAAGAAATGAGAAGTGTAAAGAGAGAAAGAGTTAAAAGACAATGATCAAATATTATGAAACAAATAATTGAAATTGAAAGAGAGCAGAAGAGGGAAGAAAGAAATGAGCAGCGAAGATTGCGAAGACAAAATATGACTGATGAAGAAAGGGAAGAACAACGAAAGAAGGAACGTGAAAGAAAAAGGCGGCAACGAGAAAGGCAAAATGAGGATGAAAGGGAAGCAGAACGAATAAATAAAGCTCAAAGAAAAAGAATGAAATTTGAAGAAATGGATGAGGGCGAAAAAGAAGAACATAGAAGAAAACAAAGACAACAATATGTAACATCACATAGAAAAAGACAAATCGAAGGTCATAGTGATCTAGGGCCAACAATTGAGGCTCATTCTCCTATAGGTATGAATCTACAAAATCATCAACCAATGGAGCAATGTGACGATGAATGTGAAATGATTTCCAATGTACCAGTGGAAGATAAAGTTATTGCACATAAAAGATTTCGTGAAAGAATTGATAATTTATCTCATCCTCAAATGTGCCATGTGTGTGAGGAGTCATATCCTGGAATTCAAGTGGTGACTACAAATAAAGGTCCAATGTGTACAAGATGTAAAAAAGAGGGTAATAAACATAGATTTTCATCACAAAATCATATGAATCCGGGGTTGCAGCCTTTGATCCTTGGAAGTCTTACACAAGTTGAGGAAATGTTGATAGCAAGAGCAAGTCCAATTTTGCATGTAATGCATTCAATAGGTGGCCAATACAAATATAGAGGACACACAATTAGTTTTCCTCAAGATGTTAAAGATGTTGCCAATAAATTGCCTCGACATATTAAAGACTTGGATTTAATGATGGTGGTGCGAAAAAAAGGTCAGCAAGGATCAAGCTATGATTTCACTGTTAGAAGGCAAAAGGTACTCGATGCATTACTTTATAAGATTCAAAATGATCCATATTATAAAGGTGTAGAAGTTGATATGCATGCTGTGGACGAGTTACCGGAAAAAACAACAAATGTGTCACATATGATCAATTCTGTTGTACTACCTGATATGGACAATGACATAGACATTACACTGTTAGAAGGTGCTCCAGGTCGTGAAGATGCTTTAGATGATTATGATACAACTTCTTTTGCTGTAAGGCCTCCAAATGCACCTAGGGAAATTGAACTTATTCGTGCATGGGCAGATAATCCTAATAGAGAAGAAAACCAACTAGATGGTGAAACTACAAATGTCATTAATTGGCCTAGAATTGGTTCATCTCCAATAAATGAGTACAATACTGAAGGGTTATTTGATATGGAATTTCCAACATTATTCCCTAAAGGAGAAGCCGATTGGTTACAAGCACGACTAAGAAACGTGCATCTTCATGAGTATGCAAAACATCTCCTCAGATTTCGTGATAATAGGTTTGGGAGACATCCTCGATTTAGATACTTTTTACTCAATATCATCATGAGACATCGTGCTCAAGCGTCTTCTGCAGTATTTGTTAAAAAAAATATGACAGAACTACCTACAACAGTTGATGAGTTACGAGAGCATTTGCAAAATCTTCCTAATTCCAAAATTGCAGATAGATTGATAAGATTTGGACATGTTCTAAGAGGTACACGTGCATATTGGAGCAAATGTCGTGGCGAATTATGTGACTTAGTACAACAAATTGGATCTCCTACAATATTCTTCACACTAAGTGTGGCAGATATGCAATGGCCTGATTTGCATATACTGATGCCAGGTACCTCTCCTACAGATCCAAAGGAAGCAAGAAAATGGAGACGCCAGAATGTCATTGATAATCCTCACATTGTAGCAAGTTATGCGCATTTAAGACATACATTGTTTCGAGATGAGATTTTTTCAAAATTTAATCATGCTACAGATTTTTGGTGTCGTTATGAATGGCAACATCGTGGATCTCCACATGTCCATGGGTTTCTTTGGCTAAAAGATGCTCCCAATATGGACAAATTGAATTGGAATGACCCGAATCAAGTTAGATTTGCAAAAGAATACTTTGATAGATCTGTCCATGCATTCAATCCACGTAATGAATATCAAATAAATATCCCTATTCAACGGAACAATGATGATCATCCTTGCATAAAGAACACTGAACAAATATTTCAATCTGATCCGATGATGGACTATGAACAACTTCTCAATTGTGTTGAGCGCCACATCACCTGTAATGAGAAGTCATGCCTTAGAAAGAAGGGTGGAAAATTGGTGTGTAGATATAAGGCACCATGGGAGCTATGCAAAATGTCAAGACTTTATGTTGATGAGAGTGGAGAAAAAATATATGAACCTAGATGAAATGATGATCGATTAAATACACATAATCGTGAAACATTGATGATGTGGCGTGCAAATATGGATTGGAAACCTGTTCTTTCTAGGCATGTTGTGATTAACTACATAGAAAAATATGCATCAAAAGCAGAAAAAGGGTCAGAAAGCTTCCATGATATGTTGATGCGTATTTCTTCTATTCAAAATCCAAATGAACCAGCAGCACGTGCATATAGAACATTGTTGTGTGAGACTATCGTTGACAGGGATATAGGAGCGCAAGAAACATGTCATATGCTTTTGGAGCTTCCTCTTAATGAATGTAGTCGTACATTCATTGTTTTGAATGTTGGGATAAATGTTTTCAAACAAGTAAAGGTTGATGAAAATAATGACCATAATGATAATTCTCTTATTGATGCATATAGGAAGAGACCCATGAGTATGGAGCACATTTCGTTGATAGAAGCTTCTAGATCTTGGTCATATGACAAACGCCGCCATGATGAGAAATGGCTACCACGAGTTAATGCAACCATTGTACGAGTATTTCCTAAGTTTCATTCAGTTCCCCCTCGCGAAAATAATAGTTTTGTTGAGTTTTGTTGGTCTGAATTAGTATTGTACAAGCCGTTTCGTGATTTTCATACAGATATTGGTTCTAGAGATGATGACATCATACAAAATTGGGAAAATTTTTCCTATAATCCTTGGCATATTGATCGTAATCCAATACCTTCAAAGGATCCAGCTCAATGTCCAGATGAGGATGAAGATGATTTACATGTACAAAATGATTCTAAGCAACATGAGTGGGAGATTATTTCAGGTTTGTATAAGAATAAGTTTATACATGCGAGCGAATTTGACATGATTGGATTTAGGGATCGTGATGTTATGACAAATTGGAGCTCTAGCTTTGTTGATGAAGAGACATCAAGACATGCAGTGAACTTCATATCTGATAAGAAAAAAGTGAATGCAATTGTTACTACTGAATCATCAAAAAAATATTCATTTGAAAGTTTAGGAGAAAAGAAAAAAAGAGCATTTAATGTAGTTCTTGATCATTACAAAGATGACAGGGAAGAACAGTTGCTCATGATTATCGAAGGGACAACAGGTACTGGAAAGTCTTACTTGATTGGTGCAATAAAACAAAGACTTGAAACTGACTCTCTTCCTCATAAGAGCCCATTGCTTCTTTTGGCCCCTACCGGTGTTGCAACATTCAACATATCTACATCAACAATACACTCTGCTCTTTATATACCAGTAAGGAACTTCACTGATTTACAAGGGTCACGTTTGCTTACCTTACAAGAGGAGATGAAACATATTAAGTACATTCTTATTGATGAGATGAGTTTTATAGGGAGAAATTTGTTGACACATATTGATTCTCGACTTCGCCAAGCTTTTCCTCATAAAAAAGAAGTCCTGTTTGGAGGTATATCAATTATATTGGTTGGTGATTTGGGACAACTACCTCCTGTTATGGATAGACCTGCATATGCATGTGAAGGTCATGCAAAAGAATTATGGAATTTATTCACAACTGTTGTAACTCTTGATACAGTATACATGCAAGATGGACAGAGCAATGATCAAAGATTATTTCGTCATTTATTAATGAACGTCAGAGATGCGATTCCAACAATAGAAGATTGGAAAGTACTAATGACACGTACAGATTCCAAATTGGATGCTTCAACAAAAGAGTCATTTAATAAGGCTACACATTTGTTTGCAACAAATGATGATGTGCACAATCACAATAAGCGTTGCTTGGTATCCCTAAATCACCCTGTTGCACGTAGTGTTGCTACAAGATCAAATAACAACAACAACATGGAAGCAGATGAGGAAAATTTGGATAATGAGGTCCTTCTTTGTAAAGTTTTGTAGATGTTCTATGCTAGTAGCAATTTCACTTTTCATTCAGCAATCATACAAGTAGTTAAGCAAAATGCAGATAGAACATATAAGTAGATCTTACAGAAGACAAATGAGAAACAAGAAAAATGTGTGTATTCGTTTCGGCGGTCAACAGGATGCTTCAACCAGCAAAGTCTCCTTTGGTCAGCCAGCCCAGCATGTGTCACAACAACCCTCCAATCAGTAGATGAGTCAACCCAAGTCAACTCTGCAAAAGTCAACGCAGGGGCAGCAAGCTAAAAGTCAACGCAGCAGCAAAACGGTCAACCCTTTGACCTCGATTTTTGTGCCAGGTAGTACGACCTTCATAAATCGAACCTTCCACCAAATTTCAGCTTGTTTGGACCAAGTGTTGACCAAAGTCAACGCTGGTCAAAGTTTCTGCGAAACCCTAGCAGCAGAAAAACTGTACTTCAGCTCAGCCGTACAATTTGTCCTATTCGTCCTTCACACGTGTGGCTGAAACTCGTCCTTCTTGGTAGCTCGTACTCTAAGATGAGAGAGGAATATGTGAGTTGTGATGATGATGAAAATCTCTCCAACTTTTCCTGTATATATATCCATCATGAGGGTGTGTGACACATCTGTTGGGCATGCGAGCCTACATTACAAAACTGGCCGACCTTGCACATATAATTTATTGAAAATAATAAATTCAAAATATAAGTTCTGCTCATCGGATTAAGACATATTTTATATGGATTTTACACCTCTCGGAAAGAGGAATCCAACAAAAATATTAGCCTCTTAATCTGAGCATCTTAATATGGAGTTTGGACCTAGTTGTCCAAATTTAACACTCCCTCTCAACTAGGGAGAACTCCATCTATCAGTGCAATCAACATCGTGCGTCATCCCGCCGAAACTTGCTTTGCTGGCTTCTTTATTTCAGAACAGAAATGGGTTAGTCACAAAGACATCATCCCCCGACTGACATAATCAGTCCAGAGGTCCCAGACCTCACAAATCTTGATCCCAGATCAAGTGGTTGGACCGTGCCATCCTAGATAGAGAGTACGGCAATCTCTGATGCGTCCATCAGTCTTTGCTAATAGTCTCTAACTTTTCCACACCTCATTGGCCAAATGAGAGGTACTTCCCATGAGCCCTGAACTCAATGGTAGGATGCATACGGGGCACAGAAAATGAGAGGTGAACCAACTCAAAATCACAACAGTGGGGTCCAAGCACACCACCAAGGTTGGCAAGCCTAGCCTTGTGGTTGCCCATAGCTCCAAGAAGCTCTCCCCAAAGCCCCACAGAGCTCCCAGAGCTCATCGTCCAACAGGACCCACATCATAGGGTCTTTCCACGACACCAAGACTCTCACGGAAGGTTAGGAACTTGACCTTCCCCAGGGGCTTAGTGAGAATATCCGCGACCTGCTCATCAGTTCTTATATGATCGAGCCTTACGGCGCCTCGCTGTACCATATCCCGGATAAAGTGGTACCTGATATCAATATGCTTGGATCGGTCGTGGAACACAGGATTCTCAGTCATACGAATCCCACTTTGATTATCACAGAGTATCACAGTGGTATCTAGCACATGTCCAAACAGCTCACTAAAGAGCTTCCGCAACCAAACTGCTTCACAACAGGCCATACTAGCAGCAATGTATTCGGCCTCCGCGGTGCTCAAAGCCACCGACTTCTGCTTCCCGCTCATCCATGAGATCGAAGCAGAACCAAGACTGAAGCAGCATCCAGATGTGCTTTTACGATCCACCACACTGCCAGCCCAATCGGCATCAGTATATCCACGGAGTATCACACTCCCGGCAGTGTATCTCAGCCCATGGTTTATCGTGCCCCGAAGATATCTCAAAAGATTCTTGGCACCAACCCAGTGAAAATGATGAGGCTCAACCATCTGTTGACTCAAAGTGTTCACTGCAAAACATATGTCCGGACGAGTGTTCACTAAGAACATCAAAGCTCCTATGAGTTGACGATACTCAGTAGGATTGGCCAAGATAGGCCCAGCAGCGCTGCCACTCAACTTCTTGAAGTTGAGTTCCATCGGTGTCGACACGGACTTACAGTCCATCATTCCAAATCTTTCCAGAAGCTTCACTATATATTTTCCTTGAGAAAGAAAAATCTCTCCAGGTCTCTGCCAGACCTCCAGGCCTAGGAAATAGTGCATCAGTCCTAAGTCCTTCATCTCGAATTCAGCAGCAAGCTCCCTCTTACATTGATGAATGAGAGGGTCATCACCAGTCAGGAAGAGGTCATCCACATATAATACTAGAATGAGAGGCTTCTCTTTCACAACCTTGAAGTATAGGTTCGGATCAGCATTACTTCGAGTAAAGCCCAGCTTCATCAAGTAACTATCCATCTTTTCGTACCAAGCTCTGGGTGCTTGCTTTAACCCATAGAGGGCTTTTTTTTCAACCTGCAGACATAAGTGTCTCGATCTTGAACTTCAAATCCCAGAGGTTGTTCTACATACACCTCTTCCTTTATTGCACCATGCAGAAAAGCGGTCTTGACATCCATCTGATGAAGACTCCATCCTTGCGTAGCAGCAAGGGCTATGATGGATCGGATGGTGGTATATCGTGACACAGGTGCAAATATATCGTCATAGTCAATTCCTTCCTTTTGAGAGAAGCCACGGGCAACAAACCTTGCCTTAAACTTTTCAGCACTCCCATCAGATCCATGTTTGATTTTGTAGAGCCATTTCGCGGTGACAACAGATTTGTCCTTCGGTCTCGGGACTTCATCCCAGACATCATTCTTCATAATAGACTCATATTCTTCATGCATAGCATCCTTCCAGACTTGATGCTTGATGGCTTCCTCAAAAGATCCAGGTTCAGATTGTACAATAGTACTCATGGCAGCTAGATACCCTTGGTATCTACACGACTTCTTGCTTTCTCGGAATGTCCCCCTTGGGGCAGCATGACCCTCAGCATCTTCGAGGGTGTCCCTGAGCCATGATGGTCTCTTTCCTAGAGAAGGGGAAGGATCAATAGGGTCCATTGGCCCTTCAACATCAGGCATAGTCTCATCCTGGGGTTCTTCCTGATTTCCAGGTCTTCCTTCATGATTTTCTTCAGATCTGGGAAGATCTACAACTTTCTTCAGGGAAGCATCTTCGTCAAAAGTGACATCATGGCTTATCTCTACTTCCCTTTGACCAGGTACATAGACTCTATATGCCTTAGAAGTCTCACTATAGCCCACAAACATTCCTTTCTTCCCAGTAGCATCCAGCTTACTTCTCTTTTCTTTCGGCACATGAAAATAGACAGGATATCCAAAAATTCTAAAATGTGAGACATCAGGTTTCTTACCAGAGAAAACCTCTTCGGGAGTTTTGGAGTCCAAAGCGGAATGAGGGCATCGGTTTTGAATGTACACAGCAGTATTTGCAGCTTCTCCCCACAGAAACTTTGGTAGACCCCGGTCACATAGCATGGCACGGGCAGCTTCCACAATAGTCCTATTCTTGCGTTCAGCAACACCATTCTGCTCAGGAGTATATGCAGTGGTAGTCTCCCTCTTAATGCCAGCTTCTCTGCAAAAGTCTTCGAACTCATTTGACTCATATTCAGTGCCATTGTCAGTCCTCAAAATCTTGATCTTCTTTCCGGTCATATTTTCCACCAAGGCTTTGAAGGTACGGAACCACATGAAAGCCTCATCCTTCTTCTTCAAGAAGTATATCCAGGTTTTGCGAGAGAAGTCATCAGTAAATGTCATGTAGTAAGAACATCCCCCTAGGGATGTTACGGGCAACATACCAGATAGGTCAGAATGGACCAGTTGCAATATATCAGATGTCTTTGTGACACTTGAGGGGAAAGGTCCCCTTGTATGTTTTCCTTCAACACAACCCTTACATACACCTTCATGATTATTTCCAAAGTCAGGCATCCCTGTCACCACCTTCCTTGCTTCGGGAAGGGCCTTGTAATGAAGGTGTCCAAATCTTCGGTGCCATAGTTCGGTTTGTCGGATAGTATCACAAGTCATAGCTCCCAACGGACTCCCTCCAACCCGGTAGAGTGTACCAACTCTAAAACCAATTGAGATAGCTTCCTTGAAGCTTTCCTTCCACATGAGCACCTTTCCATCAGAGAAAGTTACATTGAATCCTTGTCCTTCTTTTTCGTCCCGTAACCACCAAAGTTCTTTCTTTCTAGAAGAGCACCATAGGCGTGATTTCTTTTATTATCAAATTCCTTCATCCTTGTTTCTTCTGCATACATCTTGACAGAAGCTCATCAAAGTTAGGAATGGTATTATTGTTGAGAATGGTAGTTGTGAATACTTGCCATTCATATGGAAGTCCTCCAAGTGCGGTGAGAACCATCTCACGATCAGCTATTATCTCCCCAATAGCTAGCAGATGGTTTCTGGTTTCGGTCAACTTCAGAAAAGAAAGTTTGAACAGACTCATCTCGGCCCTTCTTCATATTCTTCAACTTGTTCTTGAGGAATAGCACTTGGTTCACATTGTTTACTTGAAACATAAGTATCAATTTGTCATACATCTCCTTGGATGTGCCTAGTTCAGATATGTAGGCGACCATACTCTTATTTATGGATTCCCTGATCAGCAGCTTTGCTTTGATTTCTCCCTTCTTATACTTGTTTCTAACAGCAGCAGAGGCATTGGATGGAGGTTCTTGAATCCTCCCTGTCACATGATCCAGGAGATCATGATCTTCTAATTTGAGATCTAATATCATCTTCCAGGGATGGAAGTCATCACTTCCGGTCAGCTTGTCATTTTCCTTGAATTCAAGACTAGTGGAACCCATTTCCACGATGATGATTGCTATATTCCTTGAAGCTCTTCTTCCACATGAGCACCTTTCCATCAGAGAAAGTTACATTGAATCCTTTGTCCTTCTTTTGTCCTTAGAACCACCAAAGTTCTTCTTTCGGGAATGAGCACCATAGGCAGCATTTCTTTCATTATCAAATTCCTTCATCCTTGTTTCTTCTTGCATACATCTAGACAGAAGCTCATCAAAGTTAGGAATGGTATTATTGTTGAGAATGGTAGTTGTGAATACTTGCCATTCATATGGAAGTCCTCCAAGTGCGGTGAGAACCATCTCACGATCAGCTATTGTCTTCCCAATAGCTAGCAGATTGTTCCTGGTTTCGGTCAACTTCATAAAGAAAGTTTGAATAGACTCGTCTCGGCCCTTCTTCATATTCTTCAACTTGTTCTTGAGGAATAGCACTTGGTTCACATTGTTTACTTGAAACATAAGTATCAATTTGTCATACATCTCCTTGGATGTGCCTAGTTCAGATATGTAGGCAACCAGACTCTTATTTATGGATTCCCTGATCAGCAACTTTGCTTTGATTTCTCCCTTCTTATACTTGTTTCTAACAGAAGCAGAGGCATTGGATGGAGGTTCTTGAATCCTCCCTGTCACATGATCCAGGAGATCATGATCTTCTAATTTGAGATCTAATATCATCTTCCAGGGATGGAAGTCATCACTTCCGGTCAGCTTGTCATTCTCCTTGAATTCAAGACTAGTGGAACCCATTTCCACGATGATGATTGCTATAGATTGAGTTTGTCTTCACCTCAGCTCTGATACCATGTAAAATTTTGTAGATGTTCTATGCTAGTAGCAATTTCACTTTTCATTCAGCAATCATACAAGTAGTTAAGCAAAATGCAGATAGAACATATAAGTAGATCTTACAGAAGACAAATGAGAAACAAGAAAAATGTGTGTATTCGTTTCGGCGGTCAACAGGATGCTTCAACCAGCAAAGTCTCCTTTGGTCAGCCAGCCCAGCATGTGTCACAACAACCCTCCAATCTGTAGACGAGTCAACCCAAGTCAACTCTGCAAAAGTCAACGCTGTCCTGAAAAGTCAACGCAGGGGCAGCAAGCTAAAAGTCAACGCAGCAGCAAAACGGTCAACCCTTTGACCTCGATTTTTGTGCCAGGTAGTACGACCTTCATAAATCGAACCTTCCACAAGTTTTCAGCTTGTTTGGACCAAGCGTTGACCAAAGTCAACGCTGGTCAAAGTTTCTGCGAAACCCTAGCAGCAGCAAATTCGTACTTCAGCTTGGCCGTACAGTTTGTCCTCTTCGTCCTTCACACGTGTGGCTGAAACTCGTCCTTCTTGGTAGCTCGTACTCTAAGATGAGAGAGGAATATGAGAGGTGTGATGATGATGAAAATCTCTCCAACTTTTCCTGTATATATATCCATCATGAGGGTGTGTGACACATCTGTTGGGCATGCGAGCCTACATTACAAAACTGGCCGACCTTGCACATATAATTTATTGAAAATAATAAATTCAAAATATAAGTTCTGCTTATCGGATTAAGACATATTTTATATGGATTTTACACCTCTCAGAAAGAGGAATCCAACAAAAATATTAGCCTCTTAATCTGAGCATCTTAATATGGAGTTTGGACCTAGTTGTCCAAATTTAACATTCTTGCTGTTGGAGCTAGGGTTATGCTAACTTCAAATTTATGGACTAATGTAGGAATTGTCAATGGTGCTCTTGGAGTAGTTGAAGATATTGTGTATAATCCTGGAACATCACCTCCTAATACTCCTACATATGTTTTAGTAACATTTGATAAATATGTCGGAGTTGCGTGGGATGAATTATTCCCTCATACTGTTCCTATTATACCTATTGAAAGAGGCAATAATAGACAAATTCCATTTCGACTTGCTTGGGGATTAACAATTCATAAGTCCCAGGGATTGACACTAGAAAAGGCAACAATTGATATTGGAAGGACAGAGCGACAAGGTCTCACTTTTACTGCAATATCTCGAGTTAAATCTTTGGATGGTCTTCAATTTCAACCACCATTTCCATATGATCGATATGAAAAGATGGCAAAATGTGCCGGTGTTTCTAAGAGAAAAGAGGAAGAAGTCAGGTTAAGGTTAAATACTAAATAAATTATGTATTTTTCATGTATTTTTCAATATATTCTTCATATCACATTTCAATGATATGATAGTTGTATTTGTTATTTAATATATTAATTAGTTCATTTTTAAGATCACCAAACATATTTATATTAATAACATTTGTTAGAATTTGTATTTCTAATCTTAAAAATTTCAAAGTATGATGTACATCTCAAAAATATACAAAAAATTTAATAATCTGAAAAATAAATGTCGGCTTAATATAGGTGTATTTGTTATTTCAATGATATGATAGGTGTATTTGTTATTTAATATATTAATTAGTTCATTTTTAAGATCACCGAACATATTTATATTAATAACATTTGTTAGAATTTGTATTTCTAATCTTAAAAATTTCAAAGTATGATGTACATCTCAAAACTATACAAAAAATTTAATAATCTGAAAAATGTGACGTTGATGCCACCGACTGGAACCAGCATAGATCCATCTAACTCCGGATCTATCATGCGCCGAGAGGGATCAAATCTCTCGAGGTGCAAACCTTTCCTCAAGTTTTGCACTCAAAAAATAGGTTTGCACCTCGAGAGATTTGATCCCTCTCGGCGCATGATAGATCCGGAGTTAGATGGATCTATGCTGGTTTAAAAACTTGTGTATTTTATACCAAATGTACACCAACTTATAATTATATAGCATAAAATTTTAAGCAATATAGACTCACGTTCAATATATCATTTACAAGATAGAGGTAATTCACAACTACTTGTTAACCTTTAATTCCTTTACCAACAACCTCACGAGAGCCTTGTTTTATTAGTCCCTGTGTGGACTATAACACAGACAAAAGTTGACCACCTATTAATATGAATATTGACTTTTAAAATTACATGGTTATCGGTGTTTTAACGTAGGTTGATAATATATTTCAATTATATAATAAAAATAAAATGATTTATTTTAAACATGATTGGGCACTAAAGTTTCAGGTCTTATTGCCTTTATTGTCTAACTTTAGATAAATGATTTTTTATAAACAACTTTCCTCTCACAAGTGGTACCTCGCAACCTTATTTTAACCAAAGTCATGTTGTGACAAAATCTGGTATCCAAAGTTTTCTCTTTCCACGACCCTTTCCACACATGTCTCTCTGCATGAAACATGCTCTTTCCACATGTCTTTCTGCATGAAACATGCCTATTGTAAGTTCTACTATTGTAAATTTCTGTCTGCTAGGCTTTTCTCAGCAATTCTTCTTCTTTGTCTCTGCTCCAAATCGTTCCGAGATTCTTCTTCTTCGGCTCTGCTCTAAATCGTTCTGGGATTCTTCTTCTGCTCAGGGTCTCTCTGGTGAAATCGTTCGTGCGGCAAGAGGGCTCAGGGCAAAATTTTTCAGGGTTTTTCTTCTCCGCGCCTTTGTACTTGGGCTTACAGTAGCAGCATCTTATGAAATCGTTTGGGCAGGAGGAGGGCTGAGGGCAGGGATGGGCTTGGTTCGGTTCGGAGGAGGGTTGAGGGCAGGCTGGGCTCGGCACGACATGAGTTATCTCAAGGTTTTTCTGCAGGCCTTCGGACTCAATCTTACATTAGCAGCGTCTGACATAGCAAGAGAGCTTAAAAATGCAACATATGGAGTCGCAAGAGTGCTAAAAAATGCAAGATCAAAAATGCAACATCTGTAGTTGCAAGAGTGATAAAAATGCAAGATAAAAAATGCAAGAAGAAGGGAGTCAAAAATGCAAGAGGAAGGGAGTGGGAGACAAGTGCAGGAAGGGCCCATTCACTGCTTGAACAACTGCGGCTTCTTCCAAAGCGTAGCCAACCACCATGAACTTGTGCTCGCTATAGAGAGATTAAAGCCAAACCACCTTCTTTTTCTTCTCACTTGAAACCCCAGCAACTTGAGAAACCCCAACAACTTGAGCTTGAGCAGTTGAATTCGTAGCACCCATCGATTCGGCTTCCCACGGTGTCAGTCCCCTCAAGTAGCTTCACCTTGATTCTGGAAGCAACAGGTATTTAGTAAGCAATTATGTAAAACAATTATATATTCAGAAACTCCATGTAGGGGGGTTGTGGAAGAAATTTAAGCAACATAGTGTACACTATAGATGCTATGGCAAACCAAGTTTTTTTGGGGAGATGCAAATTGTTATAGGCATATATAGGCAAGACCCAGATTTTTAGATAGATAAATTGTTGGCAATTAATTCCAACTGCTGAAGTCAATCAGCAGTAAATGCAGAAGTGAAAGAACAGCGGCACATTAAAGCCTTAAGCAAAGGCGGTTTCCGTTTAAATCAATGAAAATTGCAAAAGGATTGGAAAGCCGCACAGGTGCAGTAAAGAGCAGATGGGATTTCATCCCTTTGATATTTAATCAAAGGCGGTAGCCATTTTCATTAACAACAGAGTTGAATGCCAAAGAATTTCGTGGCTTCACAACACGGAAGAACAGATTTAATTAAAGATAGTCATTTCGGGCGTTTAAAGCCCTTAACAACCAAAATGGATGAAAATATTGTTTAAATAGCGGAAGGCTTAAATATCTGAAGAGGAGGAAAAGTGGTCCCCACCACTTGAGTGAAAATCGCAAGATCGCATTTTTAGAAGTTAAGTGTCTTGTTGATGAGGAGTCGCGATGTGATGCGATCCGATCGCAATCGCATATCGCAACGACCAATTTTCAAATGTCTTGCGGATGTGGTAGAGCCGCGATGCGATTGCGCGATCGTGCCATCGCGCAGATCGTAACATCGCAAATCACACTTTTTGTTGTTCCGCCATATGTTTGATTGCAGATATGTGTGATGCGATCCCATCGCACATCGCACATCGCGAAATCGCAATTTCATTAGGTCGCGTGTTATGTTTTAACAGCGCGGACCCGATAAGTTTATATGTTATGTTTTAATATTTTATAATGTGCGCGCCAGTTATAAAAGAAAGGCCCGAGAGGCTAAATGATATATATGTTTTTTTTAACACAGAACAGAGTCGTTTTTTTATTGCACATCAGTGCAAAATTGAAAATACACAGCATCCTATTTTTCAGAGAGAGAGATAGAGATTTGTTTTGAGAAGCACTGCGTCTGTAGCAGTCGATCATATTTTGTAAATCCCTCTGTGTGAGGAATAATTTGTAACACATTTTTTATGAAATAGATATTTTTTTCTGAGTTGAAACTCTGTCTCCTGTGTGAGAGAAAATTTTAATTTCTTTGTGTTAAAGAGGAGAGTATTACTCTCTCCACTGTTTGTTCTGTAATTTTTAGAAATTCCAACATGGTATCAGAACTAGTCCAGGCTATTTGAAGGTCAAATAAGCTGAAGGAAAGGAGTTCTTTATTGCAGAAGCTTCTCCAGTAGTGTGAAGACTCAGACGAGAAGAATTCAAAGGTATTTCTCTATACAGTTTTGTGTTACTGTTGCAGTACAGTTAGTTAATTTAAAACACACAGTCAAGTGTTTTTGAATCATAGTTAAGAGTGCAGAATGGCTGGAGCCAGCACTGGTATGGGTTTAGGAAATATCCATCTCCCACAATTTAATGGGAAAAATTATGACTACTGGTCAATAACTATGAGAGCATTATTTGTCTCGCAAGACTTATGGGAGTTAGTAGAGGATGGCTTTGAAGAGCCAGCAAATGAAGCAGAGTTTTATGTTTTAAATCAAGCTGGAAGAGAACAGTTGAAGAACAATAAGAAGAAAGATTCCAAAGCTCTCTTATTATTGTATCAAGAAATGCATGAGAGTGTGTTTCCGAGGATAGCAGCGGCTAAGAAATCCAAAGAAGCATGGGAAACTCTCAAGACAGCCTATCAAGGAATGGAGAAAGTGAAGACAACAAAACTTCAGTTGCTGAGGAGAGACTTTGAGGCTCTTTGTATGAAGGAGTCAGATAATATTGACTCATTCTTCACTCATGTGATTGGAATGGTTACACAAATAAGATCACATGGAGAAACCCTTGAAGACAAGAGGATTGTGGAAAAACTCTTGAGGAGTCTACCCTCAAGATTTGATGTGATTGTCACCACCATAGAGGAGACTAAGGATCTCACAAATTTTTCAGTGGATGAGCTACATGCATCACTGATGACTCATGAACAGAGATTGGGTAGGAGTGAAAAATCATCTCTTGAACATGATTTTAAGACCCGGATGTCTCTCGGAAGAGAAAGAGGGCAAGGCAGAGGAAACAAAAGAGGAAGAGGCAGAAGCCAAAATAGAGGTGGAAGGAACAACCCTTCACATTCACATGGAAGGTGCAACAGTCAAAATCACAGCCACGGCCAAGGCAGCAGCCAACAGAGTGGTCAACAGAATGCTCTAGGACAGAGGTATGACAAATCCAATGTCCAATGTCACTATTGTAAAAAATATGGTCATTATGCTAATGAATGTAGAAAGAAGTAGCAAGATATGGCAAGTAAAACTAGTGTAAATTTCACTAAAGAAAATATCAGCCAAAATAATTTATTTTTAGCTTGTAATATGGCTGAAGAAAAGAATGAGGATTTATGGTTTCTAGACGCCGGTTGTAGTAACCACATGATAGGAAACATAGAAATGTTTTCTATGTTAGATGAGAGTGTGCAGTCACAAGTCACACTAGGAACTGATAGCAAAGTTTATGTTATGGGAAAACGAGATGTGAATGTTTTAACAAGATTAGGTGCAAAGAAATCCATAGCATATGTTTATTATGTTCCAGGAATGAAGTGTAATCTCTTAAGTATTGGACAGCTTGTCCATAAGGGGTATAATGTTTTCTTTGAGGATGATGTTTGTACCATCATGGACAAACCACCCAGCAGTCAGTGTATTGCTGAAGTAAAGATGACAAGGAACAGGATGTTCCCTCTCAAAATGAGAGCAGATTTGAAAAATGGTGAAGAGAAAGCAGCAGTTGCACAAGAGACTTTTCAAAGCGAACCAAAAGATGATAATTGGTTATGGCATTTGAGATTTGGACATCTCAACTTTGGAGGTCTTAATTTGTTGAACAGAAAAGGAATGGTAAGAGGTTTACCATTGATAGAAAAACCGGACAGCCGTTGTGAAGGTTGTATCTTGGGGAAACAACACAGAGAAAGTTTTCCTTCCAGGAAAAGCATAAGGGCAAAAGCACCCTTAGAGATTGTCCACTCAGATGTGTGTGGACTGATGCAAACTCCATCACTTGCTAACAGCCACTATATCTTAACATTCATAGATGATTTTACAAGAAAAACTTGGGTTTACTTTTTGAAAAACAAAAGTGAAGTGTTTGAAAAAATTTTCAATTTCAAAGCACTTGTTGAGAAACAAAGTGGGCTTCATATCAAAGTCTTAAGGACTGATAGAGGAGGTGAGTATATCTCTAAATATTTTCTACGTTTTTGTAGAGAAAATGGTATTCAAAAATAGTTTACAACTAGATATACTCCGCAGCAAAATGGAGTAGCCGAAAGGAAGAACAGAACCATAATGGACATGGCAAGGAGCATGTTAAAGGCAAAGCATTTGTCTAATGATTATTGGGCTGAAGCTGTACATTGTGCAGCATATATTTTGAATAGGTGCCCTACAAAAGAAGTTATGAACAAAGTGCCGGAAGAGGCATGGAGTGGCACAAAGCAAGGTGTCACACACATGAAGGTTTTTGGATGTGTGGCTTATGCGCACATTCCAGATCAGCTAAGGAAGAAGTTGGATAGTAAGGGGGAGAAATGTATTTTTATTGGATACAGTGAGGAATCCAAGGCTTAACACTTGTACAACCCATCAACCAATAAGTTTATTGTGAGCAGAGACGTTCAGTTTATTGAAGAGGAAGCTTGGGATGGAAGCATAGAGAAAACAGTGAATGTCAAACACTGTTTATCTCAAGATGAAAATGATGATGAGTTGGCTGAAATACATCCCCAAACAGCAGCACCAACACAAGAGCAGCAAAGCACACCCTTGAGGAGAAATGAAAGTGCTTCTCCAAGCACACCAAAAGGAGGAAATTCAAGTGCTTCTTCAAGCATTTGTACACCTAATGAAAGAGGTAAGAAATTCAGAAGTTTGAAAGATATTTATGAACAAGATATAACAAATGAAGGTATCAATTCTTTGTTTGCTTTATATTGTCATGTTGATGATCCTGTTCATTTCGAAGAAGCTATTAAGGATGAGAAATGGATAGAAGCTATGGATGAGGAAATAAATGCCATAGAAAGAAACAAGACATGGGATTTGGTTGAAATCCCAAAAGTTAAAGATGTCATTGGTGTTAAATGGGTCTACAAGACCAAAAGTAATGCTGAAGGCAAAATAGAGAGACACAAGGCAAGACTTGTTGTCAAAGGTTATAAACAGAAGCATGGGATAGATTATGAGAAAACTTTCGCACCGGTTGCTAGAATGGAAATCGTGAGAGCAGTGTTGTCCATAGCAGCACAAAACAAGTGGAAAGTTTACCAAATGGACGTGAAGTCATCATTTCTAAATGGAGTGTTAATGGAAGAGGTTTACATAGAACAACCTCTCGGTTATGAGAAGAAAGGTCAAGAGCACAAAGTATGCAAGTTGAAGAAAGCTCTTTATGGGCTGAAGCAAGCGCCAAGAGCGTGGTACAGTAGGATAGATTCATATCTACTGGAAAATGGATTTGAAAAGTGTGAGGGAGAACCCACCCTCTACATCAAAGAAAAAGATGGAAAAATATTGATTGTAGTTTTGTATGTTGATGATGTTATTTTTACAGGTAATGATGATTGCCTTATTGAACATTTTAAAACAGTCATGAAGGAAGAATTTGAAATGACTGACATGGGTTTGTTGAGATACTTCTTATGAATAGAAGTAGAACAAGATGAAAAGGGGATTTTTATCTCACAGGCAAAGTATGTTAATGAGGTGCTTGAAAGATTTAACATGCAGGAGAGAAAAGCAGCAATCACTCCCATAGTGATGGGATTAAAACTCAGTATAGAGGACAGCAGCAAGGATTTTGATCCTAGCTTATACAAGAGCATAGTTGGCAGCCTTATGTATTTGACTGCAACTAGGCCGGACATAATGCATGCTGTTAGTTTGATTTCCAGATTCATGGAAAAGCCAAAAGATACACATTGGCAAGCAGCAAAAAGAATTTTGAGGTATGTTAAAGGTACAAAAAGGTTTGGTATTTTTTATACTACTTCAGAATGTTCAGATTTAGTTGGATACACTGACATTGATTGGGCTGGAAGTGTTGATGATCAGAAGAGTACTTCCGGTTATGTTTTTCACATGGGTTCAGGAGCAGTTTCATGGGCTTCTAAGAAACAACCCATTGTAGCATTGTCTACAGCAGAAGCGGAATATGTGGCGGAGTAGTCTACCCAGGCAACGTTTTAGCCCGGACGGCAGTTTTTTGCCGAAATCCAGGCAATTTAAATTCAAGAAATCAGGTACTTGAAATGTTTTAAATCCATTTTTGAGGTTGGAAATGGATTCAGCACTACCAAAATCCCTTAGGGAACTCAAAATACTTAAGTTTAACAACTGCAAACATGATTCTGATGAAATCTTTGCCGGATTTTTTAAAAATCTTTGCCGGAGTCCGGGCTAAAACGTTGCCTGGAAACGACACGCCCATATGTGGCAGCTATAGCAGCAGCGTGTCAAGCAGTCTGGATGAGAAAAATGTTGAGAAATTTATGCCAAGAACAGATAAAAGGGACAGTGATCTTTTGTGACAATAGCTCAGCTATTGCATTGTCTAAAAATTTAGTTTTTCATAAAAGGACAAAGCACATTGACACCAAGTTTCACCTCATACGTGAATTGGTTAACAATGGAGAGATAGTTTTGCAACATTGCAGAACAGAGGATCAATTTTCAGATATCCTCACAAAGCCACTTGCGCAGAAAAGCTTTGAACATTTTAGGAAATGCCTGAGTATGCAGAAAAACCCAGCAGTTGAAATTAAGGGGGAGTGTTGGAAATTAATTCCAACTGCTGAAGTCAATCAGCAGTAAATGCATAAGTGAAAGAATAGCGGCACGTTAAATCCTTAAGCAAAGGCGGTTGCCGTTTAAATCGATGAAAATTTCAAAAGGATTGGAAAGCCGCACAGGTGCAGTAAAGAGAAGATGGGATTTGATCCCTTTGATATTTTATCAAAGGCGGTAGCCGTTTTCATTAACAGCAGAGTTGAATTCCAAAGAATTTCGTGGCTTCACAGCACGGAAGAACAGATTTAATTAAAGATAGTCATTTCGGGCATTTAAAGCCCTCAACAACCAAAATGGATGAAAATATTGTTTAAACAGCGGAAGACTTAAATATCTGAAGAGGAGGAAAAGTGGTCCCCACCACTTGAGCACAAATCGCAAGATCACATTTTTAGAAGTTAAGTGTCTTGTTGATGAGGAGTCGCGATGTGATGCGATCTGATCGCAATCGCATATCGCAACGACCAAGTTTCAAATGTCTTGCGGATGTGGTAGAGCCGCGATGCGATCGCGTGATCGTGCCATCACGCAGATCGCAACATCGCAAATCGCACTTTTTGTTGTTCCGCCATATGTTTGATTGCAGATATGTGCGATGCGATCCCATCGCACATCGCACATCGCGAAATCACAATTTCATTCGGTCGCGTGTTATGTTTTAACAACGCAGACCTGATAAGTTTATATGTTATGTTTTAATATTTTATAATGTGTGCGCCACTTATAAAAGAAAGGCCCGAGAGGCTAAATGATATATATGTTTTTTTTAACACAGAACAAAGTCGTTTTTTTTATTGCACAGCAGTGCAAAATTGAAAATACACAGCAGCGTATTTTTCAGAGAGAGAGATAGAGATTTGTTTTGAGAAGCATTGCGTCTGTAGCAGTCGATCATATTTTGTAAATCCCTCTGTGTGAGGAAGAATTTGTAACACATTTTTTATGAAATAGATATTTTTTTCTGAGTTGAAACTCTGTCTCCTGTGTGAGAGAAAATTTTAATTTCTCTGTGTTAAAGAGGAGAGTATTACTCTCTCCACTGTTTGTTCTGGAATTTTCAGAAATTCCAACATAAATTTTTGAGCATCTGTTCTTCTCATCTAAAGCAACTTTGGGGAAGTGTTGTGTATTTTTTATTTCTCATAATTGTCTTCTCAAAATTTTCTTTAGCAGATTATTCTTATATACAAATTCAACATTTGTGAAAATTTGTAGAGAAAAAGTATGTTAAAGAACCAAGTGGATAGAGAACCAAAAGGAGCACTACATGAAAAATACACTACAATGCAAAATACACTGCACTGATTACTATCTTAAACACAAATTGGGACAAAACTATGATATTTGAATTTATTTCCCGAAAGATGTGGAAACTGAAGCTAAAATACTGTATTTCCTTGTATTTAAAAAATGAAAATTGCGGCCTTTAAATCCCACTGCTTCTTCCTATTTGTAGGAATTGATCTTTAATAATTGGACTTTGGGAGGACACAACTAATCCACCATCCACCCAGTGACATCTCATTATTATTATTAAAAGATATTCAGTTTTTTTTTTTGGGCTATTCATCTTTGAAAAAAATCCACATTCAAATAAAAATATAAGAGAAACACGATCTACTTAAAAAAAAACCATATTCAAATAAAAATATAAGAGAAATGATTCTGGTTCGTGTGGGGTGCCTTGTACGAACCCTGAAACCAGATGGTTAAATTGGTCAGAGTCATTTCTGGAATGTTAGGAGAGTTTTTCAACTGCACGCCATCTCTGTTTGAACAACTGAAAGCAAAAGCAAATAAAAAGGAAGAAATCGTCAAGGTGTCAAGAATCCATTCAAAGGAAGTGTTTCAAAATTTTGTCTTTCAATATGAAGGTCTATATTTTAAATTAATTCGGTTTTACGAGTTTGTTAGTGATATATATATATATATATATATATATATATATATATATATATATATATAATGCATTTGATAGTTTTATAATTTTAAAATAAATATATATATTTTAAAAATAAGTATGAAAAATTGTATTGGAATAATATGAAATAAAAAATATATCATCATTTTTTAAAATAAAATTTGAATAATTAATTTAAAAAAATTTATTTATTTAATTTATTTATTTATTTAAAATAACTATTGTTATGTTGATTTAATCACATATTAATTTGACTGAATCGCAACATCAATTGTTAACCCAGGGTAGGTCTGTTTATTTCAAAGGAGTATGCATTATGTGTGTCGATACACTTCAGCCAAGAGCGGAGAAAATGAAAACATAAATAGATGTCTTTGGATTCAATTGCAGAAAGTAACGCTCATGCAGAAACCATAAATTAACTTGTAGAAATAAAACCACACTTGATCTTACCAAGAAAGAGACGCACCACACACCATGCTAATAACTAGGCTAGTAAACTGAACATTGTACTCAATTCAATCAGCAAGAAATAATAACACTCTACCACAATACTACTGCAACTACTGCAATCCCTGCTAAAGCGGAGGGCCCTTCCTCCCTAGTAGGGCACAGGGATGAAATACGAATCTAGTAAGATTGCAACACGATATTCAGAAACATCAGCAACACTGTCTTTGTATTAAGGATTATGAATTACAGAAACAGAATAATGATACTCTATTCTCCCTCCGTCCCTCTCACAAGGGACCGAGTCCTCTTTATAAGTTTTACATATCCGAAATAAGAAAACAAATCGGTCATGAGAATCTCAATATTCTCATTCTGGTCAAAATAGAAATAGTTACAATAGGCTCCAAATATTGGGCTCATTAATATTACATCATTGATAAAAATCACAACCGTCTTGATTCTCTAACTGTCTATAGATAATATGATTCATACGACATCTGTCTTCATGGAATAGTACCCACGGTCTTGGAAAGTTGTATTAGAATCAAAATACCATGATGTAACAATATTCTATGACGTGAAACAACAATGCTCAAGGTGTAACATCAATGATACGCAGTGTAATAGCAATAGCTTGAGGTGTAACAACAACGACTTGAAACAAGCGCTCAAAACTCCTTTGTAACTCATCATTTTTCTGTCCATCTTGGTAATCAAGAACCTTGGAGTAACGCCTGAAAGAGAAGCCAGAGAACTTCCTCCAAAATTACCCTAATTAGTCATCAAAATACATCACCTCATTCATATTTAACAAAAATGGAAAAATAATATGTCATGACAAAAATGGAGTCTCATCACCAGGAAAAAGGTAATTAAGGTCTAAAAGGTACACAGGTTCAGAGGTGAAATGGTTAAGGATGGGGAAAAAGGTATCTGAAATACACTCAAAGCCTGCACCCACCATCTCCCTCGAGCTGAAGCAATTTCATGTCCTCATGAAAAATACCTCAGAACCCGCCGAAGTACCTTTTGTGAAGCTCTTTCAAATTATAGGCCTCAATAGTGTCCTCCTCAACAGATCTGTAGCATTGGGTGGCCATCAACCAGTGTGGCCTGTATTCCTCCTCATATTTACATAATTGATGCTCAGGCTGGCATTCCTCTATTGGTAACCAAATCAAAGGATACTTAAACTTGAGGCCTATCCAAAAGGCACCCAACTGATCCACCACCCTTGCATATTCTGAGACCCTTGTAATAGCAATCGGGAAATTCTGAAAGCAAAATGGATCGTTCCCTTGTAGTTATGCACTACTGACCTCAGTGTGTTTGTGACACCCTGTTAGTGCCCGAATTTTCATCTGTGAAAAAAGGTTGAGGCAGAACTTCACAATCCTTCTCCCGTAGATGGTTGTATGTTCCATAACATCCAAAGTTTTCAAAAATCCCTTAAAAATTTGTCTAAATTCGGCGACCATACCTGGTTCAGCCCGTATCATTAATGTCACCTTTTCTTCATTTGCATCTGTCGATTTCATAGTTGTGTGCCATTCTATCTAATTATTCATAAAGGAAATGAAGGCGCACAATTGCAAGTCGCCTACAAAAGAGAGAATGTATGCCACCATGTGTGTGCTATCATGTTCACAAATTATATTATGGAGAAAGAGCTCACAAAGCAAGCTCTGATCATGGAAATCACAAGCACGAAAAACCTCCAAAAATGTTCGGGTAGAATTACCCACATATGGTCTATTCTCATAGACCTCTTTTAACTGAAATAAAAAGAACCGTTCCCATAGGAAAACTGGGTAGGATGGGGAGGGTTGTCTGCATCCCATCATATTCAGGGCAAGTTCATACAACTTGCCTTTATCATCGGTTAGATACTAGACCTGCTGCTGCAAGAGCTGCAACTGCTCCTCTTTTTTCTTTACAACTGCCTCTTTTTCCCATCTTCCCCAATTCTCTGCATGTTCCTTCTCAGCCCATTTCTCCTTTAGTGAATTTGTTATTTTCTAGTGTGTTGCCAATGAGAACACTCCTTCCTACAACAAGAGTGTCTGTTGTTTCCACTTCTATAATTCTTAAATCAATAAAATTTTCTCCGAACACCAGTTCGCTTTGGGGTACGATGTTTCCTTACATGAAACATCCTTTGGGGGTGTAACAACATCTTGAGGATTGGTTTTCTCCATTTGGGCTGTTGGTTCTTGTGTAACAGTAGTGACATCAGTTGTTCTTATGTATCAGCTTCTTTTCATCCCTCGATAGCTTCTACCTCAGCTGTTGGTTCTTGTGTAACAACAGTGTCGTCAACAGGTTCTTGTGGGTCATCTCCTAGGTCGATACACGTGGGATACTTTGTTTCAACTGCTGGTTCTTGTGTATTAGCATCATCATCAATGGGTTCTTTTGTAACAGTTTCCCAGGGTTCAGTCTTATTTTCCCTTGGAATGGTGCTCACTATATAGACTTTGTATCCTAGTTCTACCATTTTTTCCGCAAAAACAGGGCCTTGTGTAGAGTTAGCCTTTATTTTATCTACTACTTCTACTAGGGTATCCAAACCTGGAACCCTAGATTCTACTCTGCTTCCTTCTAATTGTTGTCTTAATTCATTTTCTTATTGTAAAGCTTTAATTCTAAGCAAAAAATATTGAATTCTATCCTTACCTGACAGAGGGTCTTCTTCCAGATGAGGTTGTTCTATATCTTCCTGGTCCCTTGTATCCTAACTTGGTTCCTTGCTAGGCGAAGGTTCTGGTTGTGAATTGACTTTAACTCGTTTCTTTGGTATCCTTCCTCCTATCGGCTTTTTTCAACGATATTTTCTTCATTTTACTCCCCGAGAACTAGTCCCATTATCCAATTTCCTCTATTTCAATTGGGGTATCATGTAATTTAGTTTTCCTTTTCTGGGCACTTCTTGCCTTCTAACTCATAAATTCATCCCAACTTCTGCCTAGTTGTTCCAATGCATCCAGTACAATTAGCTTTATGAGATTGTGATTAGTCACACAGGCTTCTGGTGTATAGAAATTTTCACAGCCATAGACATGTGCTTGAGATTTTCTAATAAGAAATAAGGTAGATTAATAAACTACTTATGTCGCAGGTGAGTCAACAATGGAAAATGGTAGTCGAATACAATCGTTTCCCTCCCTTCACAGGTGATGTACTTGATAATGTACAGGGAAAAATCTCCCCATGGCTCAAGGAGTGATAAGCTATCAAGTCCCCTACCTTTATTTTCCAATTGCTCCTCTCCTCGAAGGAATTATGTCTTGAGAGAGGGGTCATTGATTTTTCTGCCAAACCATTGTTTTCCCACAGTTTGTAGTGATGTCACCCGGGAAATCACTTCTTCTATTACTTCTAGCTTCAACCCCCAGACTTCTATCTGATTTCCACTCAGGTTCTAAGCAAACTCCATAGCCACCGACTCGTTTGATCCCTTAAGTCGTTCGAAGAATTCAATCCATCCTGATTCCTTAAAGACTTGGCATGCCTCAGGGAAATTATCCATTGCATCAGTTGAATTAGGCTCATGTCGTACTGTAGCTCCTCCCATTTCTACCCCAATGCTTTGTATTTTTCACTTCCAATAATTTTGAAGCGGAAACACAATACTTCATTGAGGTCGATGTTGGGGGAGTGAGGCAGTTAATAAAGCGAGGATTTTAGGTTAAGGAGAATCATACACAATTATGGTTTCATTATTGACCTGGATCATGGAGATATGACATTAAATACGTTTTAATTTTTGGCATGAAGGGATAATGATGGGGACGCTTTTAACAACGATTACTGGATTTAAATTCGAGATCATAGATTACGACATGACTTTTTCTCTCCCCCGAGTTTTAATGTGACGTCCTCCTCGGCCGTCAAAAGGTACCATATTAATTTCCATAATTTTTAAATAGAGGGCAGATGTGATATACCTTTAATGACGTGCCTGGCGTGATGTGGCAGGAAAGGATTGGCCAAAGGACAGTGATGTGACCAATCCCGACGGTGAAGTGCTAGTTATGTACATTGCTCCTGTAGCGTCTCACTGATGAATGCTCATTTTTTGTTTGTTTGCGGCTGGCATTCTTGCGCTGATGTGGCTGTTGATGGATGGTCGGTTCTTACATGTGTAACAATAGATCTAACTTTCCATCTCTTCAATTTTTTTTTTTACAAAAGAAAATAATTACAGGGAAAAATTATATAAAAATAACAATCATATTCTAACAGTTCCTTTAACAACATAAAATAAGATATACGTGAATTAAATAATGTTGTTACAATTAATCTTACTGCGCCCCAGAGGGATTTTCACAGTCAAATATTTCTTATAATTTATTTATTTTATTCATTATTTTTATTTATTAATTTTTTTTTTTAGACATGTGTAACAGTTGCCACATAGTGTTTTTCAGCTATTACACTTATTCGAAAATTTAAAATTATGGAAGCACTGGGGGGTTTCCCCTTGCTTCTGTAATATGGAGATCAGAGTCCATGACAATGTTAATAAATAAATCCTTTGAAGCAGGTTTATGATATATCCGAAGACGGTTCCCATTGTGACAGTATTCTTGCACTGTCAATGGTAACTAAGCTTACAGTTCCATTGTCGAAAATTGTATCAACTTCATAAGGACCTAGAATTCTAGTGCAAATCTTACCCTTGAAATCCTTGAATCTTGAATCATATAGGAGATCCCAATCTCCCTTCTGGAAATTCTTCTTTTTGATGAATCTATCATGCCACTTAGCTCTCTGTTGCTGTATTATCTTTGTTTGCTGAATAATCGCTAACCGTTTCTCTTCTAATTCATTGAGCTGGTTCAACCGTTGCTTTTGTGTTGTTGTGAGATCCAAGTTTACTTGTAATGTTGTTCTCAATGTCTTGATATTGAACTCTATGGGGAATAAATGACTTTTACAGTACACCAGTTCGTATGGTGAGAATCCCGTAGTATTCCTCCATGTAGTCCTATATTCCCACAACAATTTTGGAAGTTTATTAGCCCAATATTTCCGGTGGCTGGCCACAGTCTTGGTAAGAATCCCCTCAATAACCTCATTGGTGCTCTCCACCAATATTTTTGCTTGTGGGTGATAAGGTGAAGTGATTCTATGACAAATATTATACTTTCCAACCGAATTTTGAATTCAGTGATGTAAATTTGGGTCCTTCTTCTGTCATTATTTCTCTCGGTATCCCAGAGTGGACAAATATGTCTTCAAACAGAAAGTCTAAAACAACCTGCTCTGTAGTTTTGGTTAATTCTTTTTCCTCAACGCACCTCATGACATAATCTGTGCAAACAAATATATAGGAATTTTGCTAGGATGATGGATTAATTGGTCACACAAAATCCAGAGCCCATTCCTCAAAAGGTTCCAAAAATATTTGAGGCTGTAACGACATCTCATATGATTGCAGTGACTGACCCATTCTCTGGCAACTATCAAACCCTTTCACAAACTTCTTAGCATCCTGAAATATTGTTGGCCAATAGTACCCTGTCGAAAGCACCCTAATCCATTCCACTTGTCTCTGAAGTTCCCTCCACAGGGCTCCTCATGAAAATCTCTAAGAATATCAAAAATTTCGTCCTCCCTGACACAACGTCTGATCTGAAAATCTGGTCCGATGTGATAGAGATTCCCTTCTATCCCTGAATAAGTAGCGCTCTGTTGTATGATCTTTTTCCTTTCTCTAGGGGATAATTATTGTGGGAACTTCCCTACAACAAGGTAATTGGCTATGTATGCATACCACGATGAGTAAGTTGAAATAGAAAAAATATATTCATCAGGAAAAGCATCCTTCGTAGGTACACAATCATCACCAATAGTTAGTCTAAAGATAAAATCAACCACTACATTATCTTTCCCAGGTTTATCAAAAAATCACTTTCATATGCGTGCATGAGCTATATGAAAAGGAGGCACTCAATATATCATAGGGATAACTTTGCTATAACATTGAAATATTATACCATGCATACCTTGTAGTATTCAAATACTTGTGCACCTCCACATATGCAGCTTGTAGTGCTTGTCATCTTTTCATCAGGTGCCTCTTTACCTTTTTATAGATCCAGCTTTTCATTCTTGCATCTCAAATGATACTTAAGAAGGATCCACTTATCACATCTCATCAAGGAGGATAGAAACATCCAAGTGCTCAAATATGCAAGGAGTATAATAAATGATCAATAATCATCATAATCAAATCTAAACAAGAGTAAAGAAACAAGGAAACATCATAATTCAAGGAATACTTATCTTTAAAGAGACATGATCCTCTCCCTCTTGAATCAACCTTTAAGAGCCATCCATAGTCCACATAAAAATGTTGCCTTCAATAAACTTTATCAACAAACAAACCTACTGGAGACTATCCCATCTAGGGCTTCCTTAAATCTATCATAAGTACTTGAGCATATTGTCTATGACCATGCTAGGGTTTCATATATCATATCATATACCAAATATCAAATCCTTTCCATAAAACAAGGTTTATCTCAAACCCTAACCATCAAACCCTTATGTAATAAATACCTATGGTTTTCTTCATACCCTAGAATTATTTTAGGTGGGCCACCATCTTCTTATTTCTTCCATTAAATGTGTCTCCATGGCTTTTCTTTTGCCCAACTCTGATCCCATGTTAATTTTTCATAGGGATGCATTGTCATTTGTTTTGATAGTTGCATTTATTCATTAATACATTAAGTTCACCCCATAAAATTATTGAATTATTGAGATTTACATCATTATTCATCAGCATATGAAACTATCTAGAAAGAACAATATCATCATTAGCAATGCAGTGGAACATGAAGGAACACAAGAAGAAAGGCATGCACACATATATACATTAGGATTGATCTGAGACCAGGGAAAAACCAACTATGGGGAAATCCCTTGCAAATTCTTCTTCTTATATCTTCATCAAATGATTTAGCAAACAAGAGTATAATGATCCATAGATCCATATCTTCATAATGCAACAAAAAAACTAGAACATCCATAATATCACCTTAAACATACGTATACTCAAAGATCCTGATTTTGAGGATTGTAGTGCATTGTCACTAACTATAGTTAAATGTTGGATAATGTTTTCACTATGTTAAACATTGTTGAACACTTCCGCATATTGATCACTCATCTTTAGGTCTTGGACGCATGCAGAGATATTGTATTTGTGTGTCTAAGATAGTTCTGGATGCTACCAGATTATTTTGTGCGTACATTTGGGAACCAAACTGGACTGTGGAAAATTTAGCCTCTCAGATGCACCCGTAAGGCCTTTATACATGCGTCCAAGATATATTTGGATGCTACCATACCATTTTGTGCATGTGTCCAGGGATTAACGCAACCTGATCTGACTTTGAAGCCCTGTACGCACCCTTAATCCTATGTGCCTACTTTTATTGCTTCCTGGATGCTCCAATAAGCCTATGTGCTAGTGTCCCGGGACAAAAAATACTTTGTTGTATGCCTGTGTCTCAGAAATAGAAAACCCTAGATCAAAGTGAGCCTCACGCCTGTGATTTCAAACCCTTGCACAAACTTCTTTTGTTAGACCTATGCAAACCAAGACAAAAGAGAAGAATAGAAGATGGCTTGATCAATGTGTCCAAATGAGTCTGAGGTCTCTTCTATTTATAGGCATTCATGAGGGTCCACTCAGGGTTGGAGCTGACCTAATAAATTCCACATTTGCTTAGGGCCGACCCATTCCATTATACATTAATAAATAAAATAATTCAAAAATCAAGTTCTGCTTAACCAAATAGGGTGATATTTAGGTCGATTTTGGTCCTCACGAAAATATGAATCTATTGAAATTATTATGTTTATCATATGAGCTATCCAAAGTGGAATTCGACAGCAGTTGCATAATTTTAACAAATCCCGCTCTTCCTTGTTTGTTCCTTCCTTCTTGTTTCCTTCCTTGCCTTTCTTGATCCAATGCCAAAGTGCTCCAAGAAAGTTCTAAGTGTCCAAGAGTGACATAAATATAAGAGAATAATAAGATAACTTCAAAATTGAACTGAAAAAAGGTACCAACTAGTCCTCATAAGCCTTTTTATTCATGAGGCCTCGAATTTCTTCAATTTTCCATTATTTTCCTTCATTTTTCTCCCCACATGCAACATGTGACGTTTCGCCTTCCTTTTCTCCTAATTTCCTTTATTTTCATAAATAAATGTGCCAAAAATGCCATTTTTCGTTTCAAAAGCCTTTGTTATTGCCTTTTCCAATTTCCTTAGCCATGATAAACCAATGAACACCATCAATAGGATGTTTTTCCCAACATTTAGCTTGGAATAAGTGTCCCATCAACCGTGGTTATTATTTTTACTTTATTAAATTTTTTTACATGGAATTTTCACCATGGCTATTACAGATTTGAAGGAGGAAAATCTCAAATCTCTTTGGATCAAACACTGATATCTATGGTTCAAGTGATAGAACTCATAATCATCAAAATAAAATGCTTACTGTGGCCATGGGAATGTTATGTCTTCATTTTCACATGCAAACATGAAGTAAAAATCAATAGGGGAATTCATTGTTCCTACTCAATTGTTCTAGATTTCCTTCACGGTAATTAAAAGCATCAGTGATGTCAAGCCATGGTAAAATTTGCAGAGAAAAATCACAACTCCCAGAACAAGGCTCATAAGTGTTTTTCATTCTTCCTTATGCACATATTATCTTTTATTGGTTCCAGGATAATTACGCAAGGTTCCAAGGCATAAAACTATTGAATGACATGTATCAATGTGGACTAAGGAGAAACATAGACTAGTTTTAGTATAGCCAAGTCTTGGTGGTCCCTTCCACATCAAACCATAGTTAAATTACCAAAATAAGATCACACAAACCTTTTGAAATGCACATAAACCATAAAGAGAAATGCCGTCTTGCATAAGGTTAAACATGTGAGAATGAAAGAATGGTGGGCCATGAGTGGTCCACATGGAGGAGACACGAGCTCTGAATTTCTGCAACACCAAAAATAAGAGGACTTGTGGGATTCTTGTTTGTGAGTGATGAATGACACATATGTTGTATTTTTCTTACTTGTAATCAACTTGAATGTTTCTTGGTAGTTTTCCTTATTTCCTTACCCGTAACTCGCAAATATATATTTTTTTTCACCTTTTTGAAAAGGATATATTTAACACCATGCCCCTGGAATGCGATACTTTTTAACAATGTGTAGTGTGCAAAATGTTGTTTTAATTTTTTTTTCCAAGATCTAAGGATGGTTAGTTTGTTCCATTTGCCATTTTCTATTATCCATAAGTTTTACATTCTCTTCATATTCTTCTATAATCCATATCTATAGGGTTTATCAAAACTTTTGATTATGGGATCTAAAAGTACATGAGACACAAGTGAAAGCTTCTCCTTTCTTGAAATTTCATAAGATGACTTTTATGACTCTTTTGAGGCTCAAAGATATTTTGAGAAACAAAATGACAATAAGGCTATTAGCTTGAAGTCTCTTCCTATATTTGTGCTTCTGGCATAACAATTGTTGGTAGAATTATCCAACTTACTAATCTAATGAGGTTGGTGATAATTTATATATCAGGACAAAAAGAAATTTGGCAATGGAAATATATTGTTGTGGCAATAATTTCCCACACTCTATATTTTTGGACTTCTAGGAGATACCCTACCCGACTTTTTGTAGTATCTTGTTGTCTTATTGTGATTATTTTTTAAACTAGATAAGGGAAGGGGTGGGTGTCTTAAACAATGACTAGTACCATTGATTATGAGGATTGATCAATCCTTTATAATTCTGATGTACATTGTGATGACATGTTAGTAAATATATCTCCATTTATTGTAATAATTTTCTAAATATAAGTTATATTTATAGTTTTGAAATGCCTAACATTTTGAGTGGGCACAACACCCATCTCTCCTTCTCAAGGCTTACTTATGCGACCCAACTTGGTGTCACTCTCTATTGGTCCTCAAAAATCAAATCTCCCCTTATAAAGTCTAGTTAGTTAGCCTTGTAGTTCATTCTCTTACTTACTCTTAATTCGTATTGTTACACATCTCCTTATCGAATTCTCTTTGTAAATTTGAGCTGGAGGTGGGGACTTCATTAGATTTCCATCTTCAGATTGTAGGAAAATAGTAGGTGGCCAAAGTGGATGATTAAGAATTCAGGCTTGTAAGTGATCTTTACAGCACCATTAAAATATCCTTAAAGGGATATATTTTGGTCCAACTTACTAAGTATGTATGCTTTCCATAATTAGTTTTTGTAGCTACTGCAGTGGTTTTTTAGGTGGTTCATTCAACTTATTTTTCCTATTAATAAAATGTTTACTTCACAAGTATAAGTTGTTTATGTATCCTTTTTGACATTTTTTGTTAATATTTAAAGGTCAAATCTGGTTGGGATTGGAATCTTGTGCTAGGTTGTCACTCGACATTGAGTTTTTATTTTTCCAATTGTGTAATGTGTTGTAGTTATTGACTCCTACTTGCCTAATAATTTAATGTGTGATATTTCATCATACAAGAAGATTGTTGTTTGTTATTATCCATTGTGAGGTAGATTTTGTCTTTACATTAAAAGTTTGTTTTATGTTCTAGGATGTTTTTAGATCTAGTTTGATATGCAAGAGATGCAAGATTCTCTTCATCTACTTCTAATGTGTGAATCTATTTAGCGCTATGTGGAAATTACCTTCACCCAAAAATATCTTTAGTTTTGATAAGAAGTGAATGCATTCCTAAAAATGGTAATGAAGAGTGTTTGTATGGAATTTTTCAAATAAAGTCAAAGAATCATCAACATGAATTGAATGATGATCACTTCTTCAAAATTTCAAGTCTCCATTACACGAGTTCAAAGTGAAAGGCCAATATTTAAAGATGTTCAACCTTTGTGAGTTTTTTAATATTACTGGAGCTATTACCATGGGTTAGCCCCAGTGAGATATATCCATTCAACTTCAACAATATATGATATATTAATGTTGTTTTTCATGTCATGGTGAAATCAAAAACTTTGTTCATTAAAGTTTTTTACACAATGTGGAAGTATCAAATGAGAAGTATTGACTCATATGGTCATGGCACATGAATTACAAATTAGAGTAGAACAATGAGAGCTAGAAGTTAAAGAAATATTCATGTATTACCTTGGCTACCTGTGAATTTAACACTGAACCCGCTTTAAGATTTATTGCACTAATTTGCTTATTTTTGCGTGCCATTGTTAAAGTTAGGTGAAATTTGCTATTAGTGGCTTTAAGTAAAGAGTATATTATTTGTGGGTCAAAATTAGCCATTCTCATGAGTTTATTTCCAAGCGTGGATTCTTTCATGTGTAAGTGTATAGTGTAGTTTATATAGTAGGAGAAAAAAAGAATGTAAGAATTTGCAACAATAAGTTGGCGATGTATTTTACTTGTTTGTTTCTAGAATTCAATTTATTATTTGATTTTTTTGTCATGTAGACACTATTTACAAAATAAGATTTTTTTTGTCTGTAAAATTAACATAAATTTATCAGTGGTCAATGATTTGAAAATTGTAGCACTGATTCCTTGACAAATATACACAAATCAATATACACTAAACTTTAGTTTCACTAGTCCAAGTCAGTGATTGTTTGGTGGGTTTCTTGGTGTTGAAAATAAAAATATAGAAAAATTTATTTCTGGCATAAATGTTGTGTTGTTGCAATTGTTAACTGCATTATTAATTTGGTTATATAGGTAATTATTGTAAGTATTGAGTTTTGATAAAAAGGATTTAGTTGTATAATTTATAACAACGACATATAGCCTTTTTGTACCTTACATTTTATTTATCTATAAAAAAATGATTTGCATGATTAAAAGATGGATTATATGGAAGACTTCAACTCCTTACAGCACGACCATTCCAATTGCCTCTCTGAAGATATTAAATCTCTAGAATCTACCATAGTTTGACTTTCAGTGACCACTAGTGTGAAGGTATGCATCTTCTCTTTGTTCGAGTATTTTTTTAGTGGTTGCATGTGTTTCTTGGTTGGTTTTGGACACGTTTTTCTGTTGTTCCTATGAATGACTGATTTTTTTACCACTAGACAAGGAGTTTTACTGATATGCATGTTATATAGAAGGATATTTTTAGCATGTAACTTAGTTGGCATGATTGTGCCTAAACTTTTCCTGAAGGTTGAATACTAAGTTCATAAGGTGTTATGTTCTATGGTGACATTTTATTTTCTTTCGCTTTATACATGTCATCTTGACACATAGTGGCCACTATCACCAAACTAAAGAAAACATGTTTGAGTTTCTTACTTTTCTAGGGAAAAACGACATTGGCATCATTGATGATGAGGTATATGTCATATAAATCCTTTATAGTCTACTTTATTTTATATTACGGTGTTCATCGACTTTCATGTCTTCTACCATGCATTGTATCTTCTTTCATTTTAAGAAGAGGAACTTAGTATTGATGGTAAGAAGTAGGAATTGAAGAGGGAGGAGAAAAATAACATCGGAGCGACAAATGTAGAAAGACAGAGAGAGAAGAGAATCGATCTAGTGATACCCTTAAAAGCCAATATCCCACATGAGACACACACATATAGACTGATGGTAAAATATTTAGAGTTGACGAATTCACATGCAACGCCTTTGCAACACAATGATAATGTGTTGACGTGATGAAACAATATTTCACGTGCAAATTGTAGTCCAACCAATATTAAGTTGGAAACTCATATTGTAATTATTGGCATTTTATATGATATCATTTATGTGGTTTAAATTATTTATAGTTGTATTTGATATTATTTAGTATTGTAATTAACATATGTAATTTTTGTGTTTTTATATTAGATGAACATGCACATTGTATGACGTTTGTTTACTTTTGTCGCAAAATCATACTAATTAATTTACGTTGATTAATAATGAACACATAAAATCAATCTAAAACTATTAAAGTATTAGTTTATATTGATTAATGATGAATAAAAATAAAATGAATTTACAACAACTAAATTTTCATTTATAATGATTATTAATGAAAGTAAATGAAATTAATATAAATTATTAAATTAGTAGTTTGTATAATGAATATGAAACTACCAAAAAAGATAAATGACTATTGTACATGATAAATTTGTGATTAAAAATAACGACTAATTTTTGCATATATATGACTATTATTAGTTAATTTACAGTATCTTATAACACAGCTGAAATTTAGCCATATTTGTTTGGCAGGAGAAATTTTAGGGGCTAATATTCGTAGGTGGGCTAATTTTCCATACTTTTTCAAAAAAAAAAAAGATTCGTGAATTTCGAATTTTTTAGGATAAATTCGCCCAAATTTTATATTATAAGAATATTTTACCTTTGAAATTGCCAAAAGTTTATAGATACTATACAAAATAATTAGAAATATGAATATTTTTACAAAAGTATCACCAAGCCTTTTACCATTTGCATGTTAGGGACTAGTAATATTCGCCAAGATTTCTAAACTTTAAGATAAATTTCTATCCTTAAAATTTTCCATGTTCTTTGGTCATTAATTGGTTTCAAATCATGATTAAAATTTGCATATATAAGACCATTAGTAGCTAATTTATAGTATCTTATAACACGATCAACATTTTGGTCATATTTTTGTGGTCATTTATTGGTTTTCTCAGGTAATCATGTAGTAGTATATTTTGTTGTGTATTTGGTCATTAATTTTAACAATTAATGACTAAATCAATGACTAAATTAATGACCAAATTTATTACTAAATATACTAGACGATAAAATTGATACACCAAATTAACGACTAAGCTAAATATGACTATTATTTGCTGCTGTTCAGTCTTTCTTTTATGTTAAATTGTTCATAAAATTAACATGAAAAACACTTATAAGACTCAATAACTTGCAAGAGGACTTGAACTCTTAAACACATGTAAGACATTGGTTTTAAAATCTGAAAGAGGAATTAGCACAACAATACTAACATGTCTTCATCAGATCATATATATATATATATATATATATATATATATATATATATATATGACTATTAGTAGCTATTTACAATATCTTATAACACGACTGAAATTTAGTCATATTTCTTTGGTCATTAATTGGTTTCAAACGATGACTAAAATTTGCATATATAAGACTATTAGTAGCTAATTTATAGTATCTTATATCACGGCCAACATTTTGGTCATATTTCTTTGGTCATTTATTGGTTTTCTCATAATCCGGATTTTATGCAGGAACACAACAGAATACACATATAGCCATAGATACAGAGATGCAACGAAAATAATGCTTCATTTTATTAATAAAAAAATGACTGCAATAAGCTTACAAACATAATGGAAACAAGCTAGGGCACTGACTCTGTATCTCTGAGAAGAGAAATGGCGTACACAGACCTCTGAAATGTGCTACATTGAGGGTGGCAGGCCTATTACAGACATAATGGAAATAGATGAGTTAGGGTACTGGCAGCGTATCCCTGAAAAGAGATGTGGCAGCTACCAGCCCCTGAAATGTGTTACAATGCATATATGATGGAGATGTGGCGAGCTAAGGCACTGGTAGCGCTTATCTCTGAGAAGAGATGTGTCGGCTCCCAGCCCCTTGAACTGTGTTACAATACAGACATGATCCGAACAAACGAGCTAGGGCACTTGTAGTGCTTATCTTTGAGAAGAGATGTATCGGCTCCCAGCCCCCTGAATTGTGTTACAATGAGGCTCGAAGGCTTATTTATTGTTGGCATCCGATCTTCGTTTGACGTGAACCATACCTCGTTAGAAATATTTATTCGAGGACTACAAATTTTGAGTGAGCAACATCGGTCTATGGACCCATGTTGCTCCCGATTTTCCCAAAAAACGTCATTTAGGGCCTCAAAACGGCTCCGAAAGTTCAAGACCCGAAAAACTGCTAAAAATAGTAAGTTGTGCCGAAACTGAAAAACTGAAAGAGACAATGGTGAGGCCCCAAGTGGAATAGGTGGGTGACCACCAATATCCACCTGGATCATTCCTCCCCTCTTAGGAAGCAATGGTCCCCGATACATCTCCTTAGAGATAAGCGCTACCAGTGCCCTAGCTTGCTTGTCCCATCATTTTAGTTCTGTAACACAGTGGGGAGGACTGTAGCCATCACACCTCTTCTCAGGGATACACTACCAGTGCCCTCGCTCGCTCATTTTCATTATTTCTCATTGTAACACAGTTCAGAGGTCTGTAGCCGCCACATCTCTTCTTAGAGATATGCCTACCAGTGCATTAGCTGTTTATTTCAGTAATTTGTTTTATTAATAAAATGAAGCATTATTTCCGCGACATCTCTGTGCTTATGGTTATATGTGTATTTTGTTGCGTTCCTGCAATAAATCCGGATCAGTGGTATCAGAGGGGGTCTCCTCTTTCTCTGTTTTTCTTTGCATGTCCCCAACGTGGCCAGGGTATAAAGAGTTCAACCTCGCAACCTCGACAACCCCCCATGGCAGAAGGAAAGAAAGACGAGGGAGCAGGAGATCCTATCAAAATCTTGCTCGAGGAGGCCCTTGAGAAACAAAGGAACGCGGTGATGGATAAATTTTCCCAGATCCTTCAATGGCTGCCCACTGATGGCACATCTACATCCAGCACGTCTGCCAACAAGTCCGCGACATCCTGGACAAATCTAATACCAAGTTCAGCAAAATCCCCCCCCCCCCCCCCCCCCCCCATGGAGGAACTTAACACAATGGAGACCATTGCTTCCTAAGGAGGGAGGAATGATCCAGGTGGATATCGGTGGCCTCCCACCTATTCCATTTGGACCCTCAACATCAATTCTTTCAGTTTTTCAGCTTCAGCACATCTTACTATTTTTAGCAGGTTTTCGGGTCCTGCATACCCAGAGCCGTTTTGGGGACTTAATGATCCAGGTGGATATTGGTGGCCACCCAACGAGTCCATTTGAACCCCCACCATCAGTTATTTCAATTTGTAAGTTTTAGCACAACTTACTATTTATAGAAGTTTTTCGGGTCGTGAACTTCTGGAGCCGTTTTGAGGCCCTAAACGACGCTTTGTGGGAAAACAAGGACAAACATGGGTCGTAGACCAATGTTGCTCACTCAAAATTTGTAATCCTCAGATAGATATTTCTAACGAGCTATTGAGCGTGTCAAACGGAGATCGGATGCCAAAGTTACATCCCCGGGAAGTTGAAACACCAATTTACCCAAACGGGACCCACAGTTTTGGCACTTCATCTCCTAGGGTTAGGTTTTTGGACGTTTCAGATTTTACATTGTTTCTCAACAATAAATAGGCCTTCAAGCCTCATTGTAATACAGTTCAGGGGGCTGGGAGTCGATACATATCTTCTCAGAGATAAGCGCTACCAGTGCCTAGCTCGCTTGTCCCATCATTTCAGTTTTGTAACACAGTGGGGAAGACTGTAGCCATCACATCTCTTCTCATGGATACACTACCAGTGCCCTCGCTCACTCATTTTCATTATTTCTCATTGTAACACAGTTCAAAGGTCTGTAGCCGCCACATCTCTTCTCAGAGATATGCCTACCAATGCCTTAGCTGTTTATTTCAGTCATTTGTTTTATTAATAAAATGAAGCATTATTTCCGCTACATCTCTGTGCTTATGGTTATATGTGTATTCTGTTGCGTTCCTACAATAAATCCAGATCATCTCAGGTGATCATGTAGTAGTATTTTTTGTTGTGTATTTGGTCATTAATTTTGACAATTAATGACTAAATTAATGACCAAATTTATGACGAAATATACTACTAGACGATAAAATTGAGACGACCAATTAACGATTAAGTTAAATACAACTAAAAGTTGGTCGCATTATAAGATATTGTAAATTAGCCACTATTGATCACTAACTGAATAATGATCATTTATATGCAAATTTTAGTCATTTTTTTAGTATCTGGTTAGCCTTTTTGTACTACTGTTTTTTGATGGTTTTCTAAGTTGGTTTTGTGGTTTTCTAAGTTGTTTTGAAGGGGCTTTTTTATGATTTTCTTTGTTGGTTTTGTGATTTTCTAAGATTTTTTCAAGGTTTTTTTTGTCGTTTTGGTAGTTTTTGTATGATTTTTATTTTTTTTAATTAACCGATTTTCACGGTTTTTGTACATGGTTGTTTCTTTAAAATAATTTGTTACATCTTGCAAAAAAATTAAATAAGAAAAGCAAAGGATAGAGTACCTACCTTCGTTTGAGCCTCCGCGATATTGGCAAGGTAGTTGACAAGATTGATTTGAATGCTCCATTGTTCGATCGAGCCCCAAAAACCTCGATCAAGCTACTCTTAAACTCTCAGTCGAGCTCTCGCGGTTTGTGCAAATGACGCACATGGACTGCGAGAGCGGTATATATATATATATATATATATATATATATATATATGCTCAAGCAAGCCCTAATACTCGATCAAGGTTTATTTTTTAACCCTTGATTGAACCCTTAAATTTTCCACCTAAACACACACTCTTTTGCCAAAACATACAACCAAGTTCCAACTAATATTCTTCTAAATCCTTAAAACTTGATTCCATATTATCTATACCTTAAACACATAAGATTCTACATTCAAATCTATACTTTAAACGCATTAAATTCTACATTCAAAACATTTATGCAAATTGATTCCATATTATTTATACCTTAAACACATAAGATTTTACGTTCAAATCTATATTGTGAACGCATAAAATTCAACATCTATACTAAAATATTTATATTTGTGATTTTTTTCTTATACAAGAAAGTTATAAAATATTATTTAATTTATTTTAAAGTTAAATAAAACAATTTTAATAAATTAATTTTTATTTTAAATTTTAAATTTTATTATTTTTTAATTTCTTTGACATATATATAATTATAATAAAAACTTAATTTTTCTAACATTATTTTTTTGGGTGGCTGAAAATTTGTGAATCGTAAATAAGAGATTATGGCATTCTTACAAATGTTTATAATTATGGAACCTTATTTGATATTCTCAGTGAATTATGTTGCCAAAAGAAATAAAAGAAAACGCTTACAAAATTTACACAATTTTTAAAAATATAATTTTTACTATAAAGTTAAAATTTAAAATAAATAATAAAAAATAAAATAAGTAATTATATAAATTTAAATTTTATTATATTGAAGTTTAAAAGTCTTGGTATTTTTTATATATATTTAGATATTTAAATTTAGTTGATTTAAAAATATTAATTATTTTGTTTTAAAACAATCGTTTTATGTTTTTTTAATAATAACACAATAATAATTTCATTTATTTTTAATACATTAATAAGTTAAATATAATATTTTTAATTATTTTATTATATTTTATGTTCAAAAGATGTAGGGATGGATCATTGATTTTGGTTTTTTGACCAAATCTTAATGATGTGATTAATCCGAAAAACATTTATCTACATTATGGATCACAAAAATCAAGTCTAATATTTTTAAAATTATTAGAAATCAGATATCATTTTTCAGGATTCAACTGCGTTAAGTAAGTCATTCTTCATCCCTGTGAGCATCACCCGATGCAATGAGTGCTAAATGGACTATTCAAAAATCATGAGAAATTAGTCATTTATGACTACCTCTCATGGAAATGGTCATAGATGAATGAGTTATTTTAATGCAGTTGAATCCCAAAAAATGATATCTAATATAATGCACTGCGAAAACCCCTAATACTTAAAATACAAAGAGTAAAGGGGGCTCTACTTGAATGGTTGTTACACAACATTTTGTCACTGTCCCTGCAATCCCCATCCCCCACATTGGAGGACCATTTCTGTGACTTATATGAAGTGTCATGCCTTGTAAAAAGTGTCATTGCATCCCTTGCCATGAGAAGAACATTTCCTCTGTTGAATTTTCCTAGAACAGACCATCAAAAACACATGCTTTTGAGTTGGCGCTAGTAGGAAGTTATGGCCTTGCGCCGATAAAGGAAATTAACACTGGACCCCGTGCCCATTGGTGCTCTGTCTCAGTGAGTGGCCTGCGTCGAGCTATTTTTGGAAATTTTTTTAAATATAGAAGTGAAGTTTCCAAGCTAACTACTTTGAGAGTGAGTCAACTTGGGTTGTTCGACTGAATAATGTCGAGCACCTTCCTTTGGCTTCTTGTTTCCTCCTTTTGGGGGCAACTTCCCAAAGGATAAGGCCTCCCTTCCACCATTTGAGGGATCCCAACCTCCTCCTCTCCTTCTATAAATACACCTCTCTCACATAGATGCGACTAGTTGAATAGGAATTTCTGAACATTTTCCTGAAACAGTCTGATATAGTTAGTGTGAGATAGAGCAGAGAGAGACCCCAGTCGAGAGAGAGCTTAGGCTTATTTCCTCGCCACGTCCAAAGTCCTCGACGAATGCTCGAGACACTTTTTGATTGGACCCACTAAAGGAGGCTGCAATGTCAAGGCTTCGGTTGCAATCACTTTCTTTCTCTTAATATATACATGACTGATGTTTTGATTCCTATCTTGCATTGATGTGATTTATCTTACGCAATACGTTTAATTCTCCTTGACTAATTAGCTAGTTATGAATGCAAAAATTGTCTTGTATGCTGCTTTTTTCTTTTGATCTTCGTGCAGGCACCTGAGTACTATTGCTAAAGGATCGTGACGTGTCGGGACAAGGATCAGGAGACCATTGTTACAACTACGACAATCGCGTTAGATCACAAGTAGGAAAATCTATCCTGACTTATTTCATTCATTAACTAGGAATCGACACATTAGCATGTCCTCTTACTGCTAGACCCACCCTAGGGCTAGAGGGATTGCCTCTATCCGCAAAGGGGATTTACCTACACAACAAGTTGGCGACTCCGCTGGGGATCAGTGTTTGTTTGTCATCTCGTTGTTTGTTGAGCGTTTGACTTGTTGAATCGACTTTGGTCGTTTGATTGTTTTTCTTCTTTGCTTGACTTGCTTGACTATTTTAAACCATCTTGTTAAGTTCCAGAGTGTCAAGTCTCACCTCTACTCAGTGGTTTTATCTTTTTCCCATAGTTTTCTAGCTTGGCGCGGTTTTTCCTTGAATAGTCGTGCCAATTGGTGCTTGTTGCTTTTGTCACAGGTGTGCCAACCCTTGTTAGGCACGGATTACAGCCTGACAGTCGCACTAATCCTGTAGGATTTGATTTAACCTCTTTTCTAAGTTTTTTCAGTAGTTCTTGGATATGAATTGGTTCTTTGCCTTGAAATTTGTCTTTTGAGATTGTTTTGACTCGATAATATCGATTTTCTCAGCTGTTTGTCCATTATCTTATTAATGGAGTTTTGTAGCCCTAGGGTTTCTAGGTGTCTTGTGCTATTCGTTCGGCTCTCTCCTCACTGAGCCTTCTGAGTCAAGTTCGAGTCACTTTGGGTTTTGTCATTTCAATTCGATGAATAATTGTGTTAGTCTTTCTCGATTATTTGTGTCTTAATTGGTTTGTTGGATGACCACTTTTGTTTTTGTTTGAATCTCCATTTCATCACTTCGATCATAGATCACATTGCTCGTTGGATCGTTTCGAAAGCCCTTCGTTTTCTTAGAAGAGTGCATCCTTGTTTTGAGTGCGTTTTATGTTTGTATTGCATTTGGTTTATTTGTTTTATATCTTTAAATTCGTAGTGCTCAAAACTAGTGTTTGATTTTCTTTTTAGTGTAATAGTGCACTGTGTGCTTTATTCATCTAAAAAACAAAAAAAATTGCATTCCTTCGCTTGAATCGAAAATGAAAAGTTCTTTTGCATAACTAGCTCTTAGAAAACTACGAAAGAGTTTTCGTTTTATCATTTGGTTGTATTAGATGCATTAGTGAAACTCATCTTATGTTTTCATTGATTGCTACTTTGTTAAAGATTCCTATCCTTCTCTTAGCCAACATTCATCGAACGGAAATGATGTTCTTTTTCATGTAGTATGCATTTAGGAATTCGAGATCACATTCGGTAAGGCCTTGAAATCGAAACATTAATTCAAGATCAACCTTAAAATAAATTCAATCAACCTAAGGAAGCATTGAAACCTAACGTACATAGTTTAGAGGTATAGGCTAGTGACATGTTCCGACATCATTAAACCTAGTAGCTGTCGTTTTCCATTTGGCATTAGACAGCACTAGTACGGACTTGTGCTCCTCATACCGTCGCGTATATAAAGGGAGAACCTCATAGGTTACAATATTTTATCCATAAGAAGCTGAGTCTGCCGCTCTGTAACCGTGATACATCGAACAAAGCATTCAGGGAGACTACCTGTACATATGTCAAATCCTTGGTCATTTCTCTTTCATTTGATCACCAAGGTGTATATGGCAGTTCACTGAAACTTGGTACACCCTCTTGCTTAGATTACCTAAGTAGTCATTTTGATCTTTTCGTGACTCTCTAAAAGTGAAAATATCATTGAGCACTTGTCCTTTCACGCTCGTTCAATTTGAAAGTGACTAGAGTCATCTTTTGCATGTTTCTCGACTCTTAAAACATGAAACATCAAAGTTCCATTTCAATGTCATAAAATTAACTTCCTACGATCACATGCTCGTTAAATTTTTTCTGCTTGGCTTGTTTTTGTAGTTCCTTAGTGTTTGATCTTGAAGCCTCGAATAGGCTATCTCGTTTTCTTCCTGTGTTGAAATATTGTCACGGTGGCGGAACCGCCAGTTTCGTCGTCTTCTTCACTGCCTCCTAGCAGTAGTCCTTTTCCTAACGTTTCTTTGGAAACACCTCAATCCACTAAGTCTGTCGAGTTTTCGCAGCCTATTCTCTTGAGTTTCTTGCCTCTCGCTACCCGGTCTCCTCCTGAATGGTCGATTGATTTCAATTGGCCATCTCAGGTTGCTTGGTATGGTTTTGGGAGCGAGGAATAATTCCCTCCTCTTACTTCAGGATCGCCATTATTAGCCGTTGATTTACCCCCTAGTCCTCGTCTTTTTTTCGACGATCTTACGACCTCGTCAGATATGGATTCTTCCAGTCCTGTTGCCAGTGAAGAACTGCATGTTTCTATAGGGGAATATCAAATTTTCCCAGAATACTTCCCGTATGTCTCCAGTCAACCTTCCCCCAATCAGTGTCTCTTCCACCCGGTTATTGTACTTTGGGTTAGATCATTTTTGGTGTAGCATCCATGGCATAATATAGTATAGTGGCTCCCACTAGAAGCTCGGTTTTTCCTACATTAGGAATGTCGCCTTCGACACCCATCTCTTCGCCCAGTGTTACATCTGTCCCAGTCCGACCTATCATTTGTGTGGCTTCATCTGCACTGGTTGTTAGTACGACTTAGTCATCACGGTCTACTACTGTTCATAGGTATATCTTTATCCATCCCATGTTTCCTGTTAGGCCCACCGTGAGTTGATCGCAGCCTCACGCTGTGGAAACCCATCCTACGTGCACTGCACCTGTTGGAACGGGGTTCCCTAAGCTGCATTTTTTATATAATTTTGTAATAGTTGGTCTTGCGTAGGGGTTTTGGGGCGGGTCAAAGCCCCCAATGTTTTATAATGGGTTATAGGGTAAACCTAGGGTCCACAAACCATGGTTTGCGGACCATAGGATAGCAAAGGCTATGATGATATAAATAGATAGATAGTTGGGTCTAGTAGGTAAGAAGAAGTAAGATTGATGCTACGTATGAACTGTTGAGATCTTTCTTGGGTTGTTTTGGGTAAGGTTTCCTGCTGGCTGTGTGCGTGGAGATCCTCAGTCCTGCTATGTGCGAACCCCACTAGTTGTGTGTGCGAGCTGTGTCGGGTTGTAATTGGGTTTTTGGATGCTAATGAATGCGGAATATATTTGAAATATCTTGTGATATCTTGATTGATCATGTTTATTACTGAAGTACATCTGTGTTATTGATTCAAGCTTTGAATGTATCTGTGATCTATGAATTAGTTGCGATTATAATGTTCTGTGATGGTAATTGCTGATGCACATGTGGATGCGAAGGTATTGATCAGATTTGTTAATGGTAGTAGCTTTGTTATGGGTATATGATAATTATACTGTTAAATCCTGATAATAGACCCGTTCTATGCGAACCTGGTAGTTCAATGAAGATTTTCCTTAATTACCTACTCTCTCCCAGGGTGCGGAAACTTGGTTCCAACACCCTTCCATACTACTTCGGGTGAGACCTTGGCTTGCGACAGTAGGTCATTGCCGAAAAGGCCAGTAGTATAGGGGTTTGTTGGCAAACCTTAACCTTCGAACTTGGGTCAGGACCCCTCAAGCCAACAAATGCTTCTGTTGCTGGGACCGGGAGCATTTTGAGAGAGAGATTGGGTAATGACACGAGGCCATTGGAAACTTGAAATTGGAGATCGAAGACTGGTTTGAAAGACAGATTCAGGAATTTTCTTTAAAAAAGAATCACAGCACGAAGCTAACAACTGAGAAGTGGGAAAAAAAATACATTTTTACCGAAGTATATGAAATTTTCTTTGTAACTTTTGCGCACGAGCTCCAAGAGTGGTTAGCAAGGCTTGTAGAATTCCAGACGTGTTGGAAAGACGATCAGATTACGTAGTGGATTCCGGAATTAATTCAACAGTTGGAGAATACTAACAACACAATCACCTGTATGGTTGATCATTGGGTGGATAATGTGCTAGGAGGGTTTGTAACGAAATTCACAATCGATCAGTTTGTATCTTACTATGAGGCGGAACGAAGGTTCTTCAAAGGATTTTGAGGTAAGTTATTGCGAACGTTTCCATTGCTAATTAAAATATTACTATGAGAAAAAGGTGTTCTCTGTAGCCACACCGAATGAATGACCTCTAATCAGAGTGAGAGTACCACACGAAGTAGTAAGTACTACTGAACCAACCAAGAAGGGGATATATCCATCTACAGTCAATTAAGAGAGTCGGCTACGCACGCAGGAAGTAGTCCTCCGGCTACACCACCTTCAAGTCAGCATAAGGGAAGGAACTCCCCCACACCTCCGCCACCATCGGAAGAAGATATGGCCGCACATATGAAACTACCCACCTTCAAGGGTGTAGGAGACGAGGATATGGACCGATTTTGGTTCGTAGCAGAATCAGTATGGACTGCGCAAAATGTGGCTACTGATGTTGTAAAGAGGGCGCAGATATCCCTTGCCTTTGAAGGAAGGGCCCTAGATCGGTACATGGGGTACGTAGGCCAGCATGTGGATCCCTCTATTCAAAAGATTAAGAATGCTTTAAAACAATAGTTCCGGAAGCCTAAATCTGATTCTCAGTTGGTGGTTGACTTGAAAGACTTTAGACAAGGATCCATTGAGTCGGTATGGGAGGTTGATCAATAACTGAAGAAGGTTATCAGGGATGGGGAATTTGAGTATGATGATAGACATCACAAGGAATGGTTCATCACCTTGCTATTGCCTCATCTGCATGGACCTATGGGTCAGTAAGCGATTGAGACGCAAGAGAAAGCCTTGGAAATTGCTATGAAGCTAGAAGCTGTGCCAAGAGATGATGCCCAGTTTGGGGTACAGTAGATCCAGGGACAGTTGGATGCAATGCACCTCGAAATCCATAATCTATGGAAAGAGCAAGGAAAAGAAGCTAGCCCAGATGTATGGTGCATAAGATGCAGGGTGTTCGGCCACACCAAGGATCAGTGTCCTCTGCTGGCGGACTACATGCAGGCTGGGGGGCCCAACCCATTGTGTCCTAAAGAGGCTGCGGGGCCAAGTAGTTTGACATTATGATGCGCTGACTCTCGCGTTGCCGAAATACATGATACCAACCACTGCCCCCGTCTTGGTGCTTATGTTCCAAAATTGAAGCAAAAATGGTGTTGCTTCTACTCATATGTGGGACATGACGAACATAACTATTGGACATATGACTTAATGATAGACTGAGGAAACCTATACAGGGTACAAGCTGACCCTTCTTCACCACTTTCTCCCTCAAGCATAGGAGGATCCCTAGCCAGAGGCAGAGGAGGGGGAAGGGGTGGAGGCGCAGGTTGGAGGAGAGGGCAAGTGATCTGTTACAACTGTGGAGAAATAGGGCACTTCGCATGGGACTGTCCGAACCCTACATGAAAATCTTGCTGATATTTTAGACAATTGGATCATGTGATTGAAAATTACCTAGTACTGATAGCAAAAATGCAAGAAAAACAATAGACACCAACACAGAATGTGCAGAGGGTTAAGGCGGAACCGCGCGATGAGGGATCGAGTATTAATGTCATAACACGCAATGACATGGCTACTCAAGGATCTGAGGAGAAAGTTGCGGCTGAAACCCTTATCTGGAAAGCTACTATCAAACAAGAAATATTGGACCTACATAAGGAGAAAGAAACCTTCATTGAAGCTCGTAAAGACTTTACCAAGGATGAAGCATCTACTTCCAAGGCTCCAACAAATCTAAGAGCGGACAACGAAGTTAAACCATTCCTAAAGGCATGTATGAAGCTGCTATGCAACCAGAAGGTAGTAGAAAATATTCAAGCACTGATAGACAGTTGCGCAGAAAGAACTGACCCTCCCATAGACGTCAAAAATGTTCACAAAATGTACAAGCATAAGAAATGCACTGGGCGGGAAATTTGGCTAACAGCGCAGATCGATGACTATGAAATGGATTAGGTCATCCTGGATCTGGGATCTAATGTAAAAATCCTGCCCAAAAAAACATGGAAAAGGATGGGAGAACCTAAGCTGAAATGTTCCACTATACATCTGTGCATGGCTAACCAGCAGAATATCATACCGTTTGGGAGACTGTCAAAATTTATGGTAGATATCGCAAGGGTTAAGGTACACGCAGATTTTGAAGTAATTCAGATTGTGGAAGATGCGGACCCTTATCCTACACTTCTGGGATTGGATTTAATGATAGACATGGGAGGCATTATCAATTTGAAGAAAATAAGCATGGTTTTTGAGAATGAGGGTACGAGAGTGACAGTTCCTTTAGACCCTACGGAAGGAGAGTGGTATACAGAGCCTGTGCATGAAGAAGACAATGTGGATCATATTTAAAAACTCACCACCTGGGACGAAAATTGGATTAATCCTATAGCTGATGGTGTGCTCTGCTGGGAGAAAGACAGTGAATGCCTCTCTGACTCTGACGGGGAGATTGAAAATTGGAAGAATTAGTTACATGATGTATCTGCGCTACGATGTCTTAGGATCACAAAGAACTTCCAGTGTATCTCCTCAAAGGTAAGAGAGTTTCCTTATTTTGATGGGTCTGGTAGTATTAGGTATTTTCTGAGAATAGTTGAAGCAGAAGTCCCCAGGGAGCGAAGAATGTGGGCAGTTAAACTAGCCATGCGCGCAACCCCTGCACAGTGGTGGGAAAATCATAAGGGGACATTCTAGGATTGGGAGGAATGCCACGAGATAATGATCCTACTGTTCGAACCCCTGGTTCACCTACGCATGGAGACTTTCCTTGGCCAAGGAGACCTGCGCAAGAACTTGGCCACATGGATGGAGGTATGGTGTGAAAGGACCATGGACGAATGGGTCCACTTGTTTAGTCATGCCTTGGGTCCAATACCCACTGCATGGTATTTGGATCTAGAACTACATCAGCGTATCCACCACTGGGAGACCCTGAAGGATGATTTTTTGGGGACGTTCGGGTTGATAGGTGGAGCTGAGGCACTAGACGAGACCCTGCAGGATATAGATGCCCTAGTATTTGATGAATCAAGACCGCGTGTGGAGTACGGGGCACCAGCTTGGGACACATAGATGCAGGATATTGTTAACTGCCGCGATCTATCAATGGAGGAATGTGATGAATAGTTGCGAAATATCAATATCTTGGAATCAGAGGGAGAATGCACAGTCACTGGACCCCCGCTGCAGACTGTCAATGTGACCAAGCCTCTTAAGTTAAAAGAATTCAACATCGGAATATCAGAATAACCTAACCTAGCTAAAATTGGGGACTACTGGGATGATGATATTGTTGGGAAAGTCGTCAAGCTTCTCATGGAGTACCAGAACCTATTTCCTACGAATTCTCAGAACTTGAGGGGATTACAGGGGACCTAGGGGTCATGCGCATCACTTTAAAACCAGATGCGCGCCCTGTTAAGCATTGACGTTACCGATTGAACCCCAAGTATAACCAGAAAGTCAGGGAAGAAATTGAAAAAATGATAGCCATAGGTATCATCGAACCGGTAGAACAGTCAGATTGGGTATGCCCTATGGTGGTCCAGGAGAAAAATACTAAAGGAGAAATAAGAATATGTGTTGACCTGCGCAAATTGAACAATGGCTGCGTTCATGATCCCTTCCCTACACCATTCTCTGATGAAATTCTTGATAGTGTAGGAGGGCAGGAGGCATACTCATTCATTGATGGGTTCTCGGGCTACCATCAGATTAGGATCGCACCTGAAGATCGTAGAAAAACTAAGTTCGCCACTGAATGGGGATCCTTCCAATACATCGTCATGCCATGTGGGCTCAAGAATGCCTTTTCCATATTTTCGCAGGTGGTGGTCGTAGTATTCAAGGAATTCATCCACATGTTCTTGAAGGTATATTTTGATGACTGGACAGTATTTGGGTTGTTAAAGAATCATGTCTCGAACTTGCGCATGATGTTGGACACTTGTAGAAAGCACCAAATTTCCCTAATATTAAGAAGTGCATCTTTTGTGTACCCTTTGGGATCTTGTTAGGCCACATAGTTTTTTGGCAGGGACTAATGGTGGACCCTGCTAAGGTAGCAGTTATTATAAACCTGGCAGCTCCTACAACTAAGAAACAACTGTGCTCTATCCTCGGGCACACGGGCTACTATAGGAAGTTCATTCAAGGGTACGCACTGATCATGGTGCCCATGAAGAATTTGCTAAAGAAGGAAGTTTCCTTTTTTGGGATGCGAATTGTCAGAAGAGTTTTGAGCTACTCAAGGAAAAGATGGTCTCTGCACCTATCCTCATATTTCTTGATTGGGTGAAGGTTTTCCATGTCCATGTCGATGCTTCAGGGATCGCCCTGCGAGCTGTCCTTACGCAACCTAGGGAAGGGGACATTGACCACCCGGTTGCAATTGCTAGTAGAAAAATCTCTAGTGTGGAGCATAACTACTCCACTACTGAGCACGAGGGGCTGGCCATGGTATATGCCCTGCAAAAATATCGGCATTATCTGTTGGGGGGGCACTTCAAGATGTTCACAGACCACTCAACTTTGAAGTGACTAGTGAATAAGCCTGTGTTGGGGGGGAATATTTTCCGATGGATATTGCTATTTCAAGAATATGACTTTGAGATCATCGTGAAGCCGGTGAAACTAAATGTTGGGTCAGACCACTTATCCCAAATCGAGAGTGGTGAGGAACCGAACAACCTAGAAGAATGACTTCCCGATGCGCAGCTGTTTGCTATTAAGGTGGTTGATGCGCACTTCGCCGACATCATTGACTTTTGAACTATGGGGATGGCGCCTGTAGAATATTCGGTACAACAGAAAAAAGAGTTGTTAATCCACGTAATGGACTTTACCATAATAGCGAGCCACTTGTATAAGCTGGGAGCTGATGAGGTACTGCGAAGATACGTTCTGGAACATGAAAGACATGCCATCTTGGCAGAAGCCCATGGTGGCATAGCACGAGGTCACTACGTAGGGAAAGGGATGACGCAGAAGATCTTGAGAGTTGGGCTATGGTGGCCCACACTGCATAGTGACTGTCATGACTATTGCAAAGCCTGTGATAGATGCCAAAGGATAGGAAGACCATCGTGCAGAGACGAAATACCCTTGCAGCTGCAGATGGCCCTGTAAGCGTTTGACAAATGGGCCATAGACTTTGTTGGGCCCATCAACCCTCCAGGGAAGAATACAGGTGATCCAGGTGGATATCGGTGGCCACCCACCTATTCCGTTTGGACCTGCACCATTAATTCTTGTAGCTTTTCACATTCAGCACAACTTACTATTTTTAGTAGGTTTTTGGGTCCTGCACTCCTGAAGCTATTTTGGGGCCTTAATGATCTAGGTGGATATTGGTGACCATCCACCTATTCCATTTGAACCCCCACCATTAGTTTGTTCAGTTTTTAAGTTGCAACACAACTTACTATTTTTAGCAGTTTTTCGGGTCCTGAACTTCTAGAGCCGTTTTGAGGCCCTAAATGACATTTTTTGGGAAAACCGGGAGAAAAATGGGTCCATGGGTTGATGTTTCTCACATCGAAAGTTTTAACCCTCTGATAGATCTTTCTAATGAGGTATTATATGCGTCAAATGGAGATCGTATGCTGAAGTTACGTCCCCAAGAAGTTGAAACACCAATTTACCGAAACGGGGCCCATAGTTTTGGCGCTTCATCTCATAGGGTTAGGTTTTTGGACGTTTAGAGTTCTCCATTATTTCTCAATAATAAATAGGTCCTCGAGCCTCATTCTAACACATTTCAGAGGTCTGTAGCCGCCACATCTCTTCTTAGAGATACGTTACCAACACCTTAGCTAGTTTATTTCCATTATGTCTATAAGCATATTTCAGTCATTTGATTTTAATAAAATGAAGTGTTGTTTCTGCTGCATATCTGTGTTTATGTCTATTTTTGTATTTTATTGCGTTCTTGCATAAATCCGAATCAGTGGTATCAGAGAGGTCTGCTCTTTCTCTGTTTTTCTTTGCATGTCCCCAACGTGATCAGGGTATAAGGAGTTAGGGCTCGAACTGGTTGAACCCTTGCAAGATCAGCCTCGCAAACCCTGACGACCTCCCATGGTGGAAGAAAAGAAAGATGAGGGAGCAGGAGATCCTATCAAAATATTGCTCGAGGAGGCCCTCGAGAAACAAAGGAAAGTGATGATAGATAACTTTGCTCAGATCGCTCAATGAATGCCCACCTACGACACATCTGCATCCAACAGCCACTCTTGAGGCGCCACTCCCTTCAAGGTACAAGTAAACTTTGACATTCCTGTATTTGAGGGCAGATAAATGTAGACGCCATAGATAGATGGTTAAATTTGCTGGAAGGGTATTTCTCGGTCCATGATTTCTCTGACCGAGAAAAGATTATTTTTGCACTCCTCAAAGCCGCTCCCCATGTCAAAGACTGCTGGGAAACCTACTGTGAGCAAGAGGAAGAAGGGGAACCCTCTCTGTTCTCAGCCACACCCACTTGGAATTCGTTCCAAGACAGCATCAAGGAACAATATTACCCCGTGGGGAGCTATGAGGACAAATACATCCAATGGACCACATTGCGGCAACAAAGGGATCAATATGTGCACGAACTAACGAATTTGTTCCATACCCTGTGCACAAAGTTGGGTATTAAAGATTCATAGATACATTTGGTGCTCAAATACCGTGGCTATCTGCACAAACAAATTCAGGAGGAAATTAAGTTCCTCAACATTACAGCGCTTGGCATGGCATATCGCTATGCCGCCAAGATCGAGCATAAATTTAAGCAGAAGAAGTGAAACTTTGGATCTACAAATCCAAAGCCAGGGAAAGGTGCCCCCGAACCGCAGAACAAGGGGAAAGGCCAAAGCGGGGTGACTCAGAACAACACCACAAATTCAAAGAAGGACACGGGGAAGTGGTGTGAATTTCATAACAGCCCCACTCATAGCACAAATGAGTGTCAGGCCAAACAGTCATTGGTGGCCGAACTAAAGGCACCCGAATCAGATGCATTTTCTGATCCTGAATCAGAACCAGAAAAAGGCAATGAAAAAGGGAAGCAAATCATTGATGCGGATCCCAGTGCCATTGTTGTCACCACCAAGATCCAGAGGGAGGGTCCAGAGGATCGAGAGGAAGGGGAACGCCTCTTCTATTCGCAGATGTGGGTGAAGGGTTCTCCACTGCAATTCCTTGTTGATAGCAGAAGCCAAAATAACCTCATTTCAGTAGAGGTCCTGAAGCGACTTAGCCTACCGACCATAGCACACCCGCAACCGTATACCATCGGGTGGGTTCACCCAGGGAGAGATATCTGCATCCACCAACAGTGTCGCCTTCCATACAACATCAAGTCGTTCACAGATGAGCTATTATGTGATGTTGCTCCTCTTGATGTAGTTGATGTATTATTGGGCCAACCATACTTGTGGAGGCGACATGCTGTGTGTGATTCTAGGCCTCGTACTGTTATTATTACTTTGGGAAATAACTTGTACAGGATACCGGAGGTCGTATCGCCTCCTGTCATCTCTTTAACTACTGCAAAACAATGCAGTAAGATTGTTTCCCAAACCAGGAAATTTAATTTCCTTACAACTCACTCATAGGGAAAGAATAATATTTTGGCCAAAACCTCGAAACAGGGCTCCCTCGCATGGCTGCAGCAGATGGAAAAAGTCATGGAGGAATACGAGGACATTTTCTCCTCACTCACATAGGTTCCTCTACACTGTTAGGACAAGCACTCCATTGATCGGACCCCCGACACAACATTTCTTGATGTTGCCATACCTCTTGAAACTACACATACATAATCCACACATGTACTATCTAAGGCTGATAAAGAAACCATAATTACTAAACACATCTAGCATGTCCGCCCGCAGGTCCATGACATCTTCGACAAATCTAATACCCATTTCAACAGAATTTGCCTCATCTCATGGAGGATCTCAATGCAATGTGGACCATTGCTTCCTAAGGAGGGAGGAATGATCCATGTGGATATCGGTGGCCACCCAACTATTCCATTTGGACCCGCACCATCAATTCTTGCAGCCTTTCACATTCAGTACAACTTACTATTTTTAGCAGGTTTTCGAGTCCTGCACTCCTGGAGCCGTTTTGGGGCCTTAATGATCTAGGTGGATATTGGTGGTCACCCACCAATTCCATTTGAACCCCCACCATCAATTCGTTCAATTTTTAAGTTGCAACACAACTTAGTATTTTTAGCAGTTTTTCGGGTCCTAAACTTCTAGAGCCGTTTTGAGGCCCTAAATGATGTTTTTTGGGAAAACCAGGAGAAATAGGGGTCCATGGACTAATATTGCTCACATCAAAAGTTGTACTCCTCAGATATATATTTCTAATGAGGTATGATACATGTCAAACGGAGATCGTATGCTGAAGTTACGTCCCCGGGAAGTTGAAACACTAATTTACCTAAACAGGGCCCATAGTTTTGGCGCTTCATCTCCTAGGGTTAGGTTTTTGGAAGTTTAGATTTCTCCATTATTTATCAATAATAAATAGGCCCTCAAGCCTCATTGTAACATAGTTCAGAGGTCTGTATCCTCCACATCTCTTCTTAGAGATACGCTACCAACACCCTAGCTAGTTTATTTCCATTATGTCTGTAAACATATTTCAGTCATTTAATTTTAATAAAATGAAGTGTTGTTTCAGTTGCATCTTCGTGTTTATGTCTATTTTTGTATTTTATTGTGTTCCTGCATAAATCCAGATCAACAGGTGCTTGCTACATCATCACTGCAACTGATTATGTAACTAGATGGGCTGAAGCACAAGATTTAAAGGATTGTACTGCAGACACTGTTGCGCACTTTATTTTTGAACATATCCTAACCAGGTTTGGCTATCCAAAGGTCTTGATGAGCGATAGAGGTACGAATTTTTTTAATGAGACAATACAGGTTTTGACTGAAGAATTTCGGATCCACCACACCAAAAGTACCCCATATCACCTGCAGGCGAATGGAACTATGGAAGCTTTTAATAAAATTGTGGAACAGGCATTGACCAAGATCTGCAATGTCGAGCGAAGTGATTGTGACGTGCGTATCTCGTCATTCCTTTGGGCCTATCAAACCATCTGCATGAAATTGACTGGGAAAACACCTTTCCAGATGGTTTATGGAAATGAGGCTATTATTCCCATGGAATATATTGTTCCTAGCCCACGCATCACAACCTTTACCAACATGGCAGAGCCTGATATCATGGAGGAGCGTTTAGCGCAGCTCATTGCCTTGGAGGAAGATCGATTCATTGCTAACTTTTATCAGCAAGTTCAGAAGGCTCGAGAAAAAGCATGGCATGATCGACATATTCGGAAAAAGATCTTTTCAGAGGGAGAATTGGTCTTGCTATACGATAACCAGTTTGCGAAGCACCCGGGGAGGTTTCGTTAGCACTGGCTAGGTCACCTATATGGTAAAGGAAATCACTGATGGAGGAGATGTCCAGTTAGCCACATTGTGCGGTGACATTGTACCAGGGTATGTTAATGGTAGCCAGCTCAAACCGTATCGGATCAAATGACTATATGGTCGACGTAGCTATATTGGGTAGCGTACGCATAGGGGTTAATCGCAAGTCTGGACACCTGGGCAGGTGCACTGGGAGCGCAAGGGTCGATTGCAAGCCTACAAGCCTGAGGAGGTGCGCTAGGAGTGCAGGGGTAATACGAAGCTGTGAAAATTAGCCATTGGAACAATAAAACTGTGTAAAAATCAATCGTTACAATTGAAAGGAGCAGGCAGTCGGAAATTAATGAGGCGATTTCCGAAGATTTTTTACTATTTTCTTGATGGTAAGTTTCAGATAAGCCTCACCCAACCATTGGTCACTATCCAAAGCTATAAAAGTAGGAGGGTAGATCAGAAATGGGTTCTGTGCATTCTAGATATATTGTGCTTTGAAAAATCCCATAACTATTGCACTCTGTTAATGTCTGGGCAGGCTACCCCTTTTGATATTAGCAATCCCAAATTCATCTTCCGAGCGAGAATAACCGCAACCAATCCGGCTGAATCGTCGCAGACCATGGCCTCCACTAATGAAGTATTGGAGGTGACCCCTGAAGTTGAAGAGGTTGTGTCCACATCAACCAAGGGGAAGTAGGTTGAGAAAAATAAGGGTAAACGGAAAGGCCAGGAGAAAGGGTAGGGGAGGGTTGTGAAATTGGATGGAGGGAAGCCACGCACCTCCCCTCAGAATGTGAAGTCCCCTCGAACGGTTCCCCAGGAACGTTTGCCTAACCCATCAAAGAGACCTCTGTTTGCTCAGGAAGAGGCTCGGATCACTAAACCAATCACTTGGCTACCGCCCTATGTTCGGCCTCATCGGCCCTCGGTGCGCACGCCTAAGAACCTTGAAGGAATATACGCCTACTTACAAATTCCACTGATTCTGGGTGAAGTCCCTATAATTGGAGAAGAATATGGTAAGCGCGTCTCAATTAAGTTTGACGACCATGACCTGGCCAACCTGGAGGCCTTCCGAGAATTGGGACCTGAGCTATACCTTTAAAGGGTACTGGAAGACGACATGCTACGGGTCATCCCAATGCCATGGGCACACGGGCTAGCAAATTCAAGATTACTGAACTTGCTGCGAATGCCTCATTTTGGCCGATACAGTATAATTGACTGAATTGTGCGAAAAATTGCTAGTACTAATCCATGACAGCATCTTATATATCAGGGACCGCATTCCCATTGATGCTACCCTTATTCATCGTATTACTGGTCTCCCCATGGAAGGGCCGAATCCCATGGAGCGCGTTGACAAGAAGTATGAGCAACAGATCGCCGATAAGGTGCGAGATGACTACCACGTTGAGCGGAATACTAGGGGGTTCATAATCAACACCATTAGCAACCGTGGAGCGCGTATGGGTACTTTGTTGCTGGCATGTAAAATTATGCACAAGTGTTAGGTTGCGACTGTCCCCACTTATGTAATTCAGTTGGCTGGTTGCTGCGAAAAAGGGGTCTACTAAAACTGGTCCCAGCTCCTTTGCAACAAATTTTTCGAGAACGTGCGTGAGGCCCAGGATCATGGAAGGGAATTCTGCTACTCCTGGTTGCTACTCCTCATTGTGTTGGTTGCGTGGAAAGCCCCTGAAGACTTGGTCCTCCTTGAGCTCGAGCCAGACATGTGTGAGGGGGTGCGATATGCAAATTTGTGGGATTCAAAGGATGAAAAACACATTGAGGATAATAAATTATTTTGGGTCCTATTTCAGAGCAGGCTCGTAGCAGCAATCCACTCCCGGCTGCGCTTGTCCCTAGTGATCTACAGTAAGAACAAGAGAATCGCAGCATTCCAGTTCATGATGCACAATGTACAGATCTGGGGCCGTAAGGACTTGTCGTGGGTATCGCTGCCTTACATGGTCGCCGATGTGGAAATCGACTGACTCAATGCCACTTGGCCGTCGCACTAAAGATTGGGATTTAAATCAGGTACAACTGACACTGCAGGTACAAGCACCGCCCCAAAGGCCACCCCGCCTGATACCACCAAAAAGGTAGAAGGACATGGCAAGGACACCAAGAAGGGTGTGGAGTCTGAATTGCAGCAGGACTCGTAGCAGGACATGCACACAGAGGGTCTGGATGCACAAGGCACTGATTCCTCGCATGGTACGAAACGAACCGTTGACCCTGTCAAAGTCCACCAAAAGAAATGTTGGGCTACAAGGCCCAGTGGGGAGACTGAAGTTACTTTGATGGAGGAAGACCTAGAACAGATTTCAGATGCAATCACCCTCACCTCAGAAGATAGATGGATTGCATTAGAAGAGAAATAGAAGGTCGTGGTCATTGCACTCTAGTCTGAGCTCCAATCTCTCCAGCTCAAAACCGATACCCTACAGACACGTATGATTCAGACAAGGCTGCCCCCAACAACCAGCAATGAACTGATCATCACAACTGAAAGCCGCCTCTGCCCCCTGTCAGGCGCAACATTCACCTTGAGCCCGCCTACCTTATGTGCTCAAGTCTAGGCCTGTGTAGAAGTGCAATTGGATTTGGCCCAACTTCCACACGAACCGCTGCAGGTCATCCACACATCCCTCCTTGAGGAGATCCAACACAGAGACCGCCAGGTGCATTAGTAGCTCAGTACATCTGAGCAGACGATCGTGGAAAAAACCACTGAGGTGTCCCAGGCAGAGGCTGCATGCACCCTTGCTGCCACGCAACACATCGAGTTGGAACGTTAATCAGTAGGATATGCGCAGATGTAAATGAATATATCCCTACCTCTGCCACCCCCCAGGCCAAGATTGAAGGAATCCTTGTAGCCCTGAAGACTTCTAGGACCAAGATTTAGACTATCTAGATAGAGATGGAGCAACAGATTGCTGCCTTGCAAGCCAAATTGTAGCTGGAAACTCAACCTGAGGTACGAGCTCAGCGCGTTGCGCTAGTCACTAAAGCTACAAATTCCATTACAACTCAGATTTCTTATGGCACAAAATTGTTGGAGACAGCTATGCAGTTGTGTCTAAGGTGCAGCGCGATCCTCTCTTGTGTGAATTTACTCAAGAACTTCGCCAGAAGGAGGAAGAGTTTGAGCAGCTAGAAGCTACTATGTCCACTTTGATCCCAGCTCAACGTCTAGCATGAATTCATACCAGCCATGCACTTAGATATGACCTCGAAGAGCTCCACCACAAAAATAAGGTTCTTAGTGACCACTTCAAGCCATGGGTCAATGAAGTCCTCAAGCTATCTCAGGAAGTGGATGTTGTAGTTAAAAAACTGAACCAGAACCTGGAAAGTGTCACTGCTACTACTGAAGGTCCAACTTCACAGAAGTTGGTGGATATTACACAAAATGCTGTTGCGCAGAGCGAAGGAGTGCTGCCCCCTCTGGTTGATGCAATCAAGTAGCTTCAAGTGAAGATGCAAACCCCACGGCCATTGTGACTCGGGACGAGTCACAAGATTGTATTGGGGGCCTGTTGGAACGGGGTTCCCTAATCTGCGTTTTTGATATAATTTTGTAATAGTTGGTCTTGCGTAGGGGATTTGGGGCAGGTCAAAGCCCCCAATGTTTTGTAATGGGTTAAAGGGTAAACCTAGGGTCTGCAAATTGATGATATAAATAGATAGATAGTTGGGTCTAGTAGGTAAGAAGAAGTAAGATTGATGCTACGTACGAATTGTTGAGATCTGTCTTGGGTTGTTTTGGGTAAGGACTCCTGTTGGCTGTGTGCGTAGAGATCATCAGTCCTATTGTGTGTGGACCTCGCTGGCTATGTGCGTGGGCTGTGTCTTGGGTTGTAATTGGGTTTTTGGAGACTAATGAATGTGGAAAATACTTGAAGTATCTTGTCATATCTGGACTGATCGTGTTTATTACTAAACTACATCTATGTTATTGATTTAAGCTGCGAATGTATTTGTGATCTATGAATTAGCTGCGATTATAATGTTCTGTGATGGTAATTGCTGATGCACACGTGGATACGAAGGTATTGATCAGATCTGTTAATGATAGTAGCTTTGTTATGGGTATATGCTAATTATACTGTTAAAGCTTGATAATAGACCCGTTCTGTGCGAACCTAGTAGTTCAACGAAGATCTGCCTTAATTACCTACTCTCTCCCAGGGTGCAGAAACCTGGTTCTAGCACCCTCCCATACTACTTCGGGTGAGACCTTGGCTTGCGAAATTAGATCATTTCTGAAAGGGCCAGTAGTATAGGGGTTTGTTGGCAAACCTTAACCTGCGAACCTGGGTCAGGACCCCTCAAGCCAAAAGCACCTATGGTTTCTACTTATACATTCGATGACTATCTGTTGGATATTCAACGACGGTATGCTCCCTCTCCGGATTCTCAGCCGCATAATTCCAGACCTCATGGTTCTTAGTAGCTGCAAGCTCCTGGCAATCCTCCCCATCATTATGATGTCTACGGTAATCCCATTTATTTTCCTCCAATTGATCCTAATCAAGTTGTTTATTTGCCTCTGGCTAATCCCTATTAGACGGTTTCTCATCAAGCGCCATTTTTACAGGGAAAACCCTCGAGCCTACAAGGAAAACTGTTACAGGGACAACCTATGGTCCAGTAGGGACAACCCTTTGGTCCATAGGGACAACCCTACGGTCCACAAGGAAAAACCTTATAGGGTTAGCCTTCGGACTAACAAGGACAACCCTACGGTCTGTTTGGTCAACCTCAGTTTCAACCAGGAGCATCTTATGCTCCTGGGGGACAGATACATCCACCACAGGGACAACCTTTTGTTGTGTAGATTAATCCGTCTTGCGGACAAGACTGATCTCTCTAGTACTAAAAGTAACTAGCAACAAACAACCAATTATACTAATTTCTCTCTAAGCATATAAGATTCATAAAAATTCTATATAGGTGCAAGGCCTACCTTATTTCCAACGCTTGTTTGAAATTGTTGTCGTCCCTCGTGCACTTGAAGGAGTGTTCTTCATAAACTTGCAGTCACAAACAAGCAAAAGATTACATAGCACCTGTATAGACATTATTATAAACCATACTTATCATAGTGATCAAGGAATCTATGAAATAAACCATGAATAGACAGCTTATTGAGAAAAATGAGTATATTTGTATTAACTTCAAATGAAAGAAAACCTTTACAACCTGTGCCTTGATGTCATGCAGGTCTTCCTAGGGTCCAAAGTAGGAATCTCTTCTACTTTGATAAGCTTAGCACTCTTTCAACCAAGAATAAAAGAGGTATGTAATCTCTCCTCACAGAAAGTCTTAATTAATAGAGTGTGAATCTCAACAGCGTTCAGCCTCCAATATCCTAAAGCTTGAACTCCCTTTGAAGCTACCCAAGGCCTCTTTTTATAGTAGAAAAGAGGAGGTTTCCTGTTCCAAATATGAAGGGATAGAATCCTCCTTCAAAGGGATTAGCTCCTTACATCAAGGGGTTAGATCCATCAAGTAAAGGATGCATGAACCTTATCAAAGCGTATCCATTCCCGAAAATTCCCATCTAGAATCTTCTAGAATTGATCTGAAATCAACTTTTTAACTTTACTTTCTCACCTTTTTGAGTTTTACAGAGGTCCGCACCTATAACACAAAGAACGTGCTGTATGGTTCCGCAGGAGAGCTTAACTTTAGGTGCGGGACCGTAGGTAATGAATAGAGAAAGTGCGATACCAAAGTTTAGGAGATTTTTAGGAACTTTCTTCTTATTTTCAGGGCTTGACATGAAGAACTGATATGTTAGACTTGCAGAAGGAGGAAGTATGAGTAATAATGAGCTCATACTCATAGTAGAATGTTAGGATGACAGTTTTTAGTGTAACATATTGCCCCCTAAAGTGCAAAGTCTGGAATAGATGAAGCTGAAGTCTGTCATATATGAAGAGTGCAGTAATTTATCATTTCAAAGATCATCCTGTGGACACCCCAGTCGGAACCTGTAAAAACATTCAATGCAAAATATATATGTATACATGTCATCACTAAGGTAGGCATTCCCATACTCAAATTAAAATTAACTAAAACTAACTCAAATCGTTCTGATACAGGAATGATTTTGAATACATCATAGTGCAGATATGCGTAGACACAGTATGGACGCAGCCATCTGTTTATAAATAGTCTACTGTACAGATGTTAACAAAATTCCTCGCAGCCTGGATGGTGGAAACTAGATCCAGGGTCTTGATTTCCGCATCTCGAACTAGTAGGATTCTATCCATGTGAATGAATGTGTCGAAGTCGAACATGGTAGAAACCACTTGATTACCAGTCATTGATGTAAACTATTAACAAGTGTGAGAGTAACCACCATTAATGTCAATGGTTCTCAAAGTACCCAGTACAATCCGTGAAATGTGAATGAATGAGCTGAGGTTGAACATGTCACGGAATCATTCGATCGAAGGTCAATGATGCAACCTATCGTCGAAGGCGAGAAACCTGCCATTGAGGCATGCAGATTTCAAGGTACTGACAATTTCTAGATCAACTTCCTAGATAATGTGCTGCTGTCGATAGAAAGTGATCTGTCGTAGGCAAGCCCACAACACGAAATCATAGATCAAGTTTTGAAAATATATTGGCAAGGACTGACTCAGGGATGGTCAAAACGGATAACAGATATTTTGCAGATGAATGGTTTATTTGAACTGTCCTCTTGAACACATAACGACACTGCAGATGGCTTGGTGACAATTGACCCAAAGCTAATACCCAGAAATCGACTGAAGACTTTCAATATGGTTTGATTAACTGTTAGGCAAAGGATTTCCCAACCCAGGTGAATAAAAGTGTCGTGTTCAAGAGTGGTTGACTGGATTTTCGAAAAATTTTAAAATACAAAAAACACGCCCATTTTTCTCTTTTTTCCCCCACCATTTCTGGCAAGTACCTCTTTATTTTTGACAAGCTTGAGGAGGATAACATTTTCTTGATTATAAGCTCATCCTTCGGATGAGTCCAACTTAGTTTAAAATTCGAACCCTAAGAAGGAGTGGTTCGTTCCTGTTTAAAATTGAACAGGTCCTTTACTGTTAAGTTTTAACAAGTCCAGTATAGGAGAAACTTGGTGTTTTTCAATTTTAGGGAGTCAGAAGAAAAACTTAAGAAAACTCCGTGGGTGTAATTTTTTGTAAATTTAGTCTCTTGAGCCCGAAAAAGGATAAAATAATGCGGGAGAGAACTCTATTGACCGTAATTAGTCAACGTATACCTTTTTCGTAAATAGTCCATTTCAGTCCGGAAAAGGGGTAAACTTATACTGAAGGGACGACTGTTCATTTACTTTAACGAGTTCAAATAGTCAAGTACTCGGCAATCTTTTCATGTTTAGAGAGTCTGAAAAGGGCTTAAAAGGGGACTCCAGGGTTTCGCTTTTTCGTAAATTTTTTGAAAGAGTCCGAAAAAGTGATAAAAGTATGCTCTTTGTTGAAAAATGATCAATTCTCCTGAAAAATCCAATTTCTGCACAAAAACTTGAAACATTACACATACCTATTTAAGATAAGTAAAAATGCTCTTCAAAAATACCCTTTTTAAAGTAAAAAATAAACAAATTAAAAATTCATCTATTCGAAAAAACTTATAAAAAGGACCTTTTAAATTTCATTTTTACTGTTCAAGTTCAGAGTGAAAAGTAAAAAGCTTTTGGGTAAGAAAGTTCCTGTGAATATTCTGGAAAATCCGTCTGACGAAATTGAGAACCGTCAGTTCCAGGTAATCCATGACCTCATAATCTTGCATTCCATCCGTTTTAAATTCATTTTTAGGCTTTAGTTTGTATTTTTAGGGGAAAATATGGTTTAAAAATTCGCTCGCGTGGGTCCGCAGGCGCAACACATGCGACCTACGGACCCCGATTTTTTTCTATGTGGAAAAATATTGTGGGTCCACACCCAACACACAGCTCGCGTGCGTTCCTACGCACTATTTACAAAGGCCGGGTGCGGTACCCACGCGGTCAAATTTAAAACGCATATTTCTCATTTGTTTCCCAAAAATTTTCAAATAAGATTGTTCTAACTTTCCTTTTTATGCATTGTAGGATTATCAAGATGTTGATTTGGAGAGAACGTGAACATGAGGACGTTGACGAAGCCGCAATACTCCATTTGCCCACACAGCAAGCATTAAGAGCATGCGGTTTGTACAAATTCTGGGCCATCTCAGGCATAAGGGCACAGGTAGAACTCCTGACATGGTTGGTGAACAGATGGAATGTGCAGGACCAGTGCTTCATTATTGGTGGCCACCGGCTCAAAATTGAGCTGGAGGATATATATTTTCTGACTGGTTTGTCCAAGAGGGGCGAACAAGTTTCTTTGTTTGGGACTAGGCCAGGTGGCCAGTCTGTCTCTAGTCTCCAACTAGAATTCTGCAATGACCAAGCAAACCCTAGGGACAAACGGATTGATATAAAACACATCATCCTTCCTGAATTGAAAGTTATTGCTTTTACTGTTACCAAATTGTGTGGGAGTGCTGCACTGCATGTAGCTACCGGTTCCCAAATGCGTATTGCTGTGGACTGTTTTCGCGGCACCATATTTAACTGGTGTGAAGCTGTGTTGGCTAATGTAAAAGGCCAACTAACTAGAGAAAAAAATGGGAAACTGAATAACTTTGGATATGGATCCATCGTCGTCTCTTTTGCTCTAGAGAGGATCTCCATGCTAGCTCCACAGAGTATTGCTGTTGATGCCGGTCGACTTCAAGAACCTAGGATGGTTCATTGGTCCGCATTGATGGCTCATCATGCTATCGAGGGTACTGAGATTGTTCGATTTCCTTCTTCATATTTTCATTGGCTGGATTGCCAACTTTTTGTGATAGAGGATTTTCCATACGCTGGGATAGATTTCCGTGGCAACCGAGAGATGGCTCTCCCAGCAGGGGAACAGTGGGATGACTCAGGTACAATCATTTTTCAACGTTTGATAAATCCTATTTTTTTATTTTTTACCGTCTTGAAAACTAATAACCAAAAGTTTTGAATGCAGATGTGGGCCCACGACGACCAGCCCATCTCCAACCTTATGACAGAAAACAACCAGCTGCAGTTGCACCAGCCCCAGCCCCAGCAGGCCAATCAGCGGAAATTTTGACTGATTTAGAGCATCATCTAAAGCATTTGACTCTAGATATTCCAGAGACGAGCATAGATGACATTCCTCTCAGGTTGTAGAGATACATGATTGGTGTTCCAGGACCTTTTAGGAGGTTCCTATGTAGGGTGGCCCGAGCAGTGGTTTCTTATCGTGATCACCATCAGTGATGGGATGATCGTTTGTAGACTCATATTTTGACTTTTGTGTTATCATTTTTGCCGATCATAAGGAGTTTCCAACCTATGATCGAAGACGATGTATATATTTTTTGAAAACTCTCCTATACTATGATATATCACTATTTACCGGCTATCTGTGTACATGTTATGAATGCGTTTGATTTACTGTTTTGATTATTGAAAATGTCTAGTTATCATACTAGAAGAAATTGCATCTGCTAATGTATTTAAATGTCCTGGAATATGCTGATATTCAATATAATCAAATTCACATTCCAAGAGACGAACTCTTAAAAATAACCGTAATAACACTGGATTTCTAATGGTATAAACTCTGTTAAGTTGTAATACAACAAGTTCAGAATCCAACCTAACAATCAAACTCCGAATTCCAAATGATATGGATTCAGACAATAACTCAATCACTGCACTATACTTGGCAATGTTATTCGTTGTTTGACCAAGGCTTACCCCATGCATGGATACTAACTCGTCAGAGGGTGAATAGATAACCCAAGCTGCGGAAGAAATGTTCCATGTACTACGACAAGCACCATCAGCAAAACCAATGTAGGTTTGAAGAGACGTCGACATCTGCAATATCAAGAGTAAAACTTAGATAAGCAGGAATAGTGATAAAAACACACTTCTAAACTAGGCACACTTTTCTATCTAAAACACACCAGCAGTAAAGAAATCTAACCTAAAGAATCTCCACACCAAGTTTAAGCATAATATCGCTTAAGATAAAACCCATTTCTGGGTTTATCCAAAGGGACACCGTCAAAATCTATCAACTCATAGGCCCCTTTTGCTAATTTTCGTTTAACAATGTAAGGACCATGCCACATGGGCACGAATTTCCCAGCTCCTAGCTTGTCGTTAGCTTGATCATAAAGTAAAACTGGGTCTCCTTCTGAAAAATTTTGAGGCGTCACACTTCTATCATACTGAGCTTTAATCCGTTTAACATGAGCCTCGTTTGCTATTGCAGCATTTCGTCGATTCTAATCTAATTGGGCTAAGTACAAGAAACGTTTTTCCTCTTCAGACGTAGCTGGAAGTAATTCTACGGCTAATTTTAGTGACAGAATTTCGCATTCAATCGGCAACATAGCTTCCAAACCGTAAACCAGTTGAAAAGGAGTGAAACCCGTTGATGTTTTGACTGAGGTTCGATATGCCCAAAGTGCTGAAAATAACATGGAATGCCAATTCGTTTTGTGAATACCAATAATTCATCTGATCATGGTGACTAAAACTTTATTAATGGCTTCAACCAGACCATTGGCTTGCGGATAATACGGAGTGGAACTATCGTGGCGCAAGCCAAGTTGGTCTGTTAGTTCAGTCATCATGACATTCCGAAAGTGACTTCAATGATCTGTAATAATAGCTTGAGGAACACCGAACCTAGCAATTATGTGATTAAATACGAAAGTTGCAACAGTCTTGCCATCAGCCGAAAATGTAGGCATCGCCTTGGCCCACTTAGTAAAATAATCAACTGCTAAGATAATATACGCATGCCCCCCGACCGAGTGAGGGTTACATGTAATAAAATCGATACCCCATTTCGCAAAAGGACCAACAGCAATTATAGGGTGAAGAGGAGCGGGTGGCGCGCGCATTTTTCGATAAAAAAGTTGACAGTTGTGGCATTTCCGAACCGCATAGATACAATCTTTGAACAACGTTGGCCAGAAATAACCAGCACGCAATATATTTTGGGCTGTGGCATACCCAGACATATGACCGCCACATGCTCCAGAATGGCAGTCATTTAAAACATTTTCAGCTTCTTCATGAGTTAGACAACGTCGGAAAACAGAATCGGCTCCACGACGGTAAAGTGTATCACCAATGATATTATATTGTTGGGATTGGAAGCGTATTTTCCGTCGCTGAGATTGTGAGATGTCAGGCCGAAAATATTGGGTTTGGAGATAAACGATAATATCTCCATACCATGGATCAAGTGTACTGATAAGAAACAAAGATTCATCCGCAATGGACTCTTCTGCCATTGTTTCAATATCAGTAGAGGGGAAATCGCACATCAGTTCCGCAAAGACCAAATATTTCTTTGCCTTGGATTTTTCAAACTCCAAGTCAAATTCCTGCAGGATAAATATCCATTTGGAATACTTGCCCCCTAGCAATTGTTTGGTCAAAATATACATCATAGGGTTACAATTAGAAATTACCGTGGTTTTACGTAACAAGATGTAATGTCTAAATCTTTGAACAGCTTGGACAGCTGCCAAGGCCAATTTCTCCACATGTGTGTATTTGATCTCAGTCGGATGCAGATTTCGACTAAGATAGTAAATCACATGTTCATTGTGAGATTCATCTTCCTGAACCAATACCATCTCAATAGTGGAATGAGAAGCGGCGAGGCACAAAAAGTAATCCTGATTGTAGTTGGGAGGATGCAATAACGATGCATGGGTCAACGCGTGTTTAAGTGCATCAAAAGATCGATCAGCGATCTTGTCCCAAGAGAATGGAATGTTCTGTTTCAACAACCGGGTAAAACCATTTGTAAGCTCGGCATAGTTAGGAATGAATCGACGTAAAAAGTTTGCTTTCCCCTGCAAACTTTGGAGTTGGCGTAAAGTCGAAGGAGAAGGTAATTTGACAATGGCTTCGACCTTCGATGGATCGACGCAAATGCCTGCTTTCGAAACAACAAATCCTAGTAATCAACCCGATTCTACGCAGAAAACACATTTATGCGGATTCAGCCTAATTCGATAATGCCTACATCTCATAAAGATTGCTCGTAAATGAGTGAGATGGTTGGCCCTATGTAATGAATGAGCAGGTAAATCATCGAGATAAGGCTGTACAATGTGCGTAATGTCATGAAATGCATAAGACATAGCCCTTTTAAAATTTGCGCCAGCGTTCTTTAATCCAAAAGGTAGTTTACAGTAAGCAAACGTTCCCCATGGACAAATAAAAGCTGTTTTCGGTTGATCAGCATGGAGTATGTTTATTTGATTGTAACCTGAAAAGCCATCCATAAAAGAAAACATTTCACTGCCAGCACAATCATCAATTATTTGATCGATATAGGGGGTTGGATAATTGTCTTTAGGACAAGCTCGATTAATATCCCTATAATCGATACATACTCGTATGGTTCCTTGTTTTTTAGTCACAGGAACAATATTCGATACCCAATCCGTTAAGGGGATTGGATAAATGAATCCTGCATGAAGTAGTTTTTCAACTTCTGCTTTCATAGTAGCAGCTTTTCTAGGATGAATTTGACGTAAGCGTTGACGAACAGGTTTAGCATTCGGGTAAGTCTTAATTTCATGTACAACGATTGACGGATCAATTCCTGGAATTTTTTCATAGGATCAGGCAAACACATCACGGAATTCTTGAAATAGGGATTTATAAGCTTTAATTTCATCTTCAGTACAACAAGCACCTATATGAATGTTTTCAATTATTCCTGGTTTTACTGAAATGTCAATGGGAACCGTTCGAGATATATTTTCCAAATTTAACTCAGAATCAGGATTTTGCAAAGGATTCTGCGGTTCTTTAACATATTCAGCAGTAAAAATTGAAGCGAAATCATTTTCAAAATGATCTAGCTTAGGTAAAAACGAAGATCGATGATGGAGATCTTCTCATGGTAAATCATCAACATACAAAAACTCACAAATTTGCTCATTAGTATGAACAAGTCCAGGAAATGTCGTTGTGACTGAACTAGATATAGAAAGTGATTCCTCATGGATCCCATTCATTGGATCAGTTTCGGTTGAAGAGGGGTTGGAAAGTGACTATACAGCCTGATACGCAATTTCAAATGGACTCAAAGGCATCACGCCATCAAATGAATCTAACTCGTAATCGGAAGGTACGATCCAAGGATCATCAAACGTAATAGTGTCTGATGAAATCATGTGAATATTTGCAATCGAAGGCGATATGTTAGGAGGAGGAAAGGAAAAAGTTCCTAGTAAACCAGAATCTTTAATCAAACCTACTCCAACATCCTTATAAGGAATAGTCGTTTTACCAACATGCTGGATTGTTTCTGTAGAGGCTGGGTCAGAAGAGAAATAAGTTAACTGATCTATTGTTACGATCCTTCCTTGATATGGAAATTTTATGAGTCGAAAGACCGAAGAAACAACAACAGTCATAACATAAGACCAACTTCGACCTAGGAGAAGGTTGTAATCTAGAGGGGCATCAACCACTTCCACATCTAGATTTACTATTTTACCTTCGACCCCTATGGGTAAATTCTGCAAAATACCAAAAGGTTGAAAACCTCGACCATCTAAAGCCTTAAGAATCGTCGGAGATTGGTTGAGTGTAGGAGAACCAAGTGATTTCCAACACTGAATCGACATAATACACGTTGAAGCTCCCTCATCAATCACAATCCGAAAAATTGGTCTGTTTTTTACTAACACTGGAATCTGGAAATCCATTTGGTGAGGTAAATGAGGTGTACTATTTTCTAAATCGAAGATTATAAGGTTAGAATCCTGAATATCAACAGCTCCTATAGCAGACAAAATAAATTTACGCTGCGCTGTCCATGATTGCAGCACTTCCAAAACTGACATTGCTGAAGGAGAAATAGCTAAGTCTTCAACAATGTTGTAATTCTGAGCAGCTCTCGCATGTGGATTGAAAGTTGATTTACGAAGAACACCTTTAGCAGGCGGTTTGATTATTAATTCTAGATTTTGTTTCTCGATCTGTAGCGGACCAGAAATAGGAGGAGGTGTAGTTGATGCGTTTGCATTAGAAGATTCTACTTCCTTACCATCAACAGGATTCTTAGAACCGTAATCTTGCAATCGCGTCGCAACCCTTACATGAGACATCATCATAATAGGTTCTTCAAAAGTAGTTGAGGTAGAACCAACCATCTTACTATCTTGAATTGGAAAAGGATCCTTCAAGACAACAGGTTGTTGCGATCCTTTAACGAATTTCGTAACTTTGGCTTGTTGGCAATATGATGTTGAGTGTTGTCCTTGATGGCAACCCACTTGATGAAGATGATGGCAACCTACTTGATGAAGTTGTCCCTGATGGAATATGTCTTGATGAACTTGTTAAATGATGTAAATCTGATGTATATACAATGAGTACAGAAGGTAATGACGGAAGGAATGTCAGTATGTGCTAGAACATGATGAAAAGAGTATGTCTCAAGGCATACACGGATTTGTCTAGACAAAGTAGCATATGCACGTGGGAAATAACGTGCCAAGTCGCGTATGGGCAAAAGCGCTCTAAATATGTAAAACCAGGGGTAACCACCATGGTATTGACCCATTGTATTGAGTAATGATTCGTTTATGTGACCCCGTCCAGGAATACCATCGAAAGTAATGTGGTTTTGGCTCATGGTATTGATAAAGGGTAAACCTATATAAGGAGAAGAAATTCATTGTGAAAAGGGGTGAAAGTGTCTGGGCTTTGATGAATACTTATCTCTGAAGTATATCTATATGGTTGAACCCTATTCCTAATTGATAGATTTGAATCTATAATGCACCTATGAACATGATGAAGGCTCAAGATCTCTAGATCTTGAAATGGTGAATGTCAAGGATGATCTGAAAAGAAGTGAAGAAGACTTGGCGTAATCCTGTTGAAGAGATTGAAGAAATCTGGGTAAGTTTATAGATCTGGTCTGTACAGCAAATTTTATCTTTTATAGATCTATATGCAGGTTCATTTCATGCAAAGCGCGTGTATACATGGCTCCGTGGAAAGAAAAGCGCGTATGCGCAGTTATGGTTTTTCTCTGAAAATGCACTGAAGTATACGCGGGTTCGTCTTCTAGAAAGCGCGTATATACGCGGGTCTGATTAAATAAAAGCACGTATGATTTCTGATCTGATGATTGCTGAAGGTTGAATGTGTTTCTGCATATCTATTCTGAAGTCTGGGTTGTATCTGATATTATGGTTACAGTGGTCTCACTGTTCTGTTTGAAGCAATGAGCAAGGTATGATTGTTGATAAGTGAAGGGTTGTGTTGAAGATGTTTGATCCAGTTTGAAAATTGATGAAACGTGGTCTACAGTGGTGCTGAGGGTCGAAGCCTTCAGTCAGGGGGTTGTAGCTCCCTTCCAAGAAAGGCTGGTAAACGAGTTCAGGGGGTCGTAGCTCCCTTCCAGGAGAGGCTGGTAAATGAGAGAAGGTTGTAGCCTTCTGCAGGTGGGTGCCTGCATGCTGGTTTAAGTCTGCACCAGTACATACTTGTAAGAAGTTTTCTTAATAATAAATTTTGAAGGCTGAAACAACGGCAGCGGTGGTTTTCTCCCGAATTGGGTTTCCACCTAAAAATCCTGGTGTTCATGTGTGTTGCATATGTGTGATGATTATTATGTTCTGTCTACACCTGTTTACTATTTCTGAAATGTCTGATGAATGAATAATGCAATGATCTTAGTTAAGATTCAAACTCATAATTAGATCTCTGGACATACGCGAGTTCTGTAAAGGATATCCGCGTATATACGCTAGTTTCCTTCAGTAAAGTAGCGTATGGGTTTTTAGAAAGGAAAAAGTAAAAGTTTGATTATCTGCACTAAATACTGATTCACCCCCCCCCCCCCTCCTCTCAGTATTTTTCCCAACAATTGGTATCAGAGCAGGTCCTTCTGAGAAAGCTTAGCCGCTAGAAGGAATATCAAGCAAGATGAGCAATCATGAGGGAACATCGTCTATCAAGCCCCCGCTCTTCAACGGGAGTAATTTAATCTTATGGAAAATGAGGATGAGATCCTATCTTCAGTCTATGGGAGCTGATGTATGGGCCATTGTTGAACAAGGATATCAATATCCAGCTGCTACACCAACAGATCCAACTGAAAGGAAGAATTATGAATCAAATGCAAAAGCAGTCAATGCTATAACAGGAAGTCTAACTGAATCAGAATTTTTCAAAGTCATGCAGTTGAATACAGCAAAGGAAATATGGGACAAAATCATTCTAAGTTATGAAGGCGATGCAAATGTAAAAAGTGCAAAACTCCAAACTCTCAGAATTGAATATGAAAATTTAAAGATGCATAGTGATGAGAGTATTGCCAGTTTCTTTTTATGTCTTGATGATGTTGTAAATCGTATGAAAAATTTGGGAGAAACAATAACCGAAACTACTTTGGTTGAGAAAATTTTGAGATCGCTAACAACAAAATTTGAGTCAAAAGTATCTGCTCTTGAAGAAAAACAGGATCTTCAAAATCTTACTGTGGTGCAACTTCATGGCATACTGACCGCATATGAGATGAGAAGAGGAGGACCATCTGAAGTCAAAGAAGTTGTTTTTAGAGCTTCTACAAAAGGGAAATAAGTACAAGAAGCAGAAGGATCAGGATATATTTCGGAAGAAGATGAGGCAAATTTTGTAAAGAAACTTCAACTTGGTACAGGACGGTTTAGAGGTAAGCTTCCTTTCAAATGTTTTAATTGTGGAAGAGTTGGTCATTATGCTGCTAAGTGTCCTTACAAAGAAGCGCTTGCAAAAGGAAAGGAAGTAGCTAGAAATAAGAACCGGTCTAGCACTAGAAGAAGTTACTATACTCATGATGACAGTGATGGAGTATCTGATAGTGAGGAAGAATGTGAACAAGATCTTAGACTTCTCATGGCATTTGAATCTAAAGAAGAAAATGATACTTTCATGGATGCTCTAGAGGACAATGATTTTATTGAAGAGAACAACCACCTCAAAAGACGCTTAGAAGAATATAAAATTCTCTTAGAAGAAAGAAAAATAATTATCGAGACTCTGGAAAAGCAGGTTGAAGAAACAAAGAAACACAATGAGAAATTAGAATGTGAAGTGGTAAGTGTAAGAAAAGAATTTGAGAAAGTAAAGACTCTGAATTTTAGATTTGCTAAAGGATCTGAAACCTTAGATGAGATTATCAAGGTTCAACGTTCGCCTCTTATAAAGACAGGTCTTGGATACACTGGAGAGTCCTCTCAAACTTCAGCACCAAATTATCTAAAAGCAGCTAAAACTGGTTTACAAAATTCTGCCACTCAGCCAGGGAATAAAGAATCTTTACAGGTAAAGCATGATCATCCTAATACAAGGAACACTAACAGGAATATCTTTCAAAAGGGCACCAATCAACAGGTAAATTCAAATAGAAGATTTCATGATCGCAAAAATTTCTTCTTCAATGGACAATGTTTCTCATGTCACAATTTTGGTCATAAAGCTACTCAATCTGTTGCATATAAAACCATCATGACAAGAGAAGCAATAAAGAAAAGGATTGATGTTGAAACAAAGAAGAATACCTATAACAACTTTTCTCCTCTTCTAAATGAAGTAGAATGTGCTTATTGCAATAACTTTGGCCATGAAGATTCTGAGTGCAGGAGCAAAATGCAGGCAAGAGAGCATCTTCCCTCAAAATCCAAAATATGGAAAAAGAAGGAACCACAGGTTGAAAATTGTGGCATAGCGTTATTTGCGGAAGGTGAAGAAAATCAATGGTACATTGATAGTGGATGCTCAAGACACATGACAGGTGATAAACACAAACTTCGTGCATATAGTGCTCTAGAAAAGGAAAAGAAAGTTACTTTTGGAAATGATACTCCTGCTGTAATTAAAGGAAAAGGGTCCGTGTTTCTAAAAGAAAAGGTGAAGGCTAATGATGTCATGTATGTGGATGGATTAAGGCATAATCTGTTAAGTGTAAGTCAAATGTGTGATCAAGGAACTGAAGTTGTCTTTAGTTCAAAATAATGTGTGGTTCGTGATCTTGATACAGGTAAAACAATTATAAAAGGAAAAAGAACTCCAAGCAATCTGTATGTATTGAAGAATTGCAAAGAACAATGTTACTTGAGTAAATATTCAGAAAACTGGCTATGGCATAGAAGGTTGGGGCATCTAAGCTTCTCTCAAATCAACAAATCTAGCAGACTTAATGATGTTCGTGGTCTTCCCAATATTTCTCTACCTGAAAGTATCATATGCAAATCCTGTCAATTCGGTAAGCAAACCAGAGTGCAATTCAATGCCAAGGAAGGATCGTCAAGTAAGCCTCTTGAACTCATTCATACTGACATATGTGGACCTATGAGGAAAAGTCACCACGTGGTGAAGAATACTATATCTTATTCATTGATGATTTTTCTAGCATGTGTTGGATTGGGTTGATCAAACACAAAGATGAAGCATTTGAAAATTTTCAGATTTTCAAAGCGCTGGTTGAAAATGAATTAGATCTAAAAATCAAGTGTCTTAGATCTGATCGAGGAGGAGAATATGCATCAAATGAATTCTTTGAATTTTGTGAACAACATGGCATAAAAAGACATTTTTCTATAGCAGGCACTCCACAACAAAATGGCGTAGCAGAAAGAATGAATAGAACAATTCAACAAATGGCTAGAGCTATGCTTGATGATTCCGGAACACCTGATATTTTTTCGGGAGAAGCAGCTCACATAGCAGCAAATATTCTTAACAAAGCACATGTTCGGGTAAATAGTGACAAAACTCCATATGAACTCTGGTATGGTAATTCTCCCTTTGTGAAACATTTTAGAGTTTTTGGAAGTAAATGCTTTATCAAAAATAATGATGAAAAGCTTGGCAAGTTTGAACCTAGATCAGATGAAGGAATATTTCTTGGTTACTCATCTACAAGCAGGGCATACAAATGTTACAATAAAAGGCTTCGAAAGATTGTTGAATGTATTAATGTTGTTATTGATGAGTCTCATGCAGTCCCTAAAGAAGAAAGACAAACAACATAAGAAGATGATGGTGACTTTTTTCCTTCTACATCAAATAGAAATGATATAGACAATGGATCCAATGAAGAACCTGAAGATGATTTATCTGGATAGGCTCCATCCAGATATGTTCAAAAGAATCATCCTGAATCTCAAATTTTGGGAGACAAGGAATCAGGTGTACAAACAAGGAGGACTCTTGTGGGATCTCCTAGCTATCTGGCATTTCTATCCACGATTGAACCACACAATGTCAATCAAGCTAGCAAAGATGAATGTTGGATTCAGGCCGTGAATGAAGAACTTGATCAAATTGAAAAGAACCACACTTGGGAATTGGTACCAAGACCACATGATAAAAATGTCATTGGAACCAAATGGATATTCAAGAACAAGCTAAATGAGAATGGGGATGTTATAAGAAACAAAGCTAGACTGGTTTGCAAAGGGTATACTCAACAACAAGGTATAGAATTTGAAGAAATTTTTTCTCCTGTAGCTAGACTTGAAGCCATAAGAATGTTTCTTGCTTTTTCAAGTTTTCAACAAATCAAAGTTTATCAAATGGATGTCAAATCTGCTTTCCTCAATGGTGATCTAGAAGAAGAAGTTTATATAGAACAACGAGAAGGATTCATTTTGGGAAATGATGAAAATCTTGATTGTAGACTTAAAAAGGATCTATATGGTCTCAAACAAGCTCCAAGGGCATGGTATTATTGTCTTGACAAATATCTTCATCAACAAGGATTTTCAAAGGGGTCTGCTGATAGTAACTTATACACAAAAATTGAAAATGATAAACTATTGATTGTGGTTGTATATGTTGATGATATCATTTTTGGAAGTAATGAAGAATCTATGAGTCGGAAATTTGCTTCTGTCATGCAGCAAGAATTTGAAATGTCTTTACTTGGGGAACTAAAATTCTTTCTTGGCTTACAAGTGCATCAAACTACAGAAGGTATATTCTTATCTCAAGCAAAATACCTTAAGCAAATTCTAAAGAAGTATGGGATGGAAGAGTGCAAACTTGTAAGTACACCAATGGTAACCGGATGTAATCTCAGTTCTCATGATGATTCTCCCACGGTGAATCAACCAGAATACAGATCTATGATAGGAAGTCTTATGTATCTCACTGGGACTAGACCGGATATTATGCATGCAGTTGGGATTGTTGGACGATTCCAAGCCAATCCAAAAGAGTCTCATCTTTAGGCTGTCAAAAGAATATTCAAATATCTACAAGGAAATCAAGACTTTGGACTATGGTATCCAAAGAATGCTGATCTTACTCTTCATGCTTACACTGATGCAGATTGGGCTGGAAATGTTGATGATCGGAAAAGCACAAGTGGTGGTGCATTCTATATGGGGCCCCGGTTGGTATCTTGGTTCAGCAAGAAGCAAAGCTCTATTGCCTTATCTACAGCAGAAGCAGAATATGTGGCTGCCGCATCTTGTTGCACTCAACTTCTTTGGATGATGCAAACCTTACAAGACATTCAAATCAAATGTTCACCTCCTATCTCCATTATGTGTGATAATACAAGTGCCATCAGTATCTCAAAGAATCCTGTTATGCATTCCAAGACCAAGCATATTCCCATCAAGTATCACTTCTTACGTGAACAAGTGCTTGAACAAAAGGTGAAGTTGGAGTATGTTCCCTCCAAAGAACAAGTTGCTGATATATTTACCAAACCTCTGCCCAAGGAAGCATTCGAATATCTTAGACAGAAGCTGGGAGTGGTCTCTGCCTCTCAGAAGATCAAATTTGCTTAATTTCAGAAGATTAAATTGGATACGCGGGTTTCCTGAAAGACAGTCGCATATATACGTGAGTTCATACACAGAAAACCACGTATAAGTGGTTGCTGACAAATTTTCTGGGTCAGCTTTATTCAGCACAAGCTATGGTGCTGTTTGGTATCTTCGATGTTGTTACTCAAGCTAAGGAGGAGTTTTGGTCATATGGAACGGATGCACAGCTTCAGGGGGAGCATTAGCCTGGCTGAGAATAATGCATTGGTGGCATTATGATGGTTCTGAAACTTGATCTCTTTCTTGAGGTCTTTTTGGTTTTGGTTGTGAAAATTCATACTTGTAATTTAATGAAAAGGTCATGTTGAGACCTGTGATGTAAATTTGTAATATTCAGTCATGTAAGGACTTGATCAAATATGTAAACCCACTTGGTTGGGTACTTGAGTCAAAATGTGTAAACCTTCTTGGTTGGGTAGTTGAGTCAAATTGTGTAAACCCACTTGGTTGGGTATTTAAGTCTCATATGTAAATCCACTTGGTTGGATCTTTGATGTAAGTATGAGTCTGTGGTGATAGGAAGGTCATAGAGTCTTGTATTTCATTATAGAATATGTTTGAAGACTCAGCATGAATTTAGGGGGAGCATGGTCACTTCAGTACACATCAGATCTATTGGTCCGCCCTTTGCCCTTGATGTCAAAGGGGGAGAGTGACATGGTGTTTGAATAAAGAGAAAGAATGGTGTCAAAAGTGACATGGTGTCATTTTATTCTTAATGTATCTATCTGTTGTGGTGATCAAACACCATTGTGGTTGCCATCAAGTCCAAAGGGGGAGATTGTTGGCAATATGATGTTGAGTGTTGTCCTTGATGGCAACCCACTTGATGAAGATGATGGCAACCTACTTGATGAAGTTGTCCCTGATGGAATATGTCTTGATGAACTTGTTAAATGATGTAAATCTGATGTATATACAATGAGTACAGAAGGTAATGATGGAAGGAATGCCAGTATGTGCTAGAACATGATGAAAAGAGTATGTCTCAAGGCATACGCGGATTTGTCTAGACAAAGTAGCGTATGCACGCGGGAAATAACGTGCCAAGTCGCGTATGGACAAAAGCGCTCTAAATATGTAAAACCAGGGGTAACCACCATGGTATTGACCCATTGTATTGAGTAATGATTCATCTATGTGACCCCGTCCAGGAATACCATCGAAAGTAATGTGGTTTTGGCTCATGGTATTGATAAAGGGTAAACCTATATAAGGAGAAGAAATTCATTGTGCAAAGGGGTGCAAGTGTCTGGGATTTGATGAATACTTCTCTCTGAAGTATATCTGTATGGTTGAACCCTGTTCCTAATTGATAGATCTGAATCTATAATTCACCTATGAACATGATGAAGGCTCAAGATCTCTAGATCTTGAAATGGTGAATGTCAAGGATGATCTGAAAAGAAGTGAAGAAGACCTGGCGTAATCCTGTTGAAGAGATTGAAGAAATCTGGGTAAGTTTATAGATCTGGTCTATACAACAAATTTTATCTTTTATAGATCTATACGCGGGTTCGTTTCATGCAAAGCACGTGTATACGCGGCTTTGTGGAAAGAAAAGCGCGTATGCGCAGTTAGGGTTTTTCTCTGAAAATGCACTGAAGTATACGCGGGTTCGTCTTCTGGAAAGTACGTATATACGCGGGTCTGATTAAATAAAAGCGCGTATGATTTCTGATCTGATGATTGCTGAAGGTTGAATGTGTTTCTGCATATCTATTCTGAAGTATGGGTTGTATCTGATATTCTGGTTACAGTGGTCTCACTGTTTTGTTTGAAGCAATGAGCAAGGTATGATTGTTGATAAGTGAAGGGTTGTGTTGAAGATGTTTGATCCAGTTTGAAAATTGATGAAACGTGGTCTACAGTGGTGCTGAGGGTCGAAGCCTTCAGTCAGGGGGTTGTAGCTCCCTTCCAGGAAAGGCTGGTAAACGAGTTCAGGGGGTCGTAGCTCCCTTCCAGGAGAGGCTGGTAAATGAGAGAAGGTTGTAGCCTTCTGCAGGTGGGTGCCTGCGTGCTGGTTTAAGTCTCCACCAGTACATGCTTGTAAGAAGTTTTCTTAATAATAAATTTTGAAGGCTGAAACAACGACATCGGTGGTTTTCTCCCGAATTGGGTTTCCACCTAAAAATCCTGGTGTTCATGTGTGTTGCATATGTGTGATGATTATTCTGTTTAATAATAAATTTTGAACGCTGAAACGACGACATCGGCGGTTTTCTCCCGAATTGGGTTTCCACCTAAAAATCCTGGTGTTCATGTGTGTTGCATATGTGTGATGATTATTCTGTTATGTATGCACTTGTTTACTATTTCTGAAACATCTGATGAATGAATAATGCAATGATCCGAGTTAAGATTCAAACACATAATTAGATCTCTAGACATACGCGAGTTCTGTAAAGGATATCCGCGTGAGCGCTCTAGTTTCTTCGGGGTGAGAATTCGTATGTGGGTTTTTAGAAAGGAAAAAGTAAGTTCGATTGTATGCACAATATGTCGATTCACCCCCCCCCCCTCTCAAGATATTTCCCAACACTCCTCCATATTTGCCGCTTCCTTTGCCTACCTCTTTTGTCATGCTTCGTTGGTCTCTTTGCCGCTCGCTCCTTATCCGCTCACTTTCGTTAACTTCTTTGTTTTCTCTGCTACTTCTTTGTCTCTTCAATCAAAGTCTATGCCATACAAACTCAATTAATGAATAATTGCTCAATAATTCATCTGCAAACTGTATTGAACTCCTAATTCATAAATAAACCTCTGTATTACACTCCTTCAGGCCCTTTCAACTCCACTTCTTTGTCTCTAATTCCTCTGTTTCTTCTACTTCAATTCCTCTATTTCATCTACTGCCTATACTACCTCTTTGTCTCTTTTGCCTTATGGATAGTTTAGGTGTTGCTCCTATCTTTACCTTTGCCATCAATGACAACATTTCCAACAATTTCGTATGAAAACTTATTAATGTCTGGCTTTCCAAAAAGCCTACAAAGCATAGCAGCAACAAAACAATACGGAGAAGTGAGAGAACCAGTACCATACATACCATGTTTATCCTTTTTTAGTGGTTCGTCTCTCCTTGACCAGTCCTTGGTGCATTCTGCCAGGTTTTCATTTTCTTTGGAAAACTTCTCCATGAAATTTTTGTTATAAGTCGCCTATGGCTCCGGTAAATGATACATGAGTCTCAAATCTTGTGGAGTAAATGAACCAATGATTTCTTGACCCTGAGTCTTAAACTGTCTGTTTTTTATATCCGTGCTGTCCAGTACCCATTTAACCATATCCATGTATAGAAGAATTTTAGGCCTCGCTGCTATTCGGTGCAAGAATGAACAAGCTAGCTCTGTAATGGACGCATCAGAAGACCCATGTGAGCCTGCAGTAGCTGTAACCTCCATTAATCTGGGGTTCTCTTCCTCAAGTAGATTATACATGCCCTCCCAAGTAGTAATACCAGCGTCTTTATTACAGGCGGTGTCTGTATACAAGGGCGTCATTTCTTTATCTTTAGAACTCAGGGCCTTGTCTTTCTTTCCCATAATACCCTGAATACTGCTTTGTATAGTTCTATGTTCTTCACTCCTGCAGTTTACGAATTAAGTGAGATGAATGATAGGCATGATGGGAAATGAAATGTGTCGAAGACGTATAAATATAACACCCACAATATTTTGATCGTAACGAAACCATATTTCATTAATGACTCGATAACCAATTCATTGATTAACATTAAAGCGCATAACTAGGTCTCGGTTTATGGAAGGATTTTTTTCGTATAATGGTTTTTATGAGATCTACGATAAGGTTTATTCGTGATTTGCAGATTGCAATATCACATATCACAATCTCATGAAATTGTAATATCCTAATAGCACAATATCATAACATCGCAAAATCGCTACATCGCAATATCGCAAAATTGCAAGAGCATAACATATGACAAACATCCGTTAATGTGTTTTTCTGCGAAACGCGATTTGCGATATGTGTCATCGCACAACGGTGGTTTGAGGTTTTTCAATGTGAGATATGAGTGATTAAAGTATGATGTACATATGAATTCTATAGTATAAGTGGTTGTTAGACTCCTATACCAATAGGTGTCATTTTTCATGATTGGCTTGGTGAACTATGCAATATGTTCAAACCTTTTTCCTGTGCAAAGGTGTTCCATATTCTTAAAAAATCAAAAAATCAAAAAATTTAAAAAATGTAAAGAGGGTATACCCTAAAAGAGAAATCAAAGGGTGAAAAGAATAAAATGGTCAAAAAAGTGAAAGAAATGAACCCCAAACAAAAATAGACCAGGAAAGTGTGCAAGTCCAAATGCCACTACTATTTCATTTTTTGTAATAAACAAAATTGTGTGCAGCTTGTCAAACTTTGCCACAATTTATGAAGAGTCAAACTGTTTAAACTTGACTCATTCATTTTTCAATTTCATGTTGTAGATTAGAGAAATAAATATCTGACCAAACAGTTTAATCTTGGCAGATAAGTAGATAGGTAGAGTTAATAAAAGGTGCTCAACAGTTTAATCTGAGCCCTTGGATGTAATAAGTGTAGACTTAGATAGGTTTTCCATGTAAAAGAAAAAGAAGATTGATAAGGGTTTGCCAGTCTAAGTGCACCCTAATAAAGAAGAGAAAATGGTAGAGTAAGTAAGTAGGGTAGGTAGATGTTGTTACATAATTACAAAGTGATGAATGATGATTCTAAATGTGTTCAATTCTACTTTCATCACAAGTACAAAGGAAGATACTACATTGGAAAAGTTCACAGCAAAGCAAAGTCAAATTATTAACTTCCCCTCTCATTTTAACTAAACATTTCACTAATTTCCCCTAAGTGTTAAGGTATTTGAAGATTAGAGGGGCTCAAGGCATTTCCTTGACTTTTTGAGGGACCAGACCCTCGGCCTAATAATTGAAAAGACCTAAGTACTTGAAATCATCCATTATCACATTCATTCACCTCTCAAAAATCTTTTCCTAAGTAAAATCCCATTTTACTTAGGAAATCCTTCAATATTTCATGAAAAGCCCTCAAAATCACTTTTGTTCTAAGTCTAAGTGATGAAAGTATAATAATGCCATTTACTTTTGAAATCTTCACTTTCTTGGTTATATTTAAGTATTTTGAGTTTACATTGTCCCTTTGTCATATTAACTCTAATTTATATATTAACTCCCTATGAAAATCACCTTTTCCTATTATATATAAATCCTTTTATAATAATATCCCCAAAACCCTTATATTATGAATTTTTAGCCAAAAGTATTTAATTCCTATTTATTTAAATAAAAAACCCACAATATACCCCCTTTTGGCTAAAATTATATCTTTAGTTCTATTCCCGCCCCCTATGGTAATTGGATTAATTTAATTCAATTATCGTATAATAAAAAATAGATGAAAAACGTTTAAACATATGTATATATGTTCAAAACAAAAAATAAATCCAAAGTTTAATTAAAACCAAACTTTGAAAATAGTCCATCCTCGTGCATTTTTCATCTCCGACCATACAAAGAGATTAATTAATCCCCACGATTAATTAATAATCCAACCCGCCAATCAAACTCCGCCCGATGAGTTTAATTAATAGTTAATCACATTGGGCCCGCGCTGTTAATTCCCCGCCATCTCTCTGTCTCGTCAACCATCCGATCGACCCATCAAAGATCAACGACCCTCATCCATTTCGCTGGCCATCCGCGTATAAAAGATAACGCGCGATGGCCAAGTGGTTTTCAAATAGTACAAGGCTACGTGTCAATCGTTGTATCGCATCACTGCCCCTCCACCCAAAACCGCCTTCCCTCATAAGCAGTGCGATAAAAACCACTTACCACTTTTCCGCTCGTGACATGACCACTGTACCATGCTGATGTCATCCAATAAAATAATAAAAATTTCCGGCACCCATTGACTTTGCAATTAAAACAAAAAATTCAAGTCTTTTTCATCATTTCGTACGCAGCAAACGAATACACCCTCCACGCCAAAATTCGAATTTCAAAAGCTGAAGTCCACCAACCTTGGTCTCGTCGAAGAAAATTGCAGTCAAGCATTCAAGAAATCATTCGCCTATCCGGCACCTGTTTGAAACTAGTGTCATCCTCATAAAAACAGGTATTTACCCTAGAAAATCCCACTGAACTCTGTAATAAACCTGATTTTTGTTCTCTTTCACTGAAACAGAGTTAAAAATTAATTGCTAGTTTAGTTCTAAATCCTGAGAAGTGTAATTATATTCCCAAACTTGCAATTGCACCTGTTTTTCCCGTCAAAACCCGAATTTCCATTTTTGAATCCACAAGAACCAAAAATGGAAGTTCCTGTGGCTTTAAATGTAGCACCGTTGAATGCCCCTCACAAAGAATTGGATTATTTACTTTTAGCTGATATGGAATTTCAAATTAAAGACCTGGGTATCAGTGAAAATCCCCTTCGAATATTTTGTCGCTGCAGAGACAATTATTTGAATGGTTTTGACATAATTGGACTTTGGGAGTCCAATATGCCCATGTACCTTCTCCCAGCAGTCCGTATTTTCCCTGAAATCATCCATCTTTGCCATGCCAACTATGATCCTAACCAAAGAGCAGTCTTATCCCCAAATCAAGATGTCCTCTTCCCAATAACTGCTCAATCCATAAATGAAATGCTACATTTCCAGCCTGGTCAAACCCTCACCCCTCTGCACATGGCTGAATTACTTGAGAAGTCTACACAATTGTCCCATGAAGAGTTAAACCGTCTTTGTCAAACTTTCATGCTGCCACAGCATCAGCCTAAAGGACCTCCCCCTTATGGCCACACCTATTTTACTGATGAAGGTAGACTCATTTTAAACATGATATCTTCAATAATGGGTTTTAATACTAGTGAGTTTGTTGACCAATTGACCCTAGTGTTATTGTCTATTTTTACCCCTGGACAACCTCCTGCTGTTAGATATGATTTTGCATCTTTTATTGCTGACAAAATCCATGATCAATTCATGAGATTTGGAAATGAGAGAGTATTCAAATATTCTTCATTCATATATCATCTCATGATATACTATCAGTCAGAAAGTTTTCCTTTCCATATTCAGAAACTTGATGCTAAAGGAAACCCTAGATCAGTTATCTTTTGGTCTGCTATCACCCATCATTCTTATGATTCTCCTTACTCCTACAACGAGTTTATTGATCTGTTTGTACAACCAGCAACCACTTTGTTAACTGTAATTTCTCCTCCCTGAATCAGTAATGAAATCAAGAGAACCCTTCAACTCTCAAAACAATATAAAGTGGGAGATTGGTATTTATATCAGAGTTATACTGAAATTAGGATTTATGGATGTGAATTGTGTCCATTCAAGTTGCCCAGATATGTTCCAATGAGACTTTTTGCACTTGAGTATTTCAGATAGATGAACAATTCAGATATAGTTCATTTATGTAATGCCAAGAAGAAGGCGCAACTCAGGATAAAGAGCCAATTAGGTCCCTTTGTTTGTAATTCTAGGGAGGCTGGGAAAGAAGCCGAAAGAATTTTAGAAGACTACCTCAAATTACAAAAGAGTTTCTACTGGGCACCCTATGATCCATATAGCTTTATTTGTGACAGAAGAATGAAAAACAAATTATCTCCATACATTCATTTTAGGATGCCAGAAATTGAACAATATGCAAATACAGATGAATGGGTGGAAGGAACTTTGGTAGAGCAAGATAGTGAACAGGTCAATATTGATAATATAATGAAAGACCTTGAAAAGATACTTGACCTGGACTCTATTGGGCAAGTACAAACAGGAGGACCTTCTTCAGCAGGAACTTCACAACAACATTTGCAGGAGATCAATGCAGTGGCAGTAGAATCAAAAGGAAAAGAAAAAGAACCAGAAATACAAGTAATTGAAAAGTTCACAATGACAGAACAACCAGAGACATCCAAAGAACAAGGACAGGCACAAATCTCTCCCGTTCAAACAAATCCAATAGAAGTGTCAATTTTACAAACTCCATTAAATGTGGAAAAGGGAAAAAGGAGAGAAGTTGAAGCTGCTACCCCTTTCATTGGATCTTCACAACAGCCTCAGGCCAAGAGACAGAAATTGAATACTCCTCCAGAAGTAGAGTCTATTGATGAAATCCTTAATAGTGAAGGACCAGAACAATTGGGCAGTCAACAAACGGGAACAGTCAGTGAAGCATCCACTACCTCGCAAAGAGAAAAATTACAGAAGCAACAGAGTCTTGAAATATCTTCTTTCAAAATACTAGTTAAAGATACAGGTGATATAAAGAAGACATTTATCAATATCAAAGCCAGGAATGATCCACTGAAAATACAAGTATATAATCAATATCTGAAAATGGCTCCAAAGAATCAAGAAAGATTGATGTCAGCTTTTGACATCTAACAGGGAAAAATGTTAATGAGCCATTTCAAACCCAAGGTGCAACAACCCCAAACAACTGCTGATTATATTAGGACAAACTTTGAAGTCCTAGCAAAGGATATCCATCCTTTAGATCAGATTGAGTTACATAAGCAGACTGGGGAAATGATCTATTCTACTTTGACTGATAAGGCAATGGCAGCTCACAGGTTACAGGATTCTTTGGAGAACACCAATACACAATTGCAGCTTGAAAAGGCTTCTTCTCAAGCCAAAGATAACAGGATAAAAACATTGGAAGAAATAATAATTGGTTTGGGACACAATCCAAAGGATTTCAAAGGCATAGAAGCATTAATAAAGAAAAAATATCATGACATTACTGCTTTGATAAAGTAGTTGAAATTACCAGCCTCCAGACATCCTCAAACCGAAGAAGTAATCAAGAAGAATTCTGAAGAAGAAATGATGGAGTTTCTCTTAAAAATGAATGATCAACTGATTGAAACATAAAAAGAGTTGGAGCAAGCATTGAAAGACAAACAATCTGCTCTTCCAACATCTACAACAGAGGCAATTACAGCTACACAGCCAACAGGTCAGCCAGCAGAGTCATCACAGGTAGACACTTCAAATTTGAGTTCAAAACAATTAGTAAAACAAATGAATGACTTGAAACTTCAAGTGACTGAACTTCACCACACAAAGTTACAACTTATCAATTTAGAACAGAGATATGATCTTTCAAAAATGAGTGTTGCTGACAAATCAAGAGAAATCAAGAGATTGGAAAAATTGGTTAAAGCATTAGAAAAGGATATCACATTGGAGAAGCCTTTGAGAGAGATAAACGAAATTCTTTGGGATAATATTATCCAGTCAATAAAAGATATCTGACCTTCAATCCAGATAATGTACGAGCAGAATGATTTGGTCAAAGCAGCTCTGGACGAAGTTGAAAACACACGAGCAGAATTAGGAAATAGGCCTGAGGAAGCCAATCGGCTTATACAGTTTCTAAACACCCAAACCAGACAGCAGCTTGAAGAAGTGGGTATTCAGGATAGAACTGCAACAATCTTAGAAATAAAAAGAGTTTTTACTAAAAGAACTCTTATGCAAAATTTGGAACGAAGGTGCTTTGACATGCAGGCAGAAATAATTGCTTTCAGAGAAAGGTTTAATGTTTTATTGAATAAAGGGTTGCCTAGCCCTATGATTCCAGAAGATAAAATAATGGACCTAGAAACTTATGTTAGGAAATTGGACATACATGCTCACAATCTAGCCAATTCCTCAGCCAGTTCATCACAAGCAACATTACCTACAGGAAGGAATCTTCATGACAGATTAGAGAATTTGTTTTATCTGGAACATGAAGTAAGGAATTTGTTTCCTAACCAACCTAATTTCTTCAGATATACCGAGGCTGATGAAACATTAAGGAAGCTTCAACGGACAAGAATAGCAGAAGAGAAATGGTGGGAAGATATGTTGGAACTTTTGTAAAATTTATCCTTATATGAAATTTTACCTATTTACCACAGTATCAAGGATAAACAAGCTTAAAGAGTATCAGTTCAGTTTAAAGAGTATCAGTTCAGTTAAAAGTGTATCAGTAAAAACAAAGAGTATCAGTGAAGCAAGGCAGTTAGAACAAAATTACTGAAGAAGACAACGATGAGCCACAATATAGCACCTGCCTCCAGCACACTCTCAAAAGGAGGGAACAACACAACATCGGTTACTTCTTGTCTTATCCATGAGACCATCTGTCTCTATTTTTATTGTAACTTATCTATGAGTCATATTAGATTATATCTCGTTTTGTTGAGAGATATTTTGTATAATTTTTTGTATAAATAAGCCCTCAATTGAATTATTGAGGGTGGATTCTTCTACTTTTCTGTAACATTGACTTTTGGAATAAAGTGCTTTTTGGAGAAATTTCTTTGTGGCTTGCTGGATGATGAATTGAAGCTCAAGAATTTTTGCAGGATTCATGTGTCAGACTACAGTTCAATAAGTCATTTCTATCCCATGTTTTAAGTGTTATATATGTTTACTATATCATTGTGTTTCATTTCTGAATAATTAACAAAAAGGATTAAATCAGAAATTGCTTAAGTGTACTCTGATTTCAATTGTTATTATTCTAAATGTTTTCTTCTAAACTGGTCATAAACAATGAATTCTTAATTGCTCTTGTTTCTCTGGTTTAAGCATTTGATTACTTAGTAAAGAATTCTTAATTTCTCTTTATTGGTAATCGCTCACTTTCCCTCGTTTAAACATGTTGAAAGATTCTTAATTACCTTTCATCTATTTAAAAAATCCATTCCATTCACTTTAATATCTAAAATTGTTCTTTGTTTTGGCTATCTTGCCCTGCAAAGCCATCTTTTGTGTAAAAACTTAATCCAGTAAAGCCATCTTTTCGACTCCATAGCCCAATGGCCTGAAATACTCAATCTTGCCCTCAGTTGGCGGATTCCACCATTCAAATTCAAACAAAACCCCTGGACTTATAACTAGCCTAATATTTTCTAAGAACAAAGCTAAATCATAAAGAGAGAGCCCTCTCTGGATACAGATTGGCTAGATTCTGTATCTGAAGGTTGGTTTGTGGTTACCTCGGACCCCTTTCCTCTTCTAACAACTTCAAGGAAAATCTCGATGTACTTGCCTGTACATCGTAATCTGATAATCTTTTCTTAGAATTCCGCTTGTAAGGAGGTATTCATTACCTATTTGCGATGTGATATTTCTTTAAAGAATGATTTTATTCTATCCTATCATAAAACTTAAGTTTTTTGGATTTTTCAAGGAATATTCTCCTAAGTTTATGATAGTAATTTTTATTGAAAAAGGAAAAACAAGCACTAATCAATTTTTTGAATTTTTTGAATAAGGGTCGCCACTTATTTAGTATTAGTGATAATACTAAATAAGAAGGGGGGTTGTTGTTGGCCATAACAATTGGTAATTCATTCGGAAGAACCAATTATCTCTGCTTTTCTTTTGAATTTTCTAAACTTTCAAAATAGAAAACTTTCTAGAAAATCAAACTTTATAATAAAAAGACAAAGTACATTATGCTTTTATCTATCAATCATATTTCGTTTCTTCTATATTCAACTTTGAATATTTACTTCTTCAAGCTAGTCCTTGTATCTATATCAGTGACTACTTGGTTTATAGAGATAAAAACAAAGACTTCTCTGTAAATCAGTTTTAAATATGCTCATTTGTCGTAGGTAGAGCCTCTGCTGCCAGCAAGTGTTTATAGCCTCGACAGGGTTACCTGTTACCCAGCAATGATCTTGTATCTTACTTAGAGAAATATACAATTTTCAAAGAGAAATCCATATCCACACTTATTGCTTTCATTTTCTTTTTTATCCTTAAAGAACAATGTCTTGGTTTGGTAGCCAATTTATGACAGTGCCATTCACTTGATTTATAACTTTGCTAAACAAGCTGGCTCGTGATGAGACCCCTTGTCTTTTGATTGCAACAATCTTGAGTCATTGCCCTATTGTGGTATGCAGTATTGGCAAAGTCAGCAAGCTATAATATCTATGATCATGATAAGTCGGCTCGTGATGAGACCTCTTACTCTTTAAGTTAAAGTGTATCATTGGATTATTCTCTGAACATTGTAATTTCCTAGGTGGGGAGGAAGTCATTGTTTCCTTAAGATAGTTCTAGACGACAATGGTAGAGTTTTTGGAAAGAACTTTTTTACAGAGAATCTTCATTTTGTTATTGATACTTTTCATTAGACTGATATAAAACAATTTCCCACTAAAAGTTGTTTTTTATCAAAATTTTCAAAGTTGAAACTAGTATCATTTCTAGGCCTAAAGATTTTAACTGTATCTTTCAATAATAATGATCAATTTCTTAGAAGAATTCTATTTATACAAGTGAAAAAACAAAATCTAAAAGAGAATTTGTATCTTTTTCGTGAATTCCAAATATAACCATTAACAACTGGTTTTATTATGAAAAATAAAGAAAACTAATATACAAAATAGAAGAATGATCTCCTATGGAAAATATTTTTTGAGGATCTGTCCATAACAGATAAAGATTCTCTTTTTCCTGTTAAATCTTGTAACATAAAAGTAGATGGACCTATGATCTCTGCAATTTGGAAAGGGCCAAGCCACATTCGTTGAAATTTTGTATGTTTTCCTTTTTCCTCATGAGCCTTGTCCCATTTTAAAACTAGATCTCCGATCTGAAAATACTTTCTGGATATCATGTTTGAATCAAAAGAAGCTTTAACTAATGCTTGGTGATGAGCATGAGTTATTTTGGCATGTTCTCTTTTTTCTTCTAGCTTAATTATTTCTAGTTGTCTTAGTTGTAAGGAAGAAGTTGGTGCTTCATCAGTATATTGAACTAAGGCCAAAGAAGGAATTGCTAGATGAGTTGGGAGAACCACTTCTTTCCCATAAAATAAATTAAAGGGAGAAGTGCCAATGGAGGTTTTCTGTGTTATTCAATCTGCCTAGAAAGCATATATTAAAGACTTATGCCAATTTTTATGATTTTGATCAATGGTTCGCTTAATGATTCCGATTAAGTTTTTATTTGTAGATTAAGCTAACCCATTTCCCTGTGGATAATAATTGGCAGAGTATTTAAGTTTGAAACCTCTTTTAAGTGCAAATTCAGTCATAGCATTACCAGAAAAATATGATGCATTATCAAACATTAAAGCAGAAGGTAAACCAAACCTGGTGATTATGAACTGATCTATGAACTCGATGATATGCTCGGCATTAGCAGTCTTGAGAGGAACTGCTTCTACCCATTTAGTAAAATAATCAGTTGTTGTAATGATATACCTATGTTGCTTAGAAGAGTGAGGAATGATCTCACCTATTATGTCCAATCCCCATTGATCAAAAGGTTGTTCAATGTTGACTGGTTGTAACGGCAATGATGGTTTCTTTTGTCTTCTAGCAGCGGTTTGACAAAATTGACATTTCCTTACATAGCTATGTGAGTCTTTGAATAGTGTGGGCCAGTAATAGCCTATGCGAAGGATTTTATGTGCAGTAGCATCTCCAGCATAATGTCCGCCTGCTGGTCCATCATGGAGTTCCTGCAAGACTGTTTCAGCTTTATATTTTTCAAGACATCTAAGGAGAACAAAATCATAATTCATTCTAAAAAGAACATCATTCACAAGCTGATATTGTTTAGCCTTCAACCTTAGAGCTCTTTTCTTGGTGTAATTGAGATTTGGAGGAGCATATCCATTCTTTAGATAAAATATGATATCAGCATATAATGATTCAACATTGTTTAGGCTTACCTCATACATTTGTATCTCTACAAATGGATTTTCAGAAATAAGCGATGCTCCCGCTAGTATTTTGCAGAAGCCTTGACCTCTTACAATACTTGCTGGTTTGATTTCTACGTCATATTCTTGTAAGGTAGTAACCCAATTGGCTCTTTTCTCACCCACATCTTTCTGTACTAAGAGATTTCTTACCGCTGGAAATGGTACTATGATTTTTGTATGGGTTTTAAGTAGAAAGGGTCTGAAATATTTAATTGTTTTGAAAACAACATAAGCTTGTTTCTCTACATCTGAATAATTCAATTCAGCCCCCTGTAAATTTGAACTGAAAAAATTAATTGGGGCTTCTGCCTTGTCTTGATTTGCTTGAGTGAGTATCGCAGCATATGATTTATCAGAGGAAAATGTATACAAAATAAAAGGATCAGAAAAATTTGGAGTTGCTAAAGATGGAGCATTAACAATTGCTTGTTTGATCAGATTGAATGCCTCATATTCGTTTTGGCCCCATTTGAAGTTTGAATTATTTTTAATCATTGCTTGTAAAGGAGATACAATTCTTGAAAAATCTGGCACAAATCTCTTTACAAAATTAATCTGGCCAAGGAAAGATTGCATAGCTTTCTTGTTGTGAGGTAAGGGTATTTCAAAAATCTCCTTGATTCTATCAGGATCAATATGAATTCCAGATTTTGATACTATGAATCCAAGAATTTTTCCTTCACTTAATGCAAAAAAGGATTTTTTTGGGTTAAGCGAAATTCCATACCTTTGACAATATTGAAAGATTTGTTTTAAATCTCTAAGATTATTGCTTTGTTTCTTGGAATATACAGTTATATCATCCAAGTAGATTACCACTGATTTGTTAACTAATCCCTTGAAGGTGATGTCCATGGCTCTTTGAAATGTGGCACCAGCATTGATCAGACCAAAAGGCATCTTTTGATATGCATAAGTGCCCCATTTGGTTCTGAAGTTGGTTTTCAATTGTTCATTGGGATGGACCAACACTTGGTTGTAGCCAGAGAAACCATCTAAGAAAGACATTAATTCTGATCCTGCAACTGCCTGCAATATTTGCTCCATAGGAGGCAAAGGAAAATTATCTTTTTGGCAGGCTTTGTTAAGATTTCAAAAGTCAATGAAAATTCTAATGTCTCCATTCTTCTTTCTAACGGGAACCATATTGGAAACCCATTTAGAATGTTGAACGGGAAAAATAATCTTGGCTTTCAATAACTTATTGAGTTCAGATTTGATCTGATTTTCTAGATTGGGATGGATCTTTCTAAACTTTTGTTGGATAGGTTTTTCATCCTTTATCATTGGGATAGTATGTTGGATGATAGAAGTGTCATAAGTTTTAAGTTCATCGTAGTTCCAAGAAAAGACACTTTTGTATTGTTTCAAAAGACGAACATACGCTAATTTTTCTTTAGGAGCTAGACCGAGGCCTAGGTTGATATTCTATGGTTTGGTATCGGTTCCTAGATTTACTAATTCATAATTCAAAGTTGAACTTTGCAGTTTTGAATTGGTAGATCTTTTGAATCGATCTTTCAAATCATAAAGGTCTTCTAACTTGACTACTAACTTTGGCATAGCATTATTAGTGCTATCTTGTTGCAATTGTCTGTCATGTTGGTCCTCATCAATTATCTGATTGGTGTAAGATCCTTCAGATGTGAGGAAGCTTACAATATCAAGATCATCGTTGAAAATCCTCCAATTGGTAATGTTATCAGGAATCGAGGGTCTAAAGATTAATTCGATTGAAAATCGATCAGGGCTATAGTCTTCTGAAGGAATGAGCTTGGAAGCTACGTTAGCTAGGAGGTCTGCACTAGCATTCTGGAGTCTGGGAATTGATGAAATATTAAATGCTATAAAGTGTTCAGTCAGATCTTGAACTAAAGATTGATAATGCTTTAAATGACCTGATAAACAATGTATAGTATTGCGTACTTGTCTGATTACAATTTCAGAATCTCTGAAAACTTGTAGATATTTGATATCTAATCCGATTGCTTTGTATAATCCTTGGACTAAAGCCTCGTATTCTACGGTATTATTGGTGCAATCAAACTCAAGTCTGCAAGTTAGCATAATTTTGTTTCCCTCTGGACTAATCAACACGCATCCTGCTCCTGCTCCTTCATTAGACTTAGAACCATCAAAAAATAACTTCCAAAATAAAGATTTATTTACAGGAGTATCTATAAAATTAATACATCTAGAACTATCTGTTTGAGAAAAAAATTCTATTTGAGATAAAACAGAATGTTCTAAGTAAGGTGAAGTATGAGCATTAAAATTTCCTAAGAAAGAATCAACTGAATAGTTGCCAATGATATTATTGCTGTATGCAATCGGTTCATTTTCTCCTTCCAGTTCTGTTACTATGTATTTCTGATGTTTTTCTCGCTCAACCTTTATCTGATTTGGTTTACCATTGTAAGGAAGCCACATGTGCGACCAATTAGTTGCAAAGTATCCATGAAGTTTTTCTGACCAATCTCTGCTAAGAATTAAGCCATAAAATTCTAGAATATCTGCAACTAAAATGTCGATAACTTGACATACCTTTGGATTAGATGACAGCCTTATGGTAACCTGATTTAATTCGCCGATCACTTCAACTTGCGATCGATCTAACTGGACTATGCGCACAACAGATTTTTGTGGTTGAATGTTCAACTTTGCACATATTGATTTTGGTAGAATATTAGATGAAGCTCCAGAATCCACTAAACAATTATGCAATTTTTTATTGAAAACTTCATAAGTAAGAAGAAATGGAGGAGTATGAGATCTCGACCTTCCTCCAATTAAAGCGATATTTTCCAGATCAACTTTGCTAATCGCATTAGTTGAGGTCTTCCCATCTCGTTGGAAGCTTGAGAGATTACAGGATTGGGAAAAGGTTTTTCTGGTACAGCATGTAATTATTTCAAAAGTACCTTTTGTTGGTGTTTTAACTTGCTCAATTCATAAAAAGTGATGTTAGCCCTAGTCTTCTTCATGTCTTCTATGATATTATACTCCATTTCATCCGAAACAATCAGTGTTTTTGATGGAGTTGATGAATCTTTTTGGACTGGGCTAGTTTGAGTTGCTTTGGTTGTCGTTTTCTTGGCTGCAACTTTATCCTTAGTCATTGAGCTTGCACTCTTTGGCTTAGGAGTAGGTTGAGGAGGATCAAGTTGATTTCTACTTCGAGTGCTAACCGGGGATGCCTCTTGATCTTCTTCATCTGGGAGGATGAAATCCCACATACCTTGTACCTCTACAACTTCTTCTTCATCGGTAGTTTCTTCAGTAGCAATCTCCTCTTCTTCTTCTTCTGATTCAGCACTTGTGATAGCATTTGGCGGCTTTGAATCAGTCGAAGGGTTTCTTCTATAAGGCTTGAACGAATTTATAGAAGATTTTTCTGCCACTTGTTTCTTAATGTCAACCATTTCGTTGGACATGGTTTTCAAAACTTTCTGCAATCCTTCTAAATCGAATGGATCTTTCGATTGTTTTTTCTTGGGGTCTTCCTTAAAAGTAACCTTCTTGGATTTTCTTTCCTCTATCGCATTTTTATTTTCTAGAGAAATGATACGTTTCTCTACTGCTATTGCTTCTTTCATATTTTCAGCTAAAGTTGTTTTGTTAGCCCTATCAACGAAGATTTCTATATTTTATGGTAAAGCAAAGATGTACCATTCACTTCACACTTCTTTGCTAGGCTTGGAAGCAGTAGGAATTTTATTTAACAGTTTATTGAAACATGAATTAAAATCCTTGATAGGTTCTTTTGACTCAGCTCTAAGATTAGACAGGTCATTGATTAGTGTCACTGTAGACCTGTCATCACCAAAATTAGTCAAAAATTGATCTTGAAAGATATCCCAACTAGTAATAGATCCAGACAGTAATGAGAAATACCATGATCCGGCTACTCCTTGTAAAGTATAGGGAAAAATTCAGACGACATCATCTTCATTAGTAACTCCATTGAGATTTATGGACAACATAAAGTTATTGATATTTTCTTCTGCTAGCATGCCTGCTTCAGGATTAAACTTAGGCAGCCATTTTTCAGGATGAGCCGGTATTTGAATCAAGGGTGCAGGCATTAAGACTGCCCCTGGGTTATTCCATGGAGATTGGGCCATCGCTGAACTACCAATAGAGGAAAGTGCAAAAGATGATCCTTGCGGTTTGGAAGATGAGGATATTACGATTCCAGATGTTTGAGAAGGAGATGTAGAAGTTCTAGTGGACTGGCGGACGATAGTCTGAAGTGGAGGGGTGGATGGTTGACTTCGCGGTGAAGAGGTTGAGATGGATGATGATGATGAAAGAGTCTCACTATCAGACCCTTTAGGTGATTTCCTTGCTCTCTTCCTTGTAAGTAGAGGTAACTCAGTTGGCTGAATGCCAAGCTTTTCGCTTTGTAATCTAGTAAGAGGATGAGCAGGATTATATTGCGAAGTTACACTGCCTTGAGATTTATCAGATCTTTGAGGTGATATTGAAAATCGCTGAAGTTTATGAATCAAAGATTCAACTTCAGGAGGTTCAATAGCAGATTCTTCTGAAAAGTCAGGGTTTGTGGCAGTGGCTGTTGTTCTTTTGACTTCTGGCTCTAGATTTAAAGATTCTATGTGCGATGGAGAAGTCGGGGGAGATGGTGAGGGCGATTTACTCTCAGAATGGTATTTATATTTTGACTTACTTTCCATTCATAGTTCGGGGCCCTCCTTCTAGCGCGAAATATGTTGAAGCCCCGAAAATCGGGTCTACAACAAGGGGGATACCCACCCGGTCCGGACCTTGGTTGGTAGATCCTTTTCCGTTTGGTATAGTGGGTCTGACTGGGGATAATGGTACCAGTTTCCCAATATGTGTGTGTGTGTGTTGAGAATTGATATTTCCTTTCTAAAAATTCCTAAGTGAAATGATTTTATTCTAATTATAATCTATAACATGCAATTGTATTCTAATTAAACAGAAATATTTAATTCTAAACTAACCCGGGATGTAATCTTTTCCTTATGCGATCTAAAATGAGTTCAAATAACAATTGGTAATAAAGATCATTCAACTGTTATAATAAAATAATTCAATAAAGATAAACCACTTCGTATAAAAAGTTAGACGAAACAGTTGTGAAAAACATATCGCATAATAAGCTATTGATATATTAAGCATACTAGTTCTACTCATGAGCTTCAAGAAATAATGACTTATCTCTTCTTAATCCAACATCCACTAAGAGTACAAAAGTGCAACATCAGTAGCAGATATTAAACGTAGATATCAATAAATCCTGTTCCATTCATTCATCAAAACCTCCTCTGAGGGTGCAAAAGTGCATGTTCCGAGGACAAGTTTTTGACAAATTTCAGGACCCTTCTCTAAATGCATGAGAAGGGTTTAAATACTACTAACTAAATCTAAAAATAATTTATTACAAAAATGTAGGATACGGTTTAAATGACCGTCCTCTTTTTCGGCAAAAAATAAATCAAAACTAATACTAAATCTAAAATTAAAACTTAACAACTAACTACTTATGAATCTGTTCTTTGAAATTGCAAGTGTTCAGCATTGGTTTGAGAAGAGTTGGCTAGACGACTTCAGACTTTAACTGTCCTGTGAAAATGGAATCGGCAAGAGCTAGCACCATCTTCTCGACATAATTGATGATACACTTGAGAGTCATGCACTGGCTGTGTGGTTTTACCAAACACACCCAGTAAGAATCCCAATTTAACTTTGTTAATCTTTTAATCGATTCTGACTTTTCTTGATCCTTCTATCTCTAGTCTATCTGTAGTTGTTGTGCTTTCGGTAGATACCCTGGAGTAGTTTCAGAGATCAGATTTTCCTCGTGCAAATTTTCATTTATACAATCAATAATATTGCTTGCTGTTGTGACTGCTTCTTTCGCTGCTTGCTTTGCTTTCCTGATTTGTGCATCCCAATTATTAAAGAGCATTACTTTGTGATTGTCATTGATTATTGGTGTACCTGCTCTTTTCCCCTCCTCTATTTCTTGCCAAGCTAAATAGTCAGTAACTCTTTTATCAATTGAATCATAATCATGTCGTAAGTCTATGACATGATTAGTGATTTTATCACTTTCTTCACAATAAGAGTTCCAATGTGATATTCTTTGGCATAATATTTCTTGTTGCTGCAGTAGTTGATCATTTAAGGAAATAGACTCTGTGTTAAATTTTGTAATCTTAGGATCATCCTTGTGCATCTCTTGCATAACCTATAGCTGTTTTTCTTTTTCAGCCAAACTGTTCAAATATCCTATCTACATTTGTTGGAAGTCCTGCTGTAATTTTTCAAGTTGTTTATGTGCTTCATTGTTAGCGTTGGCTTGTTGCAGCTATTGTTGAAAAACCTGTACTTGATCTTCTTTCTCATTTAGTAATTGCCATACCTCAGATGCTTTATCAATGGTTGTAGAGGCATATGCTCCTGTGATCTGAGATAATTTGGTGAGATTTTCAATTGGATCAATAGTAGGATCTTACCATAGGACATCAAATTGTTCTGCATCATGAGAGAGCACATTTTCCAATTTCCTTTTCTTCCTTTGTCTTCTTACCACTTCCTTGTGTTGTGGACTATAGAATACATCAAGAAGAGGAATTTCCACTATTTTGAGCATAAGTTCATAGGATGGGGTAATGGGAATATGTTCCATTTCTGAGACATTGGTAGTTATTCCTGTGACTATATTTTTTGTTGTCTGTACATTACTCATAGGTGTCTGTGTTTTCTGTCCTTCAATATTAATCAAATCATTGAATGTCTCCCATTCCTTATCTAACTCAGTTATGACTGATGGTTGTTGTACAATGAGAGGGGGAAGATTTAACTGTGAAGAGGTTGAAACCTGTTGCTGTGAAATCTCCTTTGACTGGGCAGTATCCCTTACTGGCCGTTCACTTTTATCATGGTCATTGTTAGACCTCTTAGAGTGTTCAGAGGTTTCTTTCCCAGACTTAGACTTAGACCTGTCTGTACTTGAACTTCCACTGAGACTAATACTGGGAGTTGGTTCCCTTATGGGTTACAAAAGTAATTTATCCAAAGGGATACTAGTTAACCTCCTTTCCCTATATATCTTGAATTCTTGAAATTCTGCTGGAGGAAACCGTATTTGAGCCGAATGTAGAACCTCTTTAAGTGTTCTTTTTTCTTGGAACATGTCATCAAAAAGATCATCTTCTTTAGAAAACACTCTTATCTTGACTGCAGTAGTGAAATTTTTAACAACATCATAGGGATCAAACGGTCTTCTTGGAAACCTGAATAAATGTAAACATGTAATGTTGTTTACTTCTTTGAATGCATGACCAACATCAAATAATGAAAAGGCCCCATAGGCCACAGGAAATTGTGGCCAGATAGCCTTCTTTTTTTCCTTTAAATCTTTAGTCAAACCTCCTTCTTCGCAGGTTTGATAAGCAATTTCTTGTGCCATGAGTTTATCAGGAACATACAAAGGTAAAACATGAGGGGAAGCAAAACTTCCAAATACCCTAACATATGTAAACAATTCTTCTCCAAAAAATCTCGCAACAGGAAGTATATCTACCTCTGCTTTAGGAGAAAACCTTGGAGCATCTTTATCATATAACATTCTATAGAGGGGAAACATGATTCCATGGAAAATCTTGTAAAAATAGGGAATGAACTTGGAATCCCACAATTCTTTGTGATAAATATGAATGGGTAAGGGGTCTTGAGTCGTCCATTTCCAACCCATTAAAGGAAACTTAGAAACATAACAGATTGAATCCATTACATAAGCAGATAAGTAAAAAGGGGGATAAATTCTCTGAGAAACAGTTCTTTTGGACCGATAATTCAAAATAGCTGTGGCTAAGTTGTCAGATAATATCTTAGCCCAATCCACAATAGTAGCATTAACAGCATCATTCAATAATGGTAGCCATTCAGATGAAAACTTATTAATGTCTAGCTTTCCAAAAAGCCTACAAAGCATAGCAGCAACAAAACAACATGGAGAAGTGAGTGAACCAATACTATACATATCGTGTTTATCCTTTTTTAGTGGTTCGTCTCTCCTTGACCAGTCCTTGGTGCATTCTGCCAGGTTTTCATTTTCTTTGGAAAACTTCTCCATGAACTGTTTGTTATAAGTCGCTTGTGGCTCTGGCAAATGATACATGAGTCTCAAATCTTGTGGAGTGAATGAACCAATGAGTTCTTGACCCAGAGTCTTAAACTGTCTGTTTGTAATATCCATGTTGTCCAGTACCCATTTAACCATATCCGTGTATGGAAGAATTTTAGTTCCTCAAGTATATTACACATGCCCTCCCAAGTGGTAATACCAGCGTCTTTATTACAGGCAGTGTCTGTATACAAGGGCGTCATTTCTTTATCTTCAGAACTCAGGGCTTTGTCTTTCTTTCCCATAATACCCTGAATATTGCTTTATATAGTTCTCTGTTCTTCGCTCCTGCAATTTACGAATTAAGTGAGAATAATAATAGGAAAAAGGTGATGGGAATGTTTTAAATGCTGAAGACGTATAAAATATACCACCTTACGTGAAATATCTCTTCGATCAGAATGAAACCATATTTCATTAATGATTGACAACCAATTCATTGATTAACATTAAAGCACATAACTAGGTCTCAGTTTAAGGAAAGATTTTTTTCATATAATGAGCCTTAAAGATCTACAATAAGGCAATCTGCGATTTTCTTTTGAAATATCGCAGATCGCAATCTCGTGGAATTACAATATCACAATAGCGCAATATCGCAAAATCGCAAAATCGCTACATCGCTACATCGCTACATCGCAAAATCGCAAGAGCATAACATATGACAAACATCCGTTAATGTGTTTTTCTGCGAAATGTGATTTGCGATATGTGTCATCGCACATCGGTGGTTTGAGGTTTTTCAATGTAAGATATGACATTTGAAGCATGCGATGCGATGAATGTTCTTTTAGTGCGTAGTTTCGCATCGCAATCTCGCAAATCTTAGAATTCCGCTTGTAAGGAGTTATTCATTACCTTTTTTTTTTGCGATGTGATATTTCTTTAAAGAATGATTTTATTATATCCTATCATAAAACTTGAGTATTTTAGATTCTTCAAGGAATATTCTCCTAAGTTTATGATAGTAAGTTTTATTGAAAAAGGAAAAACAAGCACTAATCAATTTTTTAAATTTTTTGAATAAGGGTCTCCACTTTTTTAGTATTAGTGATAATACTAAATAAGAAGGGGTTGTTGTCGTCACAAACGTAACGCAACACACCTGGTGCTACACTCTTTTTCAGGGCATCTTTAGGAGACGAGCCTTGCATTTTTCGATTCCTAATCATGAGAGGAGCATTCTCACCAGTTTTCAGCTCATTTGGAGCTATTTTGGTCCCCCAAAAGGGTCACAAACACTCATTTTTTCACCATTCTGCCCACTTTTCAGAGCATGTGTTGCGCTCCTACCAGTCTTGGAATTTTCACTTTTTGGACAGGTTGTAGAGGTCAGATCAGAAAACCAAGGATTTATATGGAAATTAGACTTCAAGGTCTTTCCAAAAAGCCATCATGGAGCCTTATTCGACATCAGGAAGGCCTTCAAAACATGGTTGTAATAAGACCCATTTTTTTTGTTCCTGTGCTGCTCTCCTGGCATGCCAATTCAAATTTGACACACAGTGCTATGCTCCTGTGGTTGAAAATTCAGAATGTGCATTTGGAAAGTTTTTGTAGGCTTGACAGAGCCTAAAGGTCAATTTAATTGCTAAAAATGGTCGGAAAGATATTTATTTTAGATATTTTTGTGCCTTGGGCCTTGCAAGGCCTCAAGGACAATATAGATACTTCTGATTAGACAATAGAATTCTAGATGCTCTATTAGGCTTTCCTCCTCCTTTCTAGTTATATAAGGAAATTGGATTCATTGTAATATTTGGCTTTTGATGTGTTTAAGAGCAATAAATGGTTTGTGGAAGTTGAAGAACAATCTAGTGTTGTGGAGCTTGTGGATGATTTTCCTTGGTTGATAATGATGAAGGCTTGCTTGCAATATTCCTGAGTTTAGTTAATGGTGAAGTATCTCTTATTTGTTCATGTTTTTCTTGTTTTTCATATGTTCATCTTTCTATATTGCAATAGCTCGGAAGAGTATAGGATGATAAATGTTGTTTAAGGCACCTCAGACCTCCTGTTTGCTATTGTCTTCATGTTTTCTTCTGATGGGTTAGTTTAAGGAATTCTTAGTTTCTCCTTAGGCCCACCTAAGCTTGTCTATTTCATTATTGGATTAATATGCTAGTTTACAAACATGATTCACGGTGATCCTTGCTTGTTTTATTCTATCTAAACTCTGTCTTGAAATCTCTCTTTGATGTATTGATTGATTATGTTAAGCCAGAGAGGTCTTGTTTCGATCTTTCCCTTTGTATATGCTTATCAGTTTGCTTCAAAATTATTTATAGTTTAATGAATGATGTTTAGGAGTTCCCTCTTCATTTATTAATGCTATTCGTTTCTCATATGTTTTCAAATCTTGAAAGTAGAATCATTGAAGTTAGATAAGTTGTCTTACTTCATTTTCTCCACTGGATTGTATATCTTGAATGTGTATTTGTTTAAAAGTATTGTTATTGAGTAAATGGTGTGCCCTACCTCATGACTAGTATATTTTTCTTATCAGTATTCAAGACCTCTCTATTCATAGGTATTTGACAAAGGATTCTTAACTGCCCTTTGCCCTACCTTGGTTCCCAAACTTAATGTTTATTTCACCTCACACATAAACTTTAAAGATCCATTAACTACACTAGATTTGCCCTGTGATGTACCCTGATTCATTATTGAGATATCAATTACTTCATAGACTCCATAGCCCAATTGATTTGATAAATTCTCACTCCACCTATCCTACTTTATCATCTTACCCCAACCAAAATATACAACAAACCTACACTAGTAACAACTAGCCTAAAATCAAACACTTAAAGTGAAAAAGTTCACATCCTTCGCATAATAGAGAGAGCCCTCTTTGAGTCCAAGAAGGCTAGGTCCTAAGACTCCAAAGACTGGTTTGATGTTACCCTGTGCATTTGGTCTACCAATCTGCTAAATCACGGGACCCTAACACGTACCTTGATCGCTTGTCAAACTTCTCGGGCAACCCAACCTGCTGATGATATTTTCAAATATGAATCAAGATGTTGTTTCGACTGTACAATACTTTACTGGTATCGCCTCTGCCCACCTAGTCAAATAGTATGTGGAAGTTGTTAGCACTCAAATCTACCTCAGGCTGAAATGAAGTAAAACTCAAGGCTACATCAAACCACGCTCAACCTCGTAGCTAGCCCTACGAGGGCAGGAGAGGGCTCTCTCCGTCAATCTCGAGAAAATGAGCAATAGGATGCGAGATGACTTACAATATGAACTGATTTTAGGCTAGTAAAGAGATAGGTATGTTTGATTTTTTGGTTTTTTGGTTTTCGCTGGAGAAATGGGAAAACAAATTTTGGGTCAGGGGATAAGGTCAGACCTTTGCAGATTTCAAGTTGGGGCGAGGTAGGTGAATGTCTTGATGCTTTTGATTGGATATATGGACAGATTAGACCGACGAGGAGCTGAAGAGGGCAAAAAAGAACTTGTATCCTCTCCAAACAGCTGAAAACATATAGAACTAACTGAATTCAAAGGCCAAGCACTGTAAACAATGGATTCAACCTTATTCACTCATTCAATTTAGTTCAGAAGCATATGAAAGGATGGCATACATTAAACATGAATAAACTTACAGTAAACAAAGAAGAAACACCATCAAGAACAAAACACCACAAGGATCCCAACAAGTGCCGCAAAACCCCTGATCTTTCCTTAGCCAAAATATGAAAAATATGTACAATGATATCAAAAGTATCCCAAGAGTCCAACCTGTAGAATGCCTCAGAAATTACAATATATAGATCACTCTAACACCTTTCCCCACCTCGAGGGGTCGAATTCCCTCTTCAGGGATCAGTTTCAACCAATTCTAATCATGGAACTACAATCTAGGCAGCTAACAACTTGCCTCTAAAAGAGTGGAAACTGATCCATTACATGATTTTTTACCCTTTTGAGAGTGAATCTTCTAGAATAGATAAAAATGATCACTGACGGAGGGCTGTAAGGACCGACTCTAACAGGTTATGATATATCTGTGTCCGTGAGTGCCTTTATGACAAAATGGGTCATATAAAAAATCAACAACCCACTTTTCAAACGACTACGTTGCTTTTACAAGGTGAATTGGTAGCCTCTCGCCTCTATGTGATGCACATCCCGTCCTTCCGACACACATCGATTTTTTTTACAAAGGCCTTACTATCCATGTGTACTATCTGCCACTATAAGCCACTGCGCATTTTCCCCCTCGCCTTTGGTTTTGCTCGATGGCCCCCTCCCGCAAACCCCACAATGGCATTTCCTACGTATGCTTTCCCTCTCATGATTCGTGACGCATCTTCAAAAGAGGTTGGTATAACCCCATCTTATACAAGTGTCCCGCCATCAATGGCCGATACTGCCATTTCGTACTACTATATGCATTTTCTCTCGGGGCCGCCGATATTCATTTGGGCATTGTCCCGTTGTCGCATAGGTTGATATCTCGATCTAAGTGGTCTCGGGATGGCTTATACTCTAAAAGATCGCATCTAGCAACCGATCATCCAGATATCCGCCATTTTCTCCGTTTTCTAACTCCGGAAAAGTGGTCAGTTCCATTATCTGGGTCTCCCGGGTTTCACAATCACCTCAAAAGTGAATTCTTGAAACAGAGGGAGCCATCTCGCATTCTTCCTCTAAGACCGGCTTTGTTAATCAGTAATTTTAAATTTGGAATGGTCCGGGAAAACTTAAACATACCTCCTAGTAGGTAGTGGCGAAACTTTTTGAAGTGAATACACCATTTCCAATGCTTCCCATTCTGTTGAGGTGTAGTTTCTCTCAACTGATGATAACTTCTGGCTTGCAAAATAAACTGGGTGATCAACTGAAGTATCTCCTGATTGAGCCATAACTGCTCCGAGTGCGATGCTAGAAGCATAAATGTGGACATGAAATTTCTTGTCCCAATTAGGGTGAACTAATATGGGTGTGCTTTCCAACTTTTCTTTCAAATTATCCAGGGTTGTAGTGCAATCTTGTGTCCAATTGAACTGCTCCAATTTCCGCAACAGCTTCTCCAATGGGCCGGTTATCTTCGCATAGTTGCGGATGAATCACCTATAGTAACCTGTGTGGCCTATCAGTGATCTCAACTGCTTCATACTGTCTGGCGCTTCAATATTAATTCTAACTGCCACTTTTTATGGATAAAAAAAAAACCCATTGTTTGCATACAACATGTCTTAGCAGTGTCCCAAAGGGTACTGCAAAGATGCACTTCTTTAGGTTTAATGAAATCTGGAGTTGCCTACATCTGTCGAACATTATCCTTAATAACGTTGCATGGTCTTTTAACAGACTGTAGACTGTCCAGTCATCCATATAGACTTCCAGGAATTTTTGGATGTACTCATGAAACACTGTTATCACAATCCATGAAAATACGGCCGGTGCATTTTTCCATCAATATTGGTGGTGGACCATAGACACATATCTTAAAAACAACTAAAAATGTCCACCTGGCAACTCCACTAGCCTCCAGTAGGCCTTCTAACCTTACTAGTTTCCATAGAATCCTATAGGATTGTGCCGAATCAACCCTGAAAAGTATAGAATCCTAGTCACACACTGTATGAGTTTAGCAAACTCAAAGAGAGACAAAGTTTTCAAAAAATTTCTAAAACTTTCAGCCTCTCTAAATTTTGAGTTTGAAATCTGGCTTCACGAAGAATCAATACCAGATCTCATCTGGACCCAAACGCTCCTACTATAGTTGATGACCCAGAAAGGATTTTGTGGTAGACTTCTGAAATTGGAAACTTAACTACTGTTAGGACCATTCATAAAGCAAGCTCTGTACCTGAAAATCTTACAGCCTTGCAAGACCCCTAATTTGACTTGCATCACACGAGAAAAAAATTTAGAACCAAGTCACAAAGTAGAGTTGACCATATCGACCTTGAGCCCATAGACTTGTAGCAAAGTAGCGGAGAAGTTTCTCCTTCCACACCACCTGATTTCCAACTTCTCCACTACTTTGGCTCTTTTCACCCCAAGTTTGCTCAGAATCAGTTTACTGGTCCAAATACTTCCGCCACATCCATTCTACCCTCAACTGTGCAAACCACTCCATCTCGTATCACAAATCCTCTGCTTGTAAATCCACCATTATCTCCCATCATGGCAGCTTGGTATGCCCCCTGGTTTTACCACAACCTTTGGTACCTTTTCCAAATGATTATCAATCTAGAATCCCACACTTTACCAGTGTTGAATCTACCACTGCCCAAAAACATGTAGATATAATAAATGATGCCTTTGACTACATGGAATTAGAAGAGGAAACCATGAAGATGGGGATGTTTTCCCAAAGCCTAGGAGGAGAAGCTAAAAAATGGTTTAATAACTTGACTCCCAACAACATACATGATGTCCCTTCCCTTTACCAAACTTTCATAAACAAGTGGGAAATCAAGAAAAACCCCCTCCAAATCCTTTCTGAATATAACAATATTAAGAGGAATATGAGGGAGAGTGTCCCAGATTATTGCACCAGGTTTAACAGTGTCTACAATGCCCTCCCACCTCAAATGAAACCCCCACTAGGCCTAGCCTTAGCTAAATTCCTAGAAGGTTTTGACCCCGACATGGTCTATCAACTAAGAGAGAGAGAGCCCCTAACTTCAGAAGATATGCAAAAGGGAGCTATAAGTGTAGAGGCCAAATTAATTGAAAAGAGAGCTAGGCTAAGATCAGAAAAGAGGGTAACCTACAAAGATGAAGCCATGCCCTCAACCTCCTCATCTGATTCAAAGATTGACAACCTACTCAAAACCATGGAAATAATGATGGAGATAATAAGCATAAATGAAAGAACACCCCTAGGGAGAACCAACCAAATCCCCAAAACAGAAACTGGAATCAGAACTTTAGAAGAGACCCACCTCAAATCAGACAAAGGGAAAATGATCAACAAATCAGACCACCCTTCCAAGATAAATATGTAAATGAAAAGGAAAGAGATATTGAACATCTGGATGAAAATCACCTAAACTTAATAGGCTCTGATAACGAGGGTGATGTTTTTCTCACAGAAGAAGAACAAGGTTTATTCTCCTCGAATCTAGATGAAACAAACCATGAAGATTTTGAAGACTACGAGTTAGGATTGGAAAACGCCATAATGGAAGTCCACAGGTAATGTGACCTTAGGAGCAAGAAAAACCAAGATAACTCCAAGAAAAAACAACTTAGACACTCCTGTTAGAAAAATCCCCGAAAACATTCTTAAAAGAACAGTAGACAATAATAGCAACATGGCCAAGAAAACTGATCCTAGCAAAGGTAAAATTAGCCAACCAAGTGGTGACACAAGCTGCCCTAGTACCTCTACTAGTGGCCCTGAAAAAAATCTTTTGACCAAAGCCCCAAATTAGAGTCAGCAAATTAAAAATGTAGAAAAATTTATGGTTGATAAAACAGATGTAATATGTCTAAAACCCAAGTACCTTTCAGTTTCCAAGCAGAAATTGCTAAAATTAAGATAACCATACCTCTCACTGAACTGGTAGCTCAGGATATGTACAGGTCCCAAGTTCTGAAAGTTCTAAACATAGGAAATGATACTGCTAGTGTCACTCTAGTCATACTGCCATCAGTGATCAAAATTTCTCTTTTGCATTTGCATATTAGGAGTCCCATAATAATCAATTTCACCATTCCGTTAGGTCATGGATTCATTGATGGTAGTAATTCTTCATCATTTTTCCCTCATGTGAAACTTGTTGATTTTCCTCTCTATGGTCTTCAGTCATTATTCACTTTCATTCTTAAAATCATATCAGTAGGTCATAGGATGGGTCTCATTAGTTTCTAGGGTTTCACCATGGTCAAAATTAATGAGTCAAATGACAATAAATATCAGCAAGGTCATGAGGAAGCCAATAAGCTCAAAGTCACAACACCTGGAAGATCAAAAAGATATTTCATTCAGCTTGATGTAATTTTCACCTCAAAACCGTGTTTTGAGGTGAAAACGTGATATTCTTCCTTTATTATCATTCATTATGTAATTCTATATCATCATGTGTAATAAGTCACAATTCAGAAGCTGTTATCTCCACAAAGTAATGTCCCTAACTTCAGAGAAGTTTTTCGCAGCATGTTCAACGCCAAATCATCCTCTAAGCAGATCCATCAGAAAAAGCCCAGAAATAGCTTTCCAACGGTATACTACACTCTCAAAACTAACTTCTGGATTGAAATTTATGCTTAAGTGAAGTAAAATTCCCTAAACCTCCCCTATTTCCCATGTTCCCCTTTAACTTTATGTTTAAAGTTTTATATTTCTTTAATAAAAACCCCTTTTCCCCCTTTCCGATTACAAAATCGCATTATAAATTATTTTAAAAAATATGCAATTTAATTGCTAACCACTTCCCCTCCATACCCGTATAACTTTATAATAAAAAGCTTTATATATATACCCCCCACCGTTCCTAACCACTTCCCCACCATACGTTATGATAAACTTTATTATAAAGTTTTATATCTTATAAACCCCCCCGCTTCCCATCGCAATCGAAAATATTTTCACATCGCAACGTTTATTTGTGCCCTCCGATCACCCCAATCGCAACAAACTCCGATGCGATTGATCACAACATTCTTCGATTCTCCAATCGCACAAAACTCCGATCCGATCAATCACAACCTTTCCTTTGATCTCTCGATTGCAGATCCCCCGATTGAAGCCCCCGATTGATCCGGCACCATCGATCTGCCCCGCCGATTGGACGACCCACATCCAATCGCACCATCTCAAGTCCCCCTCCGATTGAAACCCGTCGATTGATAATCCTCAATTTCTCCTCAATCGTCGATCTCTTCTTGCTAATTCGATGGCTCAAAATCAATCGAGCCATCGGCAATGGCGGTTTCATATCTATCACTCTGCCCCTCTCTCGATTGCAATTTCCGATTGCGATTAATCCCCGGTCCCACCACGTAAAGCCCTCCGCCTCTTCAATGAAAAAAGTGTTTTTTCCCTTGTTAACGCGGAAAATACATTTTTTGTTTTTTGCTTTAAAGGGTTTTCTCCATGGCACCTTTTGACTTCGCTATTTTTCCATCAGACATGTGCTAATCACATCGGAAGTTTCGGCCTCGTTCTAAATTACATATAACCCATCCCTCCGATCCCGATTTGCGATTTTTCCATCGCAACATGTATTTTAACGCTCCATTGTATATTGTATTCCCTCTTCCTATCGCCTCTGATTGCGATTGTAATGCGGGTTTTGCCTCCTATCCCTTACTTCCTATTCATTATTTTTCCTTCACTAAAAGCCAAAGTTTCATTCCGAAGGCATATTTATTAAAAGGTCAGTTTTATTCAAACATAATATGGAAAGCAACAGTCAAAGGGCCGAAAGCTTATTTAAAACAAAGATTGTTATAGCAAGCAGCAAAAATAGGAAATTTGTTCATCGGATTACCTATTTTCTTTCATACAGCCTAACAGCAAAATCTCCAAGTAGTCAAACGCAATGCTGTCTCTTATTTTTAGGGGCAGATTGTTGTGTTTCTTACTATGATTGTATTTCAGTTCTTCAGCTGTTAGAACAGCTCCCTTTTCTGTGGATCTATGTTCCCACATTTCAGCCTATTTAATGTAATTGTAAATCATTTGAAAATAGTCTGAGTCTGAGAGTCTAAAAAGTCTGTAACTCAGAAAGTAGGGGAATAGTGTGGAAGAACATCTCTGTGCTACATTGTACAGTTTCACAGGAATTAATAAGAGATTCAGCTATGATTTGTGGGATCCATGTGGTATGAGATTTAGCATTTGTTTTTCTCCTTTGTTTCATATGTGAATTGTTATGTGTTCCATCCATCCATAAACATTTCCTTTTGAATGCTTTCAAGATAGAAAGGTAGAATCCATTTTATATGCTCTGCCTTGGGAAATCATTCATACTCTATATTTTTCTTCTGTTTGAAAAGGATCCACTTATTGTGCCCTTTTCAGCTCCGCACCAGTCTTTCCATCCCATCCTCATTAAATTTTAATTGCTAATTTTCCTGCCTATCTTGCCCCATGAAATACCCTGTGTCCTGATTTAATTCCCGGTTTCAACTGTCCCTTTATATCCCACACATCCCTGAAATTCATTCATTCATTTTATTTAAACCTTTTATCCCTATCATTTTACCTAGCCTAATATCATATTTCTATTGCAGTTTATTGAATATTCTTTTACGGAGAGAGCCCTCTCCTGTCCTTGTAGGGCTAGCTACAAGGCTAAGCGTGGTTTAGTTGTTACCCTGATTTGCCTTTTGCAGCCTGGGGTCCAATTCAGGTGCTAACATCTCTGGCGACCATACTGGGGATAAGTTCAAGATTGTTTGTTTGTTAGTGTTATTTGTTTTATAAACTACAGACGAAGCCTGAAGTATGCCAGGTAGCCTTCGAAATGCACATTGCTTTGCAAGTGCATAAGTAGATAAATGCTACTTCAGTCAATCTTCGGTCTAGTTTTATAAACATAACATCTGACTTGCAAGATTTGCCCCAGTACATCAAATAATTCCAGACCTTTGAAAGATGATGTTCAGATTTTGCTAGGCTGCAAAATAAGATTTTTGTAGAATAGAAATTTGACCACACTGGCTTCAAGAAGATACACCAGGGCTAATCCAGATCCAAATCCTCCCCCTGTGTTTGAAAATCCAAATCTTATCCCAAGAATTGTCAGAAGACAAGAAGGATCATTAAGCCCCAGACCCGTTTTCAGGTCCTATACTTGGCCCAGTGAATGGTTTTTTGTAGAGGATCTTTCTTTTGATGAGAATTTTGAGCTTCCTTTATTTAGGAATAAGTCTGAAAATGACATTGATGATACAGTTTTAGATCCTGATTTCCTTGTAGATATTGAAGTCCAAAGAGCAAATACCTCCATTGACGATTACATTTTGAATTCTCCTTAGTCCATCACTGTAACTAATATCCCTGAGCCTTCAGAATCCTCAGGAACTACATTTCCCCCTCCCAATTCATCAGCATTCCCATCAGTAAATTCCCAATTATCATCTCCTCCATTAACACTGTTGGAACACCTAATCCTACATGGGTAGGTGTGGAATGCGAAAAGTCACAATAGAGTCCAAGTGACCTTGGAATATGAAACCAAGAGTCACACCATTGTACTATAAATGTACATCTTTGTATAATGGAAAATAAGAAAGCCTCACGCTTATCCTTCATTGTGTGTTGAGTCTCTTGTGTGTGTGTTTATCTTCCTCATACACCATGTGTGTGTTCAAATTTTTTTTTAAAAAATTATATTTTAATTTCTTTATGGTCAAAATTCCCATCCCAACTTCTCCTCTCTTAAATAAATTCCATTCCTTTTAATTAATCTCCATTTAATTAATATTCATTCTAATTAATCCCTCTTTTGTAATAAAATTTGCTCCAAATACCTTCCCATATAATAGACCCCCCATTAATAAACCCCCTCCATATAATATCCTTCTCTATTATTTACTCCCCATTTTTTAATTAATTAACAAACAAACAAAAAAAACAGCAGAGAGAGAGAGAGGAAGAAGACATGAACAACAGAGAAAAAGAGGAAACGACATGTGAGCAGATGGACTGAATATATAGAGAAAATTGCAGATTTGACATTTTATGATTTGTGGCATATATAAGAGGGTGATTTTCTAAAGAATTTTACATGAGAAGACAAGTTTTCCATCATTTCAAAACAGTTATTTGAAGAAAAAATTCAGCTGCCTCAAAGGCCTCTTGCACAAGTGTTTTCAGCTGCACATTTACAAAATATTTTTGCAGAGATATTGACATTGTATTGTGAGTGGAATTTGCATCTTCTTCATAGTTGCAATCAATAAATTTGAGTTGTTGATGTAACTCATTGTTGATTGTCCTCCATCATTTGAGGAGCACACTTTGTACTTTGAGATTTCCATAGTTGGAAATTCTTTAGAGTCATTTGTATTTGTTTGAAGGAAGATTGAATCACATTGTAAACGGGTGCATTTTCGGTTGAAGCCGACACCCTTTCATTTTTTGAGCCTAAGTTGTTGAAAAATGGCTAAAATCAATGAGGCATTAGAGTTGTTGAATAACCTCATTCATTCCAATGTTGATGATATGATAAAAATGAGCAAGAATGCTCTTTGTAATATTCAAAGTTGTTTGCTAGATGCACAAGAAAAGATTGAGTTTTTGCAGTTGGAATCTCAGCTCCAACAAGATGAACTTCAGCAAAAGAGTCACCATTTTGAACCTGTTTCTATTTAGAAGATTGAGAAGGACTCCCATCAGCAGCAAGTCAGTAAAGTTGAAGTTGATTCCCATTCAGTTCCTTGCACAAGAGCAGATGTACATGCAGATGTAGCAGTTCAACCTGCACTTCTCAAGCCCATCATCAGACCTTGGGAAGAGCTTGTCCACAACAAGCACCGAACTGGTCTTGGATATGACAAGGATGTGTCCTTTCATATTCCAGACTACACCAAGCCCATCATATTTCAGAGTGCCGGATTCATGTATGATAGTTCACCTGCAGCTGTTCCAGATCCTGTTCCACTTCCACAACAGATCGAGAAATGCCAACACTGTGATCGAGTTGGCCATATGAAAGATCACTGTTTTGATCTTCATCCATGCAAGCACTGTGGTCGGCACACTCATTCTTCACACAGATGCTTCAAAAACAAGCCTCCTGCAAGAACAAAGATTCATCTTGGATGGATCGCTTCTTGGCAATGGGCATCAGCAGCCAAGAAGATGTTTACGACACATGTTAGAACTTGTTCACGCATATTGAACAAACTTGCAGTTGAGTTTTCGCCATCATCTCACCTTGTCCCTGACAAGGGGGAAAATGGTGGTCATGTACAAGCTTCGACGACAGATCAAGCGAGCCTGAGCCACAATCTCTCATTCCATGTTCAGAGTTGTAGCCAGCAGTTCAAGCGAGCCTGAGCCACAATTCGTCATTCCGGATTCAGAGATGTAGCCAGAGACATGGATGCCCATGAGCATGCCTTCGGTTGGTGGATAACCTTAAACCATCATCTTTGGTTGGTGGATAACCTAAAACCATCACAGGTAGTAGACCTCCCTTCTTTTATGTCGAAGGTCTCCCTTTCATATATGAGGAACACTTCCTCTAGCAGAAGCCTTCAGCTTCTTGCCAGCTATGGTTGAGTTCCAGGAAATGCTTCAAGCATTCCAGAGTTGTTGGTAATCCTAAAACCATCACAGGTAGTAGACCTCCCTTCTTTTAGGTTGAAGGTCTCCCTTTTTTATGAGGGACAATTCCTCTAGCAGAAGCTTTCAACTTCTTGCCAGTTTTGGAAGAGTTCCGGGAACTGCAACAAGTTTTGCGTTCCAGTGTTGGTGGTCATCCTTAAACCACCTCTTTTTCCAACATTTCATAGAGTTGATTCAGCCTAAGGGCTACCATGTATACTTTGCAGATTTGTATTACAAATCTTTTCTTGGACTCACACATACCCCTTCGGACTAAGGGGGGATGTTGGAACACCTAATCCTACATGGGTAGGTGTGGAATGCGAAAAGTCACAATGGAGTCCAAGTGACCTTGGAATATGAAACCAAGAGTCACACCATTGTACTATAAATGTACATCTTTGTATAATGGAAAATAAGAAAGCCTTACGCTTATCCTTCATTGTGTTGAGTCTCTTGTGTGTGTGTGTTCTTCTTCCTCATACACCATGTGTGTGCTTCAACATGGTGTTTAACAACACCTCCTCAACTACAACCTGCCGTAAATCCACCCAAAGTTATGGCTGCCAGGTATGCACCCCTAGTCTTACCCCAGGTCCTCGATGATATGCCGGCTGACTATCAAAGTAAAATTCCTATTTTTGATGCCACTCAGAGCATCACGGCTCAACAACATGTTGATAAAATGAACGAATTTTTTGATTTGCATGAGGTAGAAGCAGAGAATGTAACGATGAGGCTGTTTGTTCAAAGTTTCGGAGGCGAATTCAGAAAGTGGTTTAGAGCCCTATCGCCAGGCACAATTCGCACTTTGCAGGAGTTGCACACTCAGTTCCTGGACTGGTGGGAGGTAAAAAAGAACCCACTTCAAATTCTGTCTGAATATGAGAACATTAAAAGAAATGTGGGTGAAACCGTGCAGGATTATTGTTTGAGATTCAATGCTGTATATAATGCTATTCCAGCTAATTTGAAGCCTCCTGTGGGACTGGCATTGTTAAAATTTCTCAATGGATTTGATGCCAACATGGCATATCAGCTGCGCGAAAGAGATTCGTCTTCACTTGAAGACATGCAGAAGATAGCGGTAAACGTTGAAGCTAATCTGCTAGCTAAAAGAGCACGAGCCAGAGCTGAGAAAAGAGTTACAATAAAAGAGGAGGCCTCTACTTCAGACAGTAAAATGGACACTCTGATTAGGACGGTGGAAAAAATGGTTGATAAGTTAACCATTGTAGATAGACCAGAGCCTCAAATAAGAAATCCAAATTTCAGAGGGCAGCAGTCGCAATTCAGAATTAAACAGAGAGAGCAGAGAATGCAGGACCAAATTGCACCACCACAGCAGCAAATTAAAACTCCTTTGTAGCAGAACTATGTGCAAGGGATAGATTCAGATGACGATGATCCTGTGATTGAGGCTAATCACTTTTTCACGGTTGATGGTGCGCCCATTTTCCTTACAGAAGACTAAGAATATACAGTGGCGACTTCAGATATTCAAAAAGACCAAAATTTCATTTTGGCCAATGATACAGTACTGGAAGAGGAGTCTGATGACTATTAGAGAGGGTATATGAACGCTCTATCGGCTCAGCAAAGGCAGTACTCTTTAAGGAACAGAGAGGTTACAGTCAGCCCCATCCAAAAGAGAAAGGAACTCCAAATGAAAAACGATGCACAGAAGAAAGGAAAGGAGCCGGTTGATCCTTCCTCTAGAAAAGCACCTGCAGTTGCTAACACAGCCAATGAGAAGAACCAGCAGAACACAGTAAAGGAGCCAACAGAGAAGAAAGACCCGCCCATTAAAGAGGTAGAAAAAGCTCCCTCCTTTAATCTAGAAAATGAAATCTCTAAATTAAAAGTGTCTATGCCCCTCACAGAGTTGGTAAAGAATAGTGTGTATAAAACTCAGGTGTCCAAAGTCTTGCAAATAGATTCCGTCTCCGATATGGTCAATGTAGAAGACGACTACCCTGAACTTATTTTCGGTCCAGCCACAGAAGAATCTGAAGAAAATGAAGTCCCTCCTTTTTACTTGAGTCTTAGAGTACATGATTTTATCCTGCATAATGCTATGTTGGACTCCGGGGCCTCACATAATTTGATGCCCAAAGCTGTCATGGAGAAGCTAGGCCTTGACATCACTTGTAAATATCATGACTTGTATTCCTTCGACTCAAGTAGGGTCCACTATATTGGTTTAATTAAAGATTTGGTAGTGTCTTTAGATCAGATTCCAGCAAAGAATGTCTTGATGGATGTAGTTGTTGCTGATGTCCCACCAAGGTTTGGAATGCTCCTATCTAGGTCTTGGGGTGCTAAACTCAAAGGAACTATGCAGCTTGACTTCTCTTATGCCACTATCCCTGTATTTGGCCAGTTGAGGAAGTTATATAGGGAAAATAAAATGAAATATATGATTACCAGCAAAGACAAGCCTGTAAATCATCCCATCAATGTTGTCCATACAGACTTAGAGTCTTTTGTCTTGTATTCTAATGGTGGTTTAAATGATGAGAATGTTCAATTGGTACAAGTGGATTAAATACCTGAGATTTCAAAGAATTTCAGAGAGGTCCTCAAATAGGAAAAGGACAAAGCAGCAAACACTTCTGAACCTCCTGCCTGCCAGCAGCAAAGGGACAATGAACAGCCAGAAATCAGCCAAGGTAAAGAAGAGAAAGAAACAAACTTCCAGTATCTTCAAGAAGAAGAAGAAGGCCTGTGGAGTATGGATTTTGATGGAGCTGTTGGTAAGGATGGAGTTGGCATTGGAATATGGATTAGGAGCCCTTTTTTCCAACCTAAGAAGGTTCCAAGTAATGTTAGAGTTTGTGCTTATAAGCTAGCTTTTGATTGCTCTAACAATGAATCAGAATATGAGGCTTTGATTGCAAGCCTCAAAATTTTGAAGAAGTTGAATGCAAAAAGGATTTTTGTATATGGCGACTCCGAATTGATAATCAAACAGGTGAAGGGAGAATACCAAGCCAAACATCCAAGATTGAGGGCATACAGAAATGCAGTCTTGGACATTTTGAAAATATTCCCAGAGTATACTTTGACAGCAGTGCCTAGGATGCAGAACATTATTGCTGATTCTCTTGCCACTACTGCAAGTAACTTGAAGATTCCGATGAACTCCAACAATAAGTTTGAAATCTATGTCAAACATAGGCCTGCTGTTCCGGACAATTTAAGGTATTGGCAAGTATTTTGGGATGATAATGAGATCAATGCATTTTTGCAGGGTGATGGAAAATTCAAAGATACTCCAATAGAGGGTGAGTATGAGGTTGATGATCAGGAGTTGGAAGCAAACCAGATGGACATATTGCAATTAAAGGATAATGTAATTCCTAGAGGTATCATAACTCTAGAGGAGCTTTTTGATCAGGATGATGTCGCAAAGAAACCAAGCTTGGTGCCCACAGAGAAAGGAGTTGAAGATGTGAATATTGGAACAGCTGATCAGCCTAAGTTTGTCAAATTATCAAAGGCATTATCCCCTGAGGTAAAGGAGAAGTATGTTAAATTGATTTCTGAATTTTCTGATGTATTTGTATGGGATTATTTAGATTTGAAAGTGTATGATAAGAACATAATTCAACATACAATTCCTATCAAGCCGGATCAGAAGCCTTTCAGACAGAAGCTGAGAAGAATCAATCCAAAGCTGCTGCCATCAATTGAAAAGGAGGTAAACAGGTTGTACAAAGCAGGAATCATAGTTCCTATTAGATTTTCTGATTGGATTTCGAATTTGGTCCCTGTACGTAAAAATACTGGAGAAATAATACTGTGTATTGACTTTCGGAACCTGAATAAGGCATCCTTAAAGGATAATTACCCACTTCCGAAAATGGACCATATTCTGCAGAGAGTAGTTGGAGCATCTAGGATGTCACTACTTGATGGCTACTCAGGCTACAATCAGATCTTGGTGCATGAGAAGGACCAAGATAAAACTACCTTCACAACACCCTGGGGAACCTTCCAGTATTCCAAGATGCCCTTTGGACTGAAGAACGCTGGAGCCACCTTCCAGCGTGCAATGGACGTTGATTTTGCAAATGAAAAAGACGTTTTTTCTTGTTGTTTATTTGGATGATTTGACAGGGTTTTCAGGTTTAGATGATGAGCATTTGCACCATCTAAGAGTGGTTTTTCAGCGTTGCAGAAAGTTGGGGATTTCTCTCAATCCCAAAAAGAGCCTTTTTGCCATGGATGAGAGAAAATTGCTCGGGCACATAATCTCTAAAGATGGAATTCGCATAGATACAGCCAGAGTGGAGGCAATCCAGCTCATAGATCTTCCACGGAACAAGAAAGAGATTCATGCCTTTAATGGTAAGATGAATTTTTTGCGCAAATTAATACCTAATCTGGCTGAGCATTTGAGAGAAATGACCAATATGTTGAAAAAATACAGCACGGTTAAGTGGAGTGAAGAAGCTATTAAATCATTCAATCTGGTAAAGTTTTCTTTGTCTAATGCCCCAGTTTTGATCAGTCCTGACTATACTCAAGATTTTATTATATTTTCGTTTGCATCTGAGCATACTATGGCTGTTGTTTTAATGCAAAAGAGAGATGAAGTAGAAAATCCAATTGCCTTTTTCAGTAGGACTATTAGAGATGCTGCTTTAAGATATAATATTATTGAAAAGCAGGCATTAGCTCTTGTCAAGGCATTGAAATATTTTAGGGTCTATATTCTACATTCACACACTATAGCATATGTCCCTAACGCAACAGTCAAGGATGTGCTCATGCAAACTGATCCAGAAGGTCGAAGAGGCAAATGGATAGCAACTATGTTGGAGTATGATTTGGAGATCAAGCCCACGAAATTAATCAAAGGCCAAGGTTTGGCAAAATTGATGGCCCAATCAAATCTGCGTGCCTTAGATATAAACCTCATTTCAGCAATATCGGAAGAGGAAAATGAAGGTTTGATGGTTCCTATTTTAGATATTTTTCTACAGTCCCCTTGGTATTCAGATATTGTGTATGTTCTTCAGCACCTGTCACCTCCTCCAGGCATGTCTAAGAGTAAAGGCAGATATTTGAAGCTTAAATCTGCAAAATATTGCATTTTGAATAGTGCTCTGTTTTGGAAGGATCCGAGAGGCGTTTTGATAAATTTCCTGATTGAAGAAGAAGCTCCAAAGGTAATGCATGATTTCCATAAAGGTGACTGTGGTGGTCACCTGTTTTGGAAAACTACAGCGAACAAGGTATTGAGAGCCGGGTATTATTGGCCCACATTATTTTCTGATTTATATAAAACAGTGATGAATTGTCATGAATGTCAAATTTTCCAAGGGAAGAAGAAATTGCTTCCACTTCCTTTGAAACCTGTTTCAGTGAACGCGCCCTTTCAGCAGTGGGTGCTCGATTTTATAGGAGAAATACATCCCGCGTCCTCAGCACAGCATCGATGGATATTGACTGGGACAGATTACTTTACAAAATGGATCGAGGCCATCCCTTCCAGGTAAGCGACTGACACAGTAATTATTCAATTCTTGGAATCAAATATTTTATCCCGTTTTGGTTGCCCATGTAAAATTGTGACAGATAATGCAGCCGCGTTTAGATCAAAGAAAATGATCGATTTCTGTGATAAATACAACATCATGCTGGGCCATTCAACAGCGTATTATCCACAAGGCAATGGCCTGGCAGAGTCATCCAACAAGTCGCTGATGAATATAATTAAGAAAATGTTGGAGGCAAACAAAAGAAATTGGCACTGGAAGCTTATCAACGCACTGTGGGCAGACAGAGTTAGCAGTAAAAAATCAATAGGTATGTCACCTTTTGAGCTGGTTTATGGTACTGATGCTATCTTTCCTACTTCTCTTACAGTTCCAGTTATGAGATTATTACAAGAAGTTGGAAGCGAAGATGATGACAACCAGCAAAGGATCAACCAGATGATCCACCTTCAACAAACAAGAGAAGAAGTGTCACAGAAAGCGAGCCAGTTGCAGGACAAGATGAAAAAGATCTATGACAAGAAGACTAAAGCAGAAAAGTTTCAGTTGGATGATGTAGTGTTGAAATGGGATGCAAGAAATGAAGACAAAGGGAAGCACAGTAAATTTGACAACCTTTGGAAGGGACCATACAAAATTACAGCATACAGGGGTCAGAATGCCTTCTTGCTTTCAGAAATGGATGGCCAGGATTTTCCTGGAGGAGCAGTAAATGGTAGGCTATTGAAGCACTACCAATGTTGAAGACATGGATCAAAATATATCTCATCATCAATGTATATACCATTTTATTTTTCTAAAAGAAAAGTTTAAAATGCACAGTCATTCAAGTTTGGGGCCTGAGGTGAAGGCTATAAAACTTGGATGATATGTGTATGGTTTGGTTTTATTTCAGTTTTCAGTCTTAGTCTAGAGTCAGGGTCAGTTTGCATTTGTGTCAGTTTTCAAAATTTTTGAGTTCATGCCCAATGGATAAGGCTACTTGGTCTACGGTGTTCTTGGCGCCTCCAAGGAGCTAACATCCCCATTAGAGCCAATGTTAGTGTCAGTCTAGTCATACTGCCATCAGTGATCAAAACTGCTCTTTTGCATTTGCATATTAGGTGTTTCATACCGAATAAATTTCACCATTCCGCTAGGTCATGGATTCATTAATGGTAGTAATTCTTCATCAGTTTTCCCTCATGTGAAACTTGCTAATTTTCCTCTCTATGGTCTTCAACCATTATTTACTTTCATTCTTAAAATCATATTAGTAGGTCATAGGATGGGTCTCACCATGGTCAAATTAATGAGTCAAATGTCAATAAATATTAGCAAGGTCATGAGGAAGCTAATAAGCTCAAAGTCACAGCACCAAGAAGAATCAGAGAGACATTTTTTTTCAGTTTGATGTAATTTTTGCCTCAAAACCATGTTTTGAGGTGAAAACATGATATTTTGTCTTTATTATTATTATTCATTATGTAATTTTATATCATCATATGTAATAAGTCACAATTCAGAAGTTGTTATCTCCACAAAGTGATGTCCCTGCCTTCAGAGAGTTTTCTGTAGTATGTTCAGCACCAAATCATCTTCCAAGTAGATCCATCCTAAAGAACCCTAGAGCTTTCCAACGGCATAAGCTACACTCTCAAACCGACTTCTAGATTGAAATTTATGCTTAAGTGAAGTAAAAGTCCTATAATTTCTCATATACCCCCTAGGACCCATTTTTCCCTTTAAACTCGTATATTGTTAAAGTTTTATATTTCTTTAATAAAAACTCCTTTTCCCCTTTCGATTACATAATCGCATTATAATCATTGAAAAACACTTATGCGATTAAACCACTTCCCCACCACGCTTTATAATAAAAATTTATAATAAAGTTTTATATTATAAACCCCCCACTTCCCATTGCAATCGCAAAACTTTTTGCATCGCAAACGTTTATTTTTGCCTTCCGATCACCCCAATCGCAACAAACTCCGATGTGACTGATCGCAACAAACTTCGATCGATCAATTGCAACATTCTCCGATGCGATCGATCGCACCCCTCCCTCCGATTACCCGATCACATCACTCCCTCCAATTTCCCGATCACAACTCCTCTTCTGATCTCCTGATCCACTCCCCCGATGGCAAACCCCCGATTGATATCCCCATCGTCGATCTTCCCCACCGATCGGATGACCCAAAGCTAATCGGGCCATCACAATCGGCATTCCTCGTATGTGTTACACTCCGCTCCCCTCTGATTTTTGATTGCGATTATGTAGGCCCCACCACTTAAACCTTCCGCCCGTATGTAATAAAAATCCTCTCCCGTGGTTTAAAATTGAATTTTGGTTTTAATTCATTTATATAAAGGTTTTCCTCCAAATCGCATCGACCAAGTTCCATATATATATCATTCCATCCCAATCCCTCTCCCGATTCCGATCCCCGGATGCGAATGATCGCACATCGCTAATCGCAATTCCAAGTAGATCCAATTATGTGATTCAATCTCGGGCCCCATTCCCGTATCAAGGACAGGATTGTTCCCGTGGGTCCTGTTCCTAAAGCCCTCCGCCTTTCAATGAAAAAGGTGTTTTTCCTTTTCAGGAACGCGAGTACCCATTTTTTTTGTTTTTTAAAGGGTTTTATCCATTGCACCATTTTCTTTGACTTCGCTATTGTCACCGCGCTATTTTTCCATCAGGCATATGCCAATCGCATCGGAAAGTTTTGGCCTCGTTCTAAATTACATATTTCCCATTCCTCCGATCCTGATTTTCTATTGTTCCATCGCAACGCGTATTTTAACACTCCACTGTATATTGTATTCCCTCTGCCTATCGCCTCTGATTGTGATTGTAACGCGGGTCCTGTTGCCTCTCCCTTCCTTCCTATTCATTACTTTCTCCTTCACCAAAGTCGGTTTCATTCTCAAGGCATGTTTATTAAAGGCACGTTTTATTCAAATAATATGTAAAGAGATACCAAAGGGTCGACAAAAGAGCTTATTCAAAACAAAGATTGTTACAGCAGCAGCAAAATAGGAAATATGTTCATCGGATTACCTATTTTCTTTCATACAGCCTAACAGCAAAATCTCCAAGTGGTCAAATGCAATGATGTCCCTTATTTTCAGGGGCAGATTGTTGTATTTCTTTACTATGATTGTATTTCAGTTCTTCAGCTGTTAAAACAGCTCCCTTCTCTTGTGGATCTATGTTCCCACATTTTAGCCTATTTAATGTAATTGTAAATCATTTGTAAGGAAGTCTGAGCCGGAGAGTTTGAGTCTGAATAGTCTGTAACTCAGAAAGTAGGGGAATAGTGTGGAAGAACATCTCTGCGCTACATTGTATAGTTTGGCAGGAATTAATAAGAGACGCAACTCTGATTTGTGGGATCCATGTGGTATGAGAGTTAGCATTTGTTTTCTCCTTTGTTTCATATGTGAATTGTTATGTGTTCCATCCATCCATAAACATTTCCTTTTGAATGCTTTCAAGATAGAAAGGTAGAATCCATTTTATATGCTCTGCCTTGGGAAATCATTCATACTCTGTATTTTTCTTCTGTTTGAAAAGGATCCATTTATTGTGCCCTTTTCAGCTCCACACCAGTCTTTCCATCCCATCTTCATTGAATTTTAATTGCTAATTTTCCTGCCTATCTTTCCCCATGAAATACCTTGTGTCCTAATTTAATTCCCGGTTTCAACTGTCCCTTTTATCCCACAAATCCTTGAAATTCATTCATTCATTTTATTAAAACCTTTTTCCCATCATTTTATCTAGCCTAATATTAGTCCATTTATTGTATTCCTTTGAATATTCTTTTACGGAGAGAGCCCTCTCCTGTCCTTGTAGGGCTAGCTAAAAGGCCGAGCGTGGTTTAGTCATACTCCCGATTTAATCAAGTGTTTCGTTCAGGTGCTAACAATACCAATACTATGAATTTGATAGATGACAAACTAGAGTTGTTGTTTGGACCTGAAGTAGATGGAAAATACCAAGAAGGAGCCATTCCCCCTTTCTATGTTAGCCTAAACATACATGAAAAAATCCTACATAATGCCATGATAGACTCTGGTGCCTCTCACAACCTCATGCCAAAGATAGTGATGGAGAGATTAGGCCTAGAAATAACCAGGCCCTACAAAGATCTGTACTCCTTCGATTCAAGCAAAGTTAAGTGCTTGGGCCTAATCAAGGATTTATGTGTCAATCTAACACAAATCCCTACTAAGAGCTTGGTTATGGACATAGTAGTGGCTGACATTCCCCCCAAATACGGCATGCTTTTGTCCCAATATTGGGGAGCCAACCTCCTGGGAAACCTCCAACTTGACATGTCTTATGCTAAAAGGTGCCTTTTAAAACTCCTATTTATCCCACATTAATTATCAACCCGGGCAAGTCTTCTTATTTCAAGAGTGTACACAATATGTGCATGCTATAATCCCAGAGAGTAATGTTTCTTAAAATGTAGTATAGATCTTTCAAATACAAGAATAAACAAATGCTTTTAATAAATTGCACTTGCAACTAAAGGAAAATCAATGCTCTAAAACTAAATCATTCATTCAGCAAAGTAACAACAATTATCAGTCAAGGATACATTAGCAATAACTCATTCCTCTTTTAACCGATGTAAACTAATCAAGCATAAATAAGATCCTCAATCTGAGAGCTTTGACAACAATAGCCAATGTTTTTTACAGTTTTTGATCTCACACACAACACACTAAATATCTAATTGGAAATGGAAATGAATTAAATCAATAATGCTATTTCAACTGATGGAAATGAGATAATTATGCTAACTGTAAGAATGCTAAAAGGAAAAACTAAATGATTGCAGAAAGTAAATGAGCAACAAAACTATATAATAGAAATAGACAGCAACGCTTATGTGACTACAATGAACAACAAAACTAAGTTACTGAAATGAACAGCGAAGCTCTGTAATTAGAATGAGAAACACAACAATATACTTGCAGAAAGCAATGATCTTGTTATGAGGGAAAAGAACAACAACACAATTCAAGTGCAGAAAGTAATCATTAAACAAACCACACTTGCCAAAATCAGAAATAAGGCAAACCACATTGCATGGTACAGGAATGGAAATTAGATCCACCAGGAGCCGGGCCTTTAGTAGCCGATGAATACTGTTGGATTGCTTCAGGAGATGCGAAGGAACTGCAACTGTTTTTATATATTCATTATTGCATAATCGTTACAGCAAGTTCGTGCTCTGCTTCAACAGCGAGAGTCGATGATTAAAGTTACAATTTCAATAGTAATTCTCCCATTCCTCCTATCCTATCCTATCTATCTCTAATCTAATAATCCATCTAATTCTCTCTCTAATCATCCATCATGAATCCCCATAATAACCCCCCTTCTCTGATCTCTGTTCTGATTTAAATACACATAAAGAAAAGAGAAGTTACAACCGATATGATTAAAAATGATTCCTATTACAAAATTGGATTGCTCACAACCAATTGATCAACAAGATCATATCTGAAATATCTTTCCATCAATCATTTAACAGGAACAGGTCGAATTTGGTATTGCAACTAGAAGAATTTGGAAAACGGCCACAACAACGAATCTAGGAAAATCGTCCTCAGAGAACCTTCCGTTTCTCTCAATACAGGTCGAATTTAGGAAAATTGTACTTTACTAAAGTTAATTCGGTCTGTTTTGGACAAAACCCATGTTTCATATTTTCCAGATTCTTCTCCATTTTCTCAATACGTCCAATGCAAAACTGTCACTTCTTATTCCAACGAATTTCTAAGTTGGCATATTTAATGATGAGCTAGAGATCAACTCTGCAATCTGGAAAATATCTTGGAGGCTAAAATGGTGAGTGATATTACAAAAAAATTATTAATAAACCATAATTGGTAAAATCATGCATAATCATCAATTTATTAAAAATAAAGGAGAAGAAATAATATTTATCCATAAGAGCATAAATAATTATAAAATGGAATTATATGATAAATTATGATAAATGACATGATAAAGAAGAGTAGAAATGGATGAAATACGTGTTAAAAAGTGATAATAATAATGACATATTAGCAGCCCAACAACATGTCTTATCCTACCATCCCGATTTTTAACCAAACAATGAGACTGTACTAGGAGTCTCACATCAAGTATATGGTAAGTAGCCTAAATAGACCGGACAACACCCCTATTTATTCCATTCATTCAAACTTAGAATCATTCATCTTGTATAATGAAAATGACCTTGATGAACAAGTGAATGAAAATGGCGAAGATCTAGGCACACTACAACAGCCAAATCAGTCCCTCTATGACGAGTTCGACAGACAGAACTATCACGACCCTAAACAACCACATAATGATAAAACTGAACTTGAATTTTTGCAAATTGAAAATGAAATTTCAAAACCAAAAATCAATCTAGAATCTGAAATAGGTTGATCAATTAAAGGACAAACCTCAAAAACACAATTGTTACCTTTTCCCAATCCAGAGGAGCTCAAATACTCTCACATAATAGAAAACTTTGGGAATCTGAATCAAAAGAGTCTGATTTTTTACCTTATATAGACACCTCATTATCAGAAATTTTTGTCTGCCTAGAAAAGTTGTTGACTCTCACCGATGTTGCTATGAATCCCAAAGGGATGTATACTGAAACTGATATAGAGACATATAATGTAGGCAGCCTAGGAAGGCCCAAAATGATTAAGTTGTCCAGAACCTTATCATTACACACAAAATTGAAATACATAAGGTTATGCAAGAAATTTCAGGACACTCTTGTATATAGGAGTAAAATCTTAAAGCCTCATAACATAGACATTGTTTCTATAGGGTCTTCTTTCAAGAAAAACAATGAAAACCTTAGGCAAATTATGTCACTTAGAAAGCAGACAAAAGGAAATAGGCTATCTGTAGGCTTTAGATACCTAGATCAACCCTTCCCAAAGGATAAATACCTTTTTTCCAAGATATATCATGCTTTACAAAGGGTATGGTTTTCTAACCAGGTGGCACTGCATGATAGTGTTTCAGGTTACCATCAGATGATACCACTTCAAATCAATTAGCTTAAAGACTTTTTCAAGTTGCCTGGGAACAATTATATATTTAACCAAATGCTTCCTGGGCTAAAAAGTGCTGGAGACACCTTCCGAGGAACTATGGCTCCTATTTGCAATTTGTTCACTATGGTATATATTGATGACATCTTCATTTGTTTCGAAGATGATAAATACTACTTCTTCTACCTAAGGAAGATCTTTGACATAAATAAATTTGGGGAGCAAGAGTCAAAGAAAAAACACCAAGGAGAACATGGATTGTTTGAAAATTCTTGGAAAAGTCCTTATAACATGTTTTCAAATGAAGGTAACTATGATTTATGTTTACAAGAGCTGAATGGACAAATAATGTTAGGATATGCTTTTGAAGATAGGATGCTCAAACACCATTACTGTAAAAATCCTTAGCTTTAACCCCTCACTCATTGTACATACCATTGTTTGATAAAATACCATAAAGAGAAAAACACAAAAACATAGAAAAAATAGAAAAAGAGGGTAGAGTTAAAGAAAAGGTACAACCCCATACCCAAAAAATAGTAGTACTGAAAGTGCGCAAGCCTAAATGCCACTATTGGTGCAAAAATAATGTCTTGTTCAGTCATCTAGCCTAATAATGGATGAACATGTTTTAAATTGATTTTTGATAAGTTAGTGAAAGAATGTTGGTCAAATCATTTAAGCTTGGCTTGTCAAAAGAAAATATATTAGGAATGAAAGATACTGGTTCCACATGCTTAAATCTGAACCAAAGACAAGGATAGGGATGATTAGCAAATGATGAAACATAGCCCTCACACCTTCTAGTTTTGTTTACTTATGAAAATAATGTTTTTGTGCAGCTTGTCTCATTGCCACAACTCATGATGAATTAGATTGCCTAATCCTGGTTCAATTCATGCTTTAAATTTTTTGTCAATAGCTTAGAGAATGAAGTCTATCATACTGCTTAATCTTGACAGTCCAATAGTCTAGGTAGAGTAAGAAGAGTTCACTAGCATAATCTGAACTCTCGGAAGAAATAAGTGTAGAAGTAAATAGTTTGTTTTTGCTTTCAAACGAAAAGATGTCAATGTGTTTGCTAGTTCAAGTGCACCCAAGGAAGATAAAATTTTAGGAAAGTAGGTGGGGTAGGTAGAGGTGAAGTTGTGCTAATCATTCTTTCAGATTATCAAAATCACTACTTCAGGGAAGCAACAGCAAAAGAAAAGAATAAAATCCACCCAATGGATGAGGCACTGGTCTTCATAAACCAAGAGATCTAAAAATTCTGGACACCTCCTAAAGAGGAGCTACCCTCCCCAAGTGGAGCCACTGTTAGTCATCAATAATTTTTACCTATTTAGATGACTAAATACTTGTCCTAGATTTCTAGAAAAAAAATTCATGGATCTTGTGAGTTCTAGAAATCTCACTGCCTTCATTATCCTCAGGGTAATTTTTCACTCTCCCACTACTCTACCATGCCTTGGCTAGCCTACCACTCCTAAATAATCCCTCATAAAGCCTAAGTCACTCATCCACATCCCATTTTTTACACCTATGGTTTGGACACTCTATTTTGCCTCTACCTACTTTTCACCATGCTGACCTAATGCCCAAATTTGCCTTTGAAAACTCCTTAGGCAGATCAATTTCAGTGGTTTGTGAATCTTCAAAATGATCTAGCTTTTCAAAAGAACTTGGTTCCCTCGTCTTTCGTAAAAAGCCCCAAGTCAAAACTTCAGTCCATAGAAGAGTCAAAGACCCCTTCCACTAGGTCACTAAAGTTTATACGTGCTAGGGTTGGCATTTGTGTTCAAGAATCATTGTTTTAGTAAAGAGAAAGCTAGAATTAGGTCAAAGGAACAAACATGTAATTGGTCTAAAAACAAAGAAAAGAAGCCTCGAAAAAGGGTTTCCTTATCAAAAGTATATTCTGCAAAAGATAGTTAGCCATGAGTGACATTTCTACAGGACTGTCAAAGATGGATACCTACAAAAATATTGATAAGATCAAACAAACCTGATGTATCTCATGATGATGGCACATATAAAGACTAAAGGAGATGTTAATATCAGCTACTAAGGTTTTCACACCAAGAGGTTTTCACTGCTTCAAAGAGAAAACATGAGAGAATGTCAGTGGAAAGGAGGTCAAAATTATTCTCTTCAGTCTCATCCACCAAGCAATCAAAGGCATAAAAGATGCAGGACTACAGATTCCAAGACAAAAACTCCTCAAGGGCATCCACAGCAAGATAAATGCAACATGCCTGAGTTTACAAAGAGTATCAGTGGTGTCATGACCAATTATTTGTAAGGTGCTGCCCAGCAAAGAGCCCATGCATAGAATTATGAAGAAAGTGGTACATAAGCACAACTGTGCACAAATCAAAGATTCGATAAACAAAGAAATTAGAGTGAAAGGCCTCCTTGGTGACTGCAGACAAAGATTAAAAATGATGTTAAAGAATAAACTTATAAGTCTTATTTAGGCACACTGCTTCACTACATCAAAAGGAATAGATTGAGAAAAGTATCAGTGTGAAGGAGAAAAAACTCTCCAGTATTGTCAATTTCCATCAAAATGGTCAAAGAAAGAGATCAAAGGTTCAAAATTTCAAAATAGAGAAACCAAGCAGGTCATCAGTTTACTGAGTAAATGACTAAAACAACGAAAATTTCAAAGAGTGACAAAGAAAACAAAACAATGTATTATGGAACCTGTAATAAATAGAAGTGGCCAAAGGAAAATAAAGTGTGTTTGGAAACCTCCAGTAGAGGTCATTTTTTTTCTTAAGTTTATCTCATGCACGAAAGAGAAAAAGAGATATCAGTGAAGGACAAAAAGACCAAAAAGTCAGTGAAAAAGCAAGGAAGGAAACAAACATTAGACAAGTGGGTTTTACCCCAAAATTATTTCTCCCAAGGGGTATAAAAGACTGTGTTTATCATTTAAAGTCATTCTTTCATATGCAGAAAGAGAGGAAAACTCCCAAAGCACAGAATTCAGGGTTCCCAGAGGTTTTTGATAGAGTTTTTGGGCAGAAATTATCTGCGCTACGCTCTTGTTGAGCCGTGATGCACTCCTGTAGACACTCTGCGTGCAAATTTCTATTGCACACTGCTTTCCTGAAATGGTGTGCTGCACTCCTGTGCGTTCAGTACAAAACAATGATGAGGACACTTCTAGTATTGCAAATACAGAGGATGAAAATCATGAAAATCTTGACAAAGATGCCAGCATGGGAGAAAGTGAAAATGCCTCCCAAGAAGGCAGTCAAGAGCAAAGTGAAGAAGAAGCCAGCCAAGATGATGAGGACACCTCTAACCATGACAATGAAGAGGACATGGAAGAAGATAAAAATGATGAAGATCTTGGTAGTGATGCTAGCATGAGAGAAAGTGAAAATGTCTCTCAAAAAGGAAATCAAGAGCAAAGTGAGGAAGACACACATACAAAAATCATCAATGAGAAGACAAACAACCCTAAAGTCACCAATGATCAAGGTATTCAAGTGAAACATGTTAAAACTTGTACTCTCACTTACCAAAGAGGATCAAGGCAAGTGTTTTCTGCCTCTAAGAGGCAAGGGACCTTGCCATCTACTTCAGCTCAACCATTGGACAAAGGTAAGAAAAAAGTGAAAGAAGAAGAGGACGATCATGAAAAAGAAAGAGAGTTTGAACTCATTCACATAGATAGTGATGATGAGAATGAAACAAGAATTTCAAACTCCCTCCTCCAAGACCGGAACGCACAAATCAAGGACTTGCAGACTAAATTAGAAATATCAAAGGATGTCATTCACTTTTATCAAATGCAAAACAAGCAAATGAGTGCCCAACAAGCCATCCATGAAACAAGAACACTCAGGTACCAGAAAGAGGCTCAAAAGGCACAGTTGAAGTTGGTAGAATTGATGGGCACTTATGAGGAGAATAGTGATGAGGAGGGTCAAACTAGAAGGAGACCTATAACTATGGGTCTTAGGAAAACATTGGCAAAACAGAGAGAGAAAGAATCAGCCCCAGCGGAACAAATTTCTCTCCAAGAACTCCTTGCACTAGAAATTGAACATGATAGGGAATCATGGCTTGAGAGGGCTAACACACACCTTGAGGCCAAGTTGGAGAAGGCCAATAGAGACTTGGATCTACAAAGAAGGATGGCTAAGAGTTATGCTCAGAGAGAACAATTTGCAAGGCAAGAACTCAAAAGGGCCAAAATTGAGATCCAAGCACTAAAGGAGGAAAAGGAACAAGATAGCCTTGGAATTTTGGCTCAAGCTTCTCTACAGATCTCCCAGGACCCATGAGGCACCTATCTACCAAATTTGGGAGAAATTGAACAAGTTTTTGTTTTTTTGCAAATTTTGAGGCTAGGAGTGTAGAACACCTGGTGCTATGCTCTTTTTTCAGGGCATCTTCAGGAGAAAATCCTTGAAATTTTGGATTCCTCATCATGAGAGGAGAATGCGCACCAATTTTCAGCTCATTTGGAGTTGTTTTGGTCCCCCAAAAGGGTCAAAAACACTCATTTTTTCGCCATTCTACCCACTTTTCATAGCATGTGCTGAGCTCCTACCAGTCTTGGAATTTTTACTTTTTGGACAGGTTTCATAGGTCAGATCATAAAACCAAGGATATATATGAAAATTCTACCTCAATGGCTTTCCAACAAGCCATCATGGAGCCTTATCCGACATCGGGAAGGCCTTCAAAACATGGCTGTAAGAAGACCCATTTTTCTATTCTTATGCTGCACTCCTGGCATACAAATTCAAATTTGACACACAGTGCTATGCTCCTGTGGTTGACAATTCAGAATGTGCATTTGTCAAGTTTTTTTAGGCTTGTCAGAGCCTAAAGGTCAATTTAATTGCTAAAAATGGCCGGAAAGATATTTATTTTAGATATTTTTGTGCCTTGGGCCTTGCAAGGCGTCAAGGACAATATAGATACTTTTGATTAGCCAATAGAATTCTAGATGCTCTATTAGGCTTCCCTCCTCCTTGCTTGTTATATAAGGCATGAGGAATCATTGTAATATTGGGCTTTTGATGTGTTTAAGAGAAATACATGGTTTTTGGAAGTTGAAGAACAATCTAGTGTTGTGGAGCTTGTGGATGATTTGCCTTGGTTGATAATGATGAAGGCTTTATTGCAGGATTCCTGAGTTTATTTAATGGTGAAGTATCTCTTAATTTTTCATGTTTTTCTTTTTTGTCATATGTCCATCTTTCTATATTGCAATATCTCATAATAGTATAGGATGAGAAATGTTGTTTAAGGCACCTCAATCCTCCTGTTTGCTATTGTCTTCATGTTTCTTCTGCTGGGTTAGTTTAAGGAATTATTAGTTGCTCCTTAGGCCCACCTAAGATTTTATATTTCATTATTGGATTAATATGCTAGTTTACAAACATGATTCATGGTGAGCCCTACTTGTTTTATGCTATCTAAACTCTGTCTTGAAATCTCTCTTTGATGTATTGATTGATTAGGTTAAGCCAAAGAGGTCTTGTTTCAATCTTTCCCTTTGTATATGCTTATCAGTTTGCTTCAAAGTTATTTATAGTTTAATGAATGATGTTTAGGATTTCCCTCTTCATTTATTAATGCTATTTTTTTCTCATATGTTTTCAAATCTTGAAAGTAGAATCATTGAAGTTAGATAAGTTGTCTTACTTCATTTGCTCCACTGGATTGTATATCTTGAATGTGTATTTGTTTAAAAGCATTGTTATTGAGTAAATGTTGTCCCCTACCTCATGACTAGTATCTTTTGCTTATCAGTATTCAAAATCTCTCTGTTCATAGGTATTTGACAAAGGATTCTTAACTGCCCTTTGCCCTACCTTGCTTCCCGAACTTAATGTCCATTTCACCTCACACATAAACTTTAAAGATCCATTAACTACAATAGATTTGCCCTGTGATGTACCCCAATTAATTATTGAGATATTAATGAATTCATAGACTCCATAGCCCAATTGATTTGATAACCTCTCACTCCACCTATCCTACTTGATCATCTTACCCCAACCAAAACAAACAACAAACATACACTTAACAACTAGCCTAAAATCAAACACTTAAAGCAAACAAGTTCACATCCTTCGCATAATAGAGAGAGCCCTCTCTGAGTCCAGGAAGGCTAGGTCCTAGGACTCCAAAGACTGGTCTGATGTTACCATGTGCATTTGGTCTACCAATCTGCTAAATCACGGGACACTAACACAAAGGATGCTTCCTTTCGTGGCATGAGGGTTACTTGACCATCGATGATCATGTTTCATCGATGATTAATATTGATACACGGCCTCTGACCATTTTTTATCCAAATCGAACCTCTGGATCGTCATCCAGAGGCTGATTTGGTCGTTTTTGGACCATCAGAATGCTCTTTAGGCATTCCGCTACTAAGCTTGCACAGAAAAATAATTTTTCAGTTTGAAAACCTGTGGGGAGGGTCTTGAATTTGCTTTTCTATGGTTTTGGGCTCATCAGAGGGGTTTGTAGAGGAGGAAATGGCATGGGAGGTAGGGTTCCAAAGGTGGAACCAACATAAATTCAAACAGAGGCGAGAGGGTTTAAAAATTGGCACGGAGGGGTAAGTGGTTTTGAAAAATCGGAAGTGGTTTATCACGCGGTAGAAGGGTGGTAAGTGGTTTTCGAGGGGGGCATGCGATATGGTCCAATGCACGATGCGTGGTAGGGAAAAACCACCCATTTCACACGGGTCACAGGACATTAACCCAGACATTATTTAATTTGTGATATGCTGTGGGGGCCGTCATATCTCGAAAGCAGAGATCGACAGTGATCGCATTGCAGAGGAGTGGTGGGCAGGTTCAGAGGTGGAGCCCAGGGACAGGTGGTACATTTTGACTAGGGTGCGGAGTTTGAAAGGAAGTTGGCCCTGGATTAGGTTTAAAGCAGGGCGCTCGAGCGTATGTCAAGGTTATATGAGGGCGAGGTTTTAGATGCATGAAGGCAAAGGCTTAAGGAGAAGGAGCCTGAGTTGAGAATGGGGTAGAAGAAAAGGTTTTATGGGGAGGTTTTTATTTAACAAAGGCAGAAGGTCAAATTATGTCGGGGGGGGGGGGGGGGGGCTTATAAAGCAAGCAAATTCGGGCTCATATGAGCATGAGGGGGGCTTAGGGCTTAGAGGAAAAAGGGGCTCGGGTTTATAATCATAAGGTCGGGCTTTGAATATAAAAACATGGTTTTGATATATAAAATAAAAGACCCGATAGGCTTAAGTTTTGTTTTTAAACAATGTAAAAGGGGCCTTTTACTTTGTTTAATATATACAAAGGAAAATGAAGAATAGGGGTTTTTATTTATGAAGGTTTATGAAGGAGGTAATGGGTTTTCAGAGGGAAAAATGAGTGAATGAGAAGGTGGGTAGGGAAAGTGAAGATGAGGTCAATAGGCCCAAAAATGAAAACCTTTTGGAGCAATAAGGCAAAATTTGGAAGGCAGAGAGGAAATATGTAGTAAAACCATTTGATTTAGGATAATGAAGGTAGTGAGATTTCTAAAACTCACAATATTTATTGGGGTCCTGTGATTTGGCAGATTGGTATACCAAGTGACAAGGCAACATCAAAACCAGTCTTTAGAGCTCTAGGACCTAGCCTTCCTAGTCTCGGAGAGGGATCTCTCAATTGTTTGCAAAGGTGTGAGCTTGTTTGCTTTTATGCTTTTAAGAGTTGATTTTAGGCTAGTTATGAAGCATGAGTTTGTTTGATTGTTTGGTTGTACATGATGATCTAGGCAGCATAGATAGAAAAGGAAAATATCTAAGTCATTGGGCAATGGAGTCAAGTGGAAGCTGTAATAAGTTTGTAGATGAATCAGGGATATCAAAGGGAAAATCTAGCTTGTCTAGTGGATCTACAAGGTCTTTCAGGTGAAATGAAATGGATGTCAAAGGTTTAGAATGAAAAGTAGAACTAAGGGCAATTCAAGAATCCTTAATTATATGTACTTCTCAACAAAGGGACTTAAAACATTATCTGAACATGAAGAGGCATTCCATAGACAGGTCTAACCATAAATTCTAAAAACCACACTTCAGCAAATAACAATTTCAAATTAAAGCTAGGAGTCGAGGAACGCTCTATCTCATCCAAATATTTCACTTTCAAGGATAAGAAAACATTCAAGATTCACAAATAACTGCATTCATAGAAGAGGGAACTCCTAGACATCCTTGATTACAGCTATAAAGACCTTCAAAACAATTATTTGAGCAAGTAAAAAGGGTATGATTAGAACAAAACCTCTTTGGCAGACTTTGAACAACGATACTTTGAAGGGAGACTTCAGAAACAGTTTTTAAGTGGTAGCAAGTAAGCAGGGAAAACCATAAATCATTCTTGAGGCCAACTGTATTGAACTATTTAAGAAATAAACAAGCATAAGGGTTCTAGAGAGAAATTAAGAATTCTCTAGAATATCTTAGCAGAAGAAAACATAAAGACAACGAAGAGTAAACAGAACTAAGGTACTTTCAAAAGACATTTCTTAGCCTAAAATTTTTACTCTACTGCAACAGAGAATGGTGAAACATAATGAAACAGGAAATAACAATAACATATTTAGAGTACTTCACCAACAACCAAGCTTAGGGATCCAATGACAGAGCTTTCTCCATCAACAAACAGGTCAAAACATCCATAGGTTCGAGAACATCAATTTCCTTTCAACTTTAGCAGACCTATGTATTACTTCAAAGAATCATCAAATACCAAATTTTCAATGAGTTCCAAGGCAGTATTTATGTTGCAAATGAGGAGGTGGAATTGTTCTAGGGTTTGAGGGTTATTAATTACACAGTAAATGCATTTATAGCCTTGAAAACCATGCAAGGCATAAGGCATAAATATGTGTGTAGCTACTTCTCTGTTTAATAACTTTGTCTTAACTTCTTAAGGAAAGATAGGTGAAAATTTTGATTTTGAGGCTTATCTTTATCTTTACATTAACTTCCTTGACAATTTAAAATATCTTCTATCTATGCAATAACTGCCAATTTGTCTCTGTAGGTAGAAAGTAGGCTACAAGTGGCCTTTAGATATTCTGAGTGAGTAACTGCTCTTTGTTGATGTTTTCGAGGCTTCTCTTAGCCTAAGCTTTACCATTAAACTGTGTTTTAAGGCTTAATTCTACTTTTGGCCTTCATAATTTATCATGTTTTCTTTGATACCTTTCAGATTCCTTTAAACTTTTGTTCGTCTGTCTTTAACTATGTTTTCATCCTTTAACTTTATGTAATCCTTTAATCTCTATTTTTCTTCCTTTGATCTTCAATGTACAGGTGTCTTCATTCAAAGTTGGAGGGTTTCGTTAATTTAACCAATGATCATGAGAAATTGGTTTAAACATTAAATGACAACCCTGAGTCTACCATCTCTTCATTGCTTTGACCTTTGGATCGTCATCCCTATCCCTTTGCCATTGATATTTGGCTATGGGAGGGCCTGCATATTAAGGCTGCCATTAAGAACCTGCACACTAAACCAAAAATGTCATAAAACCTGCGTAATTTGGATAAACTGCTTGCAGAGGCGATGGTGACGGCGGAGGAGCTATGCAGAGGCAAATGGATATGAGGGAGGAGATTCCATGGTCGGAATCAGAAGAAATAGGGTTTTTAATTTGATTAATGGCGTGAGAACGACAAGTAGTTTGTAGAAAACCAGAGGTGGTTTTCACGCAATGAATGGGCGGTAAGTGGTTTTACCGCAATCGAATGCGATATGGTTCGGAGGACGACGTGTGTCCCTACCGAAACCACTGTTTCCATGTGGAAGTTGCATGTTGGAGTGTTTTGGGTGGATTGGGTACGAAAGGGAGCAAGGGTTGTTCGATCTGGGGGAGCCAGACTGACGGCTAAAAACGCGCGCGATTGGTCGAAAGCGCTCAGTGTGGGGATAGGTGAGACCATGGGGGTGACGTCAGTTGTTTTGTTGGGAAGAGGAATTTCATTGGGCGGGTTGAAATGATTCGGGATCAGAGATGACCGTTGGATCTGAAAGATCAATGGTTCAGATCCTATCATGAGGATGACAGATGAGGTATGGTCAGAAGGAGCAAAGGGTGGGGAACAACCCTGCTCACTGTTGGATCGTTTGTGATCAACGGTTGTGATCGAACGAGGAGAAAACATAGCACGGAGGAATGAAATAACATAGAAGGGGGCTAGATGAGGTGGGGGAGAGGTTTTATGAAGAAAGGAAAGGACTAGGGGCTAAGGTGAAGGGGTTGTGACTTAGCCAATGGTGGCAGGATGAGGTTATATGAAGTAGGGGCTGAGGGCTTAAGCCTGAAAGGGCTTAAGGCCTAATACTTTGAAAAGGGTGGAACCAAGGATTAAAGTGGGTTTTTTAACCTTCTAAGAAGTTCTGATAGGGTAAAAAGAGGTTTTAAACCATTATAAGGAGTTTCATAAGGTTTAGAGGGGTTTTTATGGGAAAATGAAGGAAAGAAAGAATTTTTCAGAGGAGGAAATGATGAGTTAGGATAAGTGAAAATGAGTTTAAAAATGGGTGAAATGAGCTTATGAAATGATGGGAAATAGCTTTGGAATAGTTTTCTCTTGTATCAGCAGGATAATCAGAGGCTTTGAGTGAAGATTTTCAGTGAATTGATAAGTTTGGGATGATGAAGGCAGTGAGATTTCTAGAAGTCACAATGTTTCTGCAAATTTTGTTTCTAGAAATCTAATTTTTTCAACTTAGTCATCTTTGGATAAAAACAAAATTATGGATGACTAACAGTGGCTCCACTTGGGGAGGGAAGCTATCCTTTCAAGGTGTCCAAAACCTTAGCTTATGAAATTTTCTAAGTTTCAGTAGATCAGTGCCTTTTCCATTGGGCAGATTTATTCTTTTTACTTTCTGATATTTTCTAAAAAAGATAACTTTTTGACAGTCTGCAATCTATAATTTATTCAAACAACATCTCTACCTACCCAATCCTACTTATCCTAGCATTTTTTCTTCTTTTTGAGTGCACTTGAACTGGCAAAATATTTGACATTTTATTTTTGAAAACTGAAAATAAACTAACTATCCTATCCTTATTGCTTCCAAGAGTTCAGATTAAGTTGTTGAACTCCTTTATTCCTTACCTATGCTACTTTGACTGCCAAGATTAAACTGTTTGAAAGTCTTTGATTGTCTAGCTATTGACATGAAAATTTAAAGCATGGCTCAAATCAGGTTTAGACAGTCTGATCAACCATTGTTGTGGCATTGTGAACAAGCTGCACACAATCATTATTTTGCACAAAGTAAATTAGAAAGATAAGGCCATAATTTTTCTTTGTAAAACATCCTTATCTATCTCTTTGGTTCTGTGTTGAGCATGTGGAACTAGCATCTTCATATTCTCCTAATCTATCCTCTCTGATAAGCTAAGTCTAAAAAAATCTTGACAATCATTGCTTCTACTAACTTATCAACATAAATTTAAAGTATGTTCAGCCATGATTAGGCTAGATGACTGAACAATATATCATTTTTAATTAGCAGTGGCACTTAGACTTGCTCACTTTCATAAATTCTCTTTTTTTGGGTATGGGGTTGTACCTTTTTTTTTGAATCTGCCCTCTTTTATTTTTCTGTTCTTTTATTGTTTTTGTATTTTTCATGATTTCTTTTCAACTGGGTTATGTACAATGAATAAAAAAATTGAATTTAGGAGTCTTGACAGTGGTAGTGCTTGAGCATCCTGCCATTTATAGAACCTCCAAATATGTCTTCTCCATTCAGCTCTTGCAGAGAGAATGCATTATGACCCCTTATAGAATGAATGATGTAGGGCCCTTTCCACAAATTCTCAAACTTACCATGTTTTCCCTTTTCTTCCCTTCTAGAATCCCACTTTAGAACTATATTTCCAACTTGGAAATCATTTGCTTTAGTCCTTTTGTCAAATAACTTCTTGATATTTTCTTGGATTGTTTGTGTTCTCTTATATACTTCCTCTCTGGACTGTTGTAAATGAATGGTCTGATTTATCCTTCTCTGCATATCATTTTTCTCAGATTGTACCTCTTGGAGGAGTTTCATGACTAGAACTCCTAGAGAGGTTGGGAAGATTTCATCCATGCCATAAACTAGCTGATAGGGGGACATATTTATTGACTTTTTGGTGGTTAATGTATCAGCCCATTAAGCATGAATAAGCTTACTATGCCATGATTTCTGATTCTGCTCCAACAATTTTTTGATAATATTGACAAGGCTTTTGTTGGAGGATTCAGCTAATCCATTTCATTGGGGATAGTAGGCAATAGAATGAACCAATGTGATATGATATTTATAGTAGAATTCAACCATTCTTTTAGAATTGAAGGCAACAACATTGTCTGTGATAATTTTTCTAGGACAACCAAATCTGGATAGTATGTTGGTTTCAAGGAACTTGATAATGACAGAGTCAGTCACATTCCTAGAAGGTATGACTTCTATCCACTTGGTAAAATAATCAGTGGCAATGAGGATCCACTTATGTTGAGCTAAAGAATATGGGTGAATTTCCCCAATGAAGTCCAAGCCCCATTGTTGAAAGGGAGCCTCAAAACTGATGGGATGTAAGGTTAAAGGTAGGAGTTTTCTCTTGCCATCAAAAATTTGACACTTATGGCAAGATATGACGAGCTTCTGAGTATCTGGGAAAAGGGTGAGCCAATAGTAACCAGATCTGAGGATTTTATTTTCTGTAGTCTTCCAGTAAAGATGTCCTCCACATACTCCCTCATGCAGCTCATGCATGATTTTTCTTGCAACAATCTCAAGCAAACATTTAAGCAATATTCCAACAACATTTTTCCAATACAAAACCCCATCTAATATGCAATAATTTAAAGCCTTCTGTTTCAAAAATCTAGCTTTAGTTTTAGAAAAAGAAGGAGGGGTATTCAAATAAAACAACACATATATGATATCAACATACCAAGGTGAATTCACAAAAGTTTCTTCAATAAATGGAGTTGTGAATTCTTCTGTTTCTTCTAAAATATCAACCATATTCATATCAAGTGCTTGGAAGTTTGACTCAGCCATGAGTTTTGCTAATCGCTGCCCTTTAATTAGTTTGGTGGGCCTGATTTATATGTCATATTCTAAAATAACGGCAATCCATTTTCCCCTTTTACCATCAGGGCCTTGACTTAGAATATCCTTGAAAACTGAGTGTGGGACAAAAGTAATGATATCAGAATGCAAAATATAAACTCTAAAGTTTTTCAATGCTTTTACCAAGGCTAAAGCTTATTTCTTCATGATGTTATATTTGAGTGGAGCATCTTTTAAGGCCCTAATAAAAAATGATATTGGATTTTCTTGCCCCATGATGTTCTTTTGTAACAATACTGCAGCTATTGTATGTTCAAATGCAAAAGAAAAGATGTAGAGATCTTTGGTGAAATCAGGACTTATGAGAACCGGCATTTGAGTAAGAGCTTATTTCACTAGTTCAAATGATTGTTTATCTTGTATTGTCCATTTAACACCTATCTTTTTCTTTAGCATGTTTGTGATATTTATCAATAGCTCAGCAAGGTTGGGGATGAACCTCCTTAAAAAATTTATCTTCTCGTTGAAAGATTGCAATTATTTTAGGTTTCTAGGATGGCTGATTTTCAATATGCCATCAATCCTTTTAGGGTCTACTTTGATTCCCTCTTCAAAAATTATGTGGCCAAGAAGCTTTCCTTCTTGGAGACCAAAGAGTGTCTTTTTGGGATTCAAAGATAAGCCATATTTCCTACATTTCTCAAAAAATTTTCTTTAATGAATTAAGTGTTCTTCATCAGTTTTAGAGAAAACGGTAATGTCATCAAGGTAAATGATTATAAAATAGCCTATGTCTTATGAGAAGGCTATATCCATGGCCCTTTGTAAGGTGGCTCCTGCATTCATCAATCCAAAAGGCATTTTGACATACATGAAGGTACCCCAAGGTATAGTAAAAGAAGTTTTATGTTGATCACTTGGAATTACTAACGCCTTATTGTAACCTGAGAACCCATCCAATAGTGAAATTCTTTTAGACCCAACCACCCTTTGGAGTATGTGATCCATTTTAGGCGAGGGGTAATTGTCTTTCAGGGAGGCTCTATTTAGATTTTTAATGTCAATGCAGAGCCTGATCTACCTAGTCTTTTTCCTGACAGATACTAAGTTGGAAACCCATTCTGAATATCTGAGGGGAACTATGATCCCAGCATCATACATTTTTCTAATTTATTTCTCAAATTAAGGCAGTAAAACGTGATTTATCCTTCTGAGTTTTTGTTTGAAAGGTTTCTGATTTTCCTTAAGAGGAATTTTGTGTTGAATGATGCAGGTATCATATGATTTCAGATCCTTGTATCCCCATGCAAACACATCTCTAAATTCTTTGAAAAGTTCTATGTATTGTTGTTTAATATGAGATGGGAGAGTGCTAGATAGCTTTATCATTTTGGGTTCTGCTAGGTTGCCTATGTTATGTTCTTCTATGTTTGTTTCTATAGGCTCCATTCTTGGTTCTTTGGCTACATCATTAAAATCAAAAAGTTTCTCTAATGGTGTAAGACCTCTTGGAATCGTATCATTTTTACATTGTAAAACTTCCAAGTCTTTTTGGTTTGTATTATCAATTATTTCTGCTCTAAAAGGATGTTCAAAATGGTTTATATCAGCAGAAAAGGGTAGCACTGTTTCATGGATTTGTTCTTCATTTAGATAGTTTTCCTCATGGCTTGATGTAGATGTTGGTATGGCAAAGTCATTTTTTGATTGCAGAAAATCATCTATGTGTTTGTATCATTCAAACACTTGCCAATAATCTTCATTATCAGGTATTGTAGGTCTGTTTTTTACCTTCATATTAAATCATTCATTTATTTGTGGTATTTGGAAATTACTAGCAGCAAAGGCAAGTTCATTTGCTAGATGATTTTGAGCTCTTGGGATGAAAATGAGTTCATATTTTTCAAAGGTTTTTAGGAGATAAAGGGCAACATTTCTATATGCTCTGAGTTTTGGGTTTTTGGTTGGATACTCCCCTTTAATCTGTCTGATGATTAGCTCGGAATATCCTTGGACTAATATTTTCTTAGCTCCTAAATCTTTGAGTAAGTGTAGGCCAATAAGGAGGGCTTCATATTCAGCAATGTTATTTATGCATGGAAAATCCAGTTTATAGGAAAATACTTTGTTTCTATTTTGTATCCATACACCAGCCCTTGAACTTAATTTGCTACAAGAGCCATCAAAGTTTATTTTCCAAGGTATTTCAATCTCATTTTCATTTTCTTTCTACTGTTCAAGGTTGCTAAAGTCTGAACTGTTCTGTTCTTGAGTTGATGGAAGATTTGACTGTTCTGGTGGACTGAATTCTTTCTTGTTTTCCTTTTCTTGTTGGCTAATTTCATCTTCATTATACAAGATAAAGGAATCCAAGTCTGAATGAATAGAATAAACAGGAGTATTCTTGGGTCTATCTATATTGCTCACCATGTATTTCATATGAGACTCCCTCTATAGTCTTCTGGTTTGGTTAAACACTGGGATGGTGGCATAAGACATGTCCATTTGAAGGCTCCCCTATAGTTTGGTTCCCCATGATCTAGATAGAAGCATACCATACTTAGGGGGAATGTCAGCTACTACTATGTTCATAACTAGACATTTAGCAGGAATTTGTGCCAAGTTGACACACAAATATTTGATTAGGCCTAAGCATTTGACCCTACTTTAATCAAAGGAATATAGGTCTTTATATGGTTTAGTAATTTCCAAGCCTAGGCTTTCCATCACTACTTTGGGCATAAGATTGTGAGAAGCACCTAAGTCCAGCATGGCACTGTGCAAGATTTTGTTATGTATATTCAGGCTGACATAGAAGGGAGGGACAACCCCTTCTTGATATTTTCCTTCAACTTCAGGACCAAACAATAATTCTGGTTTATCATATGTCAAGTTTAAAGTATTAGTGTCACTTCCTATATTCAAATCTTTCAAAACTTGATTCTTATATACATCCTGAGTTACTAGTTTAGCTAAGGGTATGGTGATTTTGATCTTAGCAATTTCCCCTTCAAGGCTGAAAGGAACCATTGTTCTTGACATATTTACATCTATTTTTTCATTTACAACTCTTTCAGCAATTCTGATTTGCTGAACTTTATTTGGACTGTTATTTGGGATAGATTTGTTAGGGCCACTAACAGAATTACTAGGGCAACTTTGTTCAACACTTTGCTGGTTGTTTTTGTCTTTATTTAGATCAATTTTCTTGGCCACAATGTTGGTGTTACTGGATGTCTTCTTAGGATGATTTTCTGAAGTTTTCCTAACAACAGTACTATTGTTTTTTTCATTGGAAATCTTTGGGCTCCCTTTGCTTCTAAGATTATATTGTTTGTGTACCTCCATGATTTCATTTTCAAACCCCAATCTGTAATCTTCAGAATCCTCATGGTTGTTTTCAGTTTGTTCTGAGGAGAAGAATCCTTGTTCTTCTTCAATGAGAAAAACATCTGACTCACTGTCAGATCCTATCAGGTTTACATGATTTTCTTCCAACCTTTCAGTTTCCCTTTCCTCTTCTTAATCTACATAATTTTGTTGGAAGGGAGGCAAAATTTGTTGGTCATTATCTCTTTGCCTATCTTGATTAGGATCTCTTCTGATATTTGGATTCCTATATTTTTTTGGGGGATTGGTTTGATTCTCTCTAGGAGGCACTCTATCATTCAGATTTATATTTTCAAGCACTCTCCCCATTACCTTCACTAATTTATCAATTTTAGTATATGATAATGAGGTTGATGCCATTGTTTCCTCCTTGTATGTAACTCTTTTCTCTACTTTTAACCTAGCTCTTTTCTCAATCATATTTTCTTCCACACTTAAGGCTCCCCTCTACATATCTTCTAAATTTAAGGGGTCTCTTTCTCTTAACTGGTAGGCCATTTCTGGATCAAATCCTTCTGGAAATTTAGCTAAGGCTAGGTCTAGTGGAGGTTTCATGTCTGGGGGAAGCGTATTGTAAACACTATTGAATCTAGTGCAATAGTCTTGGACACTTTCCCCAATGTTTCTTTTGAGGTTGGTATATTCTGAAAGGATTTGGATAGGGTTCTTTTTAATTTCCCATTTGTTTGTGAAAGTTTGATATAAAGAAGGAAGATCATTTATGCTGTGAGGGGTTAACCCTTTGAACCATTTTTTGGCTTCTCCTCCTAAACTTTGAGCAAAAATTCTCATCTTAATGGTATCTTCTTCTATTTCCATGTAATCAAAATGATCATTAATTTTATCTACATGTTGTTGGGCAGTAGTAGGTTCATTTCCAGTGAAATGGGGAATTTTGGATTGGTAATCATTGGGTGAGGGAACCAAAGGTTGTGGTAACACTAGTGGAGCATACCATGCTACCATGGTAGGAAATAATGGGGGATTTACAAGAGGTAGATTTACAAGAGGGAAAGTGGGTTGACCTGGAGTGCTTTGAACAGTGTATGTGTGTACAGGAGTGGAAGAAACAATTGGGCGAGCAAAATGATGATGAGCAGATTTGTTATCGAAGGAGCTGAAATGATGAAGAGGCTGAGAATCAAGTGGAGTAGAAGGTGAAGCTTCTCTGCTAGAGCTCTGTTGCAAATCTGTGGTTTCAAAGTCAGCTTGGTTTAAATCACTTTGAGACTTATTTCTAAATAGGTTCTTTGTATGAGTTAAGTCAAAGTGAGGATCTTTCAAGACTGTAATATTTTCAGGGATAGATCTTGTTCTTGGGATGGTCCTATCAGCAGTTGTTTTTCTAGATTTAGAAGTTTGCCACAAAATCCTCTCTGGATTTTCAACTATGGTAGGAGGGTCAGGGTCAAGATGGGATCTAGTATTGACCCTATGTGAAGCCAGATTTTAGTTTCCAAAATTTAGGGAGGTTGAGGTTTTTTAGGACTGTTTTTCAAAATTTTTCCTCTCACAGTGTTTTCTATAATAGGGGACTAGGTTTCTAAACTTTCTCAGGGTTGGTTAACACAGTCCTAAGGAAATATGGAGATCTAGAGAAGTAATAGGTCTACTGGGGCTAGTGGAGTCTCCAGGTGGAAATTTTTAGCTTTTCTGAAGGTAAAATGTTTTATGGTCCACTACCAATGATTTATTTGAAAACCAATCTAAAATGTTTTGGGTTTTCTGAGTTTTTTGTAGTTCTATGGTTGTGAGAGTGTCCTATACCTGATTCAACACTTAGCTAAGGTGATGAAACAAATAGAGTCTACTCTATGGCTTATCAGTTGATTTCCTGAGGTAATTTGAAGGACTAATGAGTCTGTAAGGGCTTGCTAGGAAATTATGAACTTAGAGGTCCCACCGTGATCGCCATTATGTTGGGGTCCTGTGATTTGGTAGATTGGTATACCAAGTGACAAGGCAACATAAAAACCAATCTTTAGAGCTCTAGGACCTAGCCTTCCTAGTCTCAAAGAGGGATCTCTCAATTGTTTGCAAAGGTGCGAGCTTGTTTTCTTTTAAGAGTTGATTTTAGGCTAGTTATGAACCATAAGTTTGTTTGATTATTTGGTTGGACATGATGATCTAGGAAGCATAGATAGAAAAGGGAAATCTCTAAGTCATTGGGCAATGGAGTTAAGTGGAAGCTGTAATAAGTTTGTAGATGAATCAGGGATATCAAAGGGAAAATCTAACTTGGCTAGTGGATCTACAAGGTCTTTCAGGTGAAATGAAATCGACATAAAAGTTTTAGAATGAAAAGTAGAACTAAGGGCAATTTAAGAATCCTTAATTATATGTACTTCTCAACAAAGGGACTTAAAACATTATCTGAACATGAAGAGGCATTCCATAGACAGGTCTAACCATAAATTCTAGAAACCACACTTCAGCAAATAACAATTTCAAGACAAACTTTTCAAATGAAATCTAGGAGTCGAGGAATGCTCTATTTCATCCAAAGATTTCACTTTCAAGGATAAGAAAACATTCAAGATTCAAAAATAACTACATTCATAGAAGAGGGAACTCCTAGACATCCTTGATTACAGCTATAAAGACCTTCAAAACAATTATTTGACAAAGTACAAAGGGTATGATTGGAACAAAACCTCTTTGGCAGACTTTGGAAAATGGTACTTTGAAGTGAGACTTCAGAAAAAGTTTTTAAGTGGCAGCAAGTAAGTAGGGAAAACCATAAATCATTCTTGAGGCCAATTGTATTGAACTATTTAAGAAATAAACAAGCATAAGGGTTCTAGAGAGAAATTAAGAATTCTCTAGAATATATTAGCAGAAGAAAACATAAAGACAGTGAAGAGTAAACAGAACTAAGGTGCTTTCAAAAGACATTTCTTAGCCTAAAATTTTTACTCTACTGCAACAGAGAATGGTGAAACATAATGAAACAAGAAATAACAATAATAGAGTTAGAGTACTTCACCAGCAACCAAGCTTAGGGATCCAATGACAGAGCTTTCTCCATCAACAAACAGGTTAAAATATCCACAGGTTACAGAACATCAATTTCCTTTCAACTTCAGCAGAGCTATGTATTACTTCAAAGAGTCATCAAATGAAAACTTTTCAATGAGTTCTAAGGCAATATTTAAGCTACAAATGAGGAGGTTGAATTCTTCTACGGTTTTAGGGTTATTAATTACACAGTAAATGCATTTCTAGCCTTGAAACGGCATAAGGCAGAAATATGTGTGTAGCTACTTCTTTGTTTAATAACTCTGTCTTAACTTCTTAAGGAAAGATAGGTGAAAATTTTGACTTTGAGGCCTATCTTTATCTTTATATTAACTGCCTTGACAATTTAAAATATCTTCTATCTATGCAATAACTTCCAATTTGTCTCTGTAGGTAGAAAGTAGGCTACAGGTGGCCTTTCGATATTCTAAGTGAGTAACTGCTCTTTATTGATGTTTTCGAGGCTACTCTTAGCCTAAGATTTACCATTAAACTATGCTTTAAGGCTTAATTCTACTTTTGGCCTTCATAATTTATCATGTTGTCTTTGATACCTTTCGGATTCCTTTAAACTTTTGTTCGTCTGTCTTTAATTGCGTTTTCATCCTTTAACTTTATTTAATCCTTTAATCTTTTTTTTTCTTCCTTTGATCTTCAATGTATAGGTGTCTTCATTCAAAGCTGGAGGGTTTCGTTAATTTAACCAATGATCATGAGGCATTGGTTTAAACATTAATGACAACCCTGAGTCTCCCATCTCTTCATTGCTTTGGCCTCTGGATCGTCATCCTCAACCCTTTTCCAATGATATTTGGTTGTGGGAGGGCTTGCAGATTAATGCCGCCATTAAGAACCTACACACTAAACAAAAAAGTCATAAAACTTGCATAATTTGGATAAACTGCTTGCAGAGGCGATCGTGAGGGCGGAGGAGCTATGCAGAGGCAAATGGATATGCGGGAGGAGATTCCATGGTCAGAATCAGACAAAACAGGGTTTTGAATTTGATTAATGGTGCGAGAACGGTAAGCGGTTGGCAAAAAACTAGAGGTGGTTTTTGCGCAATGAATGGGCGGTAGGTGGTTTTGCCACAATCGAATGCGATATGGTTTGGAGGACAATGCGTGTCCCTACCGAAATCACTATTTTTGCATGGAAGTTGCGCGTTGGAGTGTTTTGGGTGGATTGGGCGCAAAAGGGAGCGAGGGTCGTTCGATCTGGGGGAGCCGGATCAACGAATAAAAACACGCGCGATTGGTCGAAAGTGTTCAGCGTGGAGATAGGTGGGACTAGGGGGGCGACGTCAGTTTTTTTCTCGGGAAGCGGAATTTCATCGAGCGGGGTTGAAATGATTCGGGATCAGCGATGATCGTTGGATCTAAAATATCAATGGTTCAGATCGTATCGCAAGGATGACAGATGAGGTATGGTCGGAAGGAGCAAAGGGTGGGGAACAACCCTGCTCACCGTTGGATCATTTGTGATCGAACGAGAAGAAAACATAGCGCAAAGGAATGAAATAACATAGAAGGGGGTTAGATGAGGCAGGAGAGAGGTTTTATGAAGAAAGGAAAGGACCAGGGGCTAAGGTGAAGTGGTTGTGACTTAGCCAATGGTCGCGGGATGAGGTTATATGAAGTAGGGGTTGAGGGCTTAAGCCCGAAAGGGTTTAAGGCATAATACTTTGAAAAGGGTGGAACCAAGGCTTAAAGTGGGTTTTTTAACCTTCTAAGAAGTTCTGATAGGGTAAAAAGAGGTTTTAAAACCATTATAAGGAGTTTCATAAGGTTTAGAGGGGTTTTTATGTGAAAATGAAGGAAAGAATGCATTTTTCAGAGGAGGAAATGATGAGTTAGGATAAGTGAAAATGAGTTAAAAAATGGGTGAAATTAGCTTATGAAATGATGGGAAATAGCTTTGGAACAATTTTCTCTTATATCAGCAGGATAATCAGAGGCTTTGAGTGAATATTTTCAGTGAATTAATAGGTTTGGGATGATGAAGGCAGTGAGATTTCTAGAAGTCACAATGTTTCTGCAAATTTTGTTTCTAGAAATCTAAGTTTTTTAACTTAGTCATCTTTGGATAGAAACAAAATTATGGATGACTAATAGTGGCTCCACTTGGAGAGGGTAGCTATCCTTTCAAGGTGTCCAAAACCTCAGCTTATGAAATCTTCTGAGTTTCAGCAGATCAGTGCCTTTCCATTCGGCAGATTTTTTCTTTTTACTTGTTGATCTTTTTTGAAAAAAGATAACTTTTTGACAGTCTGCAATCTGTAATTTCTTCAAACAGCATCTCTACGTACCCAATCCTACTTATCCTAGCATTTTTTCTTCCTTTTGAGTGCACTTGAACTGGCAAACTCTTTGATATTTTATTTTTGAAAACTGAAAATAAACTAACTATCCTATCCTTATTGCTTCCAAGAGTTCAGATTAAGCTGTTGAACTCCTTTATTCCCTACCTATGCTACTTTGACTGCCAATATTAAATTGTTTGGCAGTATTTGATTCTCTAGCTATTGACATGAAAATTTAAAGCATGGTTCAAATCAGGTTTACACAGTCTGATCAACCATGGTTGTGGCATTGTGAACAAGTTGCACACAATCATTATTTTGCACAAAGTAAATTAGAAAGATAAGGCCATAATTTGTCTTTGTAAAGCATCCTTATCTATCTCTTTGGTTCTATTTTGAGCATGTGGAACCATCATCTTCATATTCTCCTAATCTATCCTCTCTGATAGGCTAAGTCTAAAAAAATCTTGAAAATCATTGCTTCTACTAACTTATCAACATAAATTTAAAGTATGTTCAGCCATGATTAGGCTAGATGACTGAACAATATATAATTTTTAATCAACAGTGGCACTTAGACTTGCTCACTTTCAAAAATTCTCTTTTTTTGGGTATGGGGTTGTACCTTTTTTTTTTGAATCTGCCCTCTTTTCTTTTTATGTTCTTTTATTTTTTTTGTATTTTTCAAGATTTCTTTTCAACTGGGTTATGTACAATGAATAAAAAATTTGAATTTAGGACTCTTGAAAATAGTAGTGCTTGAGCATCCTGCCATTTACAGGACCTCCAAATATGTCTTCTCCATTCAGCTCTTGCAAAAAGAATGCATTATGACCCCTTATAGAATGAATGATGCAGGGCCCTTTCCAAAAATTCTCAAAATTACCATGTTTTCCCTTTTCTTCCCTTCTAGAATCCCACTTTAGAACTATATTTCCAACTAGGGTGGGCCAATAGTAACCATATCTGAGGATTTTATTTGTTGTAGTCTTCCAGTAAATATGTCCTCCACATACTCCCTCATGCAGCTCATGCATGATTTTTCCTGCATCAATATCAAGCAAACATTTAAGCAATATTCCAACAACATTTTTCCAATACAAAACCCCATCTAATATGCAATAATTTAAAGCCTTCTATTTCAAAAATATAGCTTTAGTTTTAGATAAAGAAGGAGGGGTATTCAAATAAAGCAACACATATATGATGTCAGCATACCAAGGTGAATTCACAAAATTTTCTTCAATAAATGGAGCTATGAATTATTTTGTTTCTTCTAAAATATCAACCATATTCATATCAAGTGCTTGGAATTTTGACTCAGCCATGAGTTTTGCTAATCCCTACCCTTTAATTAGTTTGGTGGGCCTGATTTCTAAGTCATATTATAAAATAACATCAATCCATTTTCCCCTTTTACCATTAGGGTCTTGACTTAGAATATCCTTGACAACTGAGTGTGGGACAAAAGCAATGATATGAGAATGCAAAATATAAACTCTAAAGTTTTTCAATGCTTTTACCAAGGTTAAAGCTTGTTTCTCCATGATGTTATATTTGAGTGGAGCATATCTTAAGGCCCTACTAAAAAAGGATATTGGTTGTTCTTGCCCCATGATGTTCTTTTGTAACAATACTTCAGCTATTGTATGTTTAGATGCAAAAAAATAGATGTAGAAATCTTTGGTGAAATCAGGACTTATGAGAACCGACGTTTGAGTAAGAGCGTGTTTCACTAGTTCAAATGACTGTTTAGCTTGTATTGTCCATTTAACAACTATCTATTTCTTTAGCATGTTTGTGATATTTCTCAGTAGCTCAGCAAGGTTGGGGATGAACCTCCTTAAAAAATTTATCTTCCCAATGAAAGATTGAAATTCTTTGAGGTTTCTAGGATGGCTGATTTTCAATATGCCATCAATCGTTTTAGGGTATACTTTGATTCCCTCTTCAGAAATTAAGTGGCCAAGAAAATTTCCTTCTTGGAGACCAAAGAGTGTCTTTTTGGATTCAAAGATAAGCCATATTTCCTACATTTCTCAAAAACTTTTCTTAAATGAATTAAGTGTTCTTCATCATTTTTAGAGAAAACAATAATGTCATCAAGGTAAATGATTGTAAAATAGCCTATGTCTTCTTAGAAGGCAATATCCATGGCCCTTTGGAAGGTGGCTCCTGCATTCATCATATTTCTCTTTGGTTTAGATTTGAGCATGGAGAACTAATATCTTCTCTTCCTAATCTATTCCTAATTACAAGTCAATTTTGAGTGATTTGACAAGCTCTCTTTCACTAACTTATCAACACAAAATTAAAAAACATATTCAGCCATGATTAGGCTAGATGAATAAACAAGATCTTCTTTTGAACAAGTAGTGGCATTTAGGCTTGCACACTTTCAGTATTACTATTTTTTGGGTATGGGGTTGTACCTCTTTTTCAAATTTGCCCTCTTTTCTTATTTTCTCTGTTTTTATTTTTTTTATTTTTGGATCAACATTTCTAAGATTAAAAACTATAAAGATGCTCATAGTGTTGAGCTTATTTTCATTCCTATCTATCCTAATATAACTTATACATGATATACATTCAGCTGGTGAACTCTCTTTTCCAATACAAACAATCAAGAAGATGATTCCATGAGGGATCTTGGTTCAACTCTTTAAGGGTTTTGAAAAAATCAAAAGGTAACTCCCACCTCACTTGTGTTTGAACAGTAGTGCCTAAACTTTTCCTTAAACCTTGCATCAAACTGCTCTTAACATATTTCACTTCCTCTTCAAATGTCTCTAATAAATTAGCAAAGGGATCTTGAAACAATACCTGAATGTGAGGATTTAGAAAATGAGCTTGATCCAGGATTGCTTCTTCCTCCACTTGGCTGAACTTGGGACTCTTTTGGGAAAGGCACTCCACCTCTTCCTCATGATCATCTGCACTATTAGACTCATCATATATTGCAATGTTTTCATCTAACAAACTTGATATGATTTGATATAGTGAGTTGAATTCTGCGTGAAGGCCATCATTTTGATGAGTAGGAGCACTCTTTGGGAATAAATATTCTTGAGAAGGTAGTGCAATAACTCTCATGTGATTATTAACTTCTAGGCCTTCATTTACAATTTGTAATTCAATGAAACTTGGTGGATGACAATCTGGAGTTAAGGAGGATTCCATGTCCCAAATGATTTCCTCAACCATTTCAGAAAAAAGTCTTATTATTGACAACTTGCTCAAGAAGTTCATCATCCTCCTCAACCTCAACATCAAAACTAAAATACTGTTGATTTCTAATTACATGAAAGTTATTTCTGATGGACTGAATTGAAGTAGAGAAAAGATTCAAAGACTCCTCACTTCTAAAATTTCAAGGCTTTCCTCATCAGTGTCATAGGTGACTTGTATTGGATGATTACTTTTTTCAAGATGATGATAGTGAACTTCATCCCACAAATCAACTGTTAATGGCTCTGCAAGGTTAGCTTCTATTTGGAGCACATGACTGTCATCATACTGATCAAACTTTGGAAAGTCATCAAAATAAGTCGTGTTACTAATCAAGCAAATTGGATATCAGATTGTTTTTCTTTGAATTGATCTACAAGTTCACTTTCTGATTTATGGTAGATGGGATTAGTAGGAGAAAGAACAGAAATGTTTTGTTCACATGAAGGTTTAGAGGTTGGTTGCATGTTTATGTTCTAATTGATTTCCTATTTAGTCAAAAGAGGAGGCATTTTTCTCTTTTTTTGGATAGAAGTACAATAGTTCTCTTTCTTTTGTGAAGGGTGATTTTGGGGCTGAATGTTTTCTTGAGCCTCACCTAGAAGATATGGTGAATCATCACTTGTGCCTCTAGAGAGATCCTATGGGTTTTCTTCTATTTATTGATTGGGTTCTTCCTCAACTAACTCCTCTAGGCTGTCATGATAGTTATCTTGAGAATGAAATTGATGAATGGCTTCTAATAGATCCTCAGGATGCCAATTTCCTAAATCTTCATCAATGTTTACAAGGTATTATATGAAATCTTCAGATTGATCACAACAATTTTAAGCTAATGATAAAGATGGACAATATTCTTTATAATGCTCATAAAACACCTTGTGGAGGTCCTTTAAGGAAAAAAAACTACTAGGTTTTAGCCATTCATACAATTCTTTTGCCTTACCCTCAAATGTTGCCATAAACATTTTCATGAGGCAGTCCTCGTGCCATTCAACCTTTAACCTCCATACATGTATATGAAATTTGATGAGATGTAACAAGGCGTCATCACATTTTTCATCTTGAAATATAGGCAGGTTTTTCATCCAATTTATTTGAGGCATTTTGTGTGGAAATCCAGGGATATGATCTCTACTCATTGGGGCATATCTTCGTTGTATTTTTGGATCCATGTTTGTAAATCATAAAGTGGTCACTGTATCTTTTCAACCAGCCTAGAGTCCTCTACTAGTGGAGTCTTTAGGTCTATTGAGAGTTGTGGAGTCGCCAAGTGGATGATTTCAAATTTTTCTGTCCACCATCAACATGATTGGGATTTCTTAATGCATTCCTAGGGGAGTTTATGAGAACTAGTGGGGTCAACAGGGCTATTGAAGACCAGTGGAGTCACCAGGTGGAGGATGCTTACTGTTTTAAGGGTGTGCTTTTTGTCCACCATCAACAACTGAATACCAATCTAAGGATGTTTGTGGGTTTTCTGAGGTCCTAAGGAATACTTATATTGTCAATGACTCAGAAGGTCCCACTGTGATCGCCAGAATGTTAGTGTGGCGATGAGGTGGCAATGAATCAATGGGTACAGAATGTTTCAGCTTGTGACTTACTCAGAAGGTCCCACCGTGATCACCAAAATGTTAGGGTCCCGTGATTTATCATATTGGTAGACCAAATGCACAGGGTAACATAAAACAAGTCTTTGGAGTCCTAGGACCTAGCCTTCCTGGACTCAGAGAGGGCTCTCTCTAATATATGCAAAGGATGTGAACTTGTTTGCTTTAGATGGTTGATTTTAGGCTAGTTGTTAAGTGTAGGGTTTCTTGTTTGTTTTGGTTGGACCAGATGAACAGAAACAATAGGTGGAGTGAGAGGTCTTCAAATCATTTGGCTATGGAGTCAATGAAAGTCATGGATATCTTAGCAATGAAACAAGATGCATAATAGGTAAAATCTAGCATAGTCAAATGGATCTTTAATTTTTTATGGTAAATGAGGTAGACATCAAGTTTGGGAACAAAGGTAGGGCAAAGGGAAATCAAGAATCCTTTACCATGTACCCTTTTAACAAGAAGTGACTAAAACACATAAGCATAAAGAAGCAATCAATAGATAGGGAAAACCAGTAACTCTTTGATTCAACTTAAGCAAATAAGCATTCAAGACAAACATTCCAATGAAATATAGAAGGCGAGAAAATCATTTAACTTCTAGTGATTTCACCTTCAAGGTTAGAAAACATTCAAGATAACAAATAACTTTAATCAATGAAGAGGGAACACCTAAACATCAATGATCAAGCTACAAAGGACTTCAAGGCAACTTCTCAAGCATAGACAAAGGACATGATCAAAACATGACCTCTTTTGCTAAAACCTAACAAGTAATACTTCAAAGAGAAATTCCAAAACAAAGTTTAAATAGCATCAAATAGGCAGGGCTAACCATAAAATAGATTTGAAAACTACTGTATTGTACCATTTATGAAATGAAAAATCATAGGTAGGTCTAAGAAGCAATTAAGAATTTCTTAAACAAACTCAGCAAAGGAAAACATATAGGCAATGAAAAACATGAAGGACTAAGGTGTTTTAAGCAACATTTCTTAACCTATACTTTTCTGTTTTACTGCAACATAGAAAGATGAAAATAATGATAAACATGAAAAACAAGAACTAATTGAGACACATCACCATTAACCATGCTCAAGGATCCTTCAAGCTATCCTCCATCATCAATCGAAATAGCCCATCATAAACTTCACAAGACCAATTTCTTCTTCAAACTCTAGAAACCATGTATTGCTCTCAAAAATCATCAAATGCCAACCTCTGGAATGGATCATACAAGCAGTATTTAACTGCAGAATGAGGAGGTGATCCTATTCTAGGGCTTCTCACTATAGTTATTACAGATTAAATGAACTCTTGACTTTTGTGACCATGCAAGGCCCAAGGCAAGATAAGACTGATTTTCTATCAGTAATAATAACTCTTAATTTCATTGTTTGAGTTGATTTCTGAAAATGTTTGACTTTAAGGCTTTTTGTAATAACTTTACAATAACTTCTTTGGTAGAAAAAATATCTCTGACTGGGGGAAATAATTGTTTTATGCTTTATTGAAGGAAACAAAGCATTAGGTGGCAAAATATCTTTGAAAGAAGTAACTACCTGTAAGTGCAGTTAATTCGAATGTGTCTTGGGTTAATCTTCTTCTTGTTTTGTATTTAATCTCTGTATTTAGGCCTTTAAACTCTGCCTTTACACTTTGACTGCGTTTTTCTTTCATTTTTTTATTTAATCTACTTTATCTTTGCCTTTCCATTAATCCGTTCGATTAATCTTTTTGATCTTCTATCTTTATCCTTTAACCTTTTAACTGTCTTCCTTTATTTTCTTTATACTCTGATTTGCTGGCTAATCCTTTGTTTTTGTTTCTGATCAATGATTATCCCTTTAATCCTTTAATCTTCTTTTCTTCATTGTTTCTCTGATTGTGCTTGTTTTCTGCGTGCAGGGGATGCTTCATTTCATGGAAAGAGGGTTACTTGACCATCAATGATCATGTTTCATCAATGGTTAATATTTATACATGGCCTCTGACCATTTATGATCCAAATCGAATCTCTGGATTGTCATCCAAAGGCAGATTTGGTCATTATTGGACTATCAAAATGATTTTTAGGCATTCCACTACTAAACTTGCACACAAAAACAATTTGTGAGTTTGAAAACCTACGGGGAGGGTCTTGAATTTTCTTTTCTGTGGTTTTGGGCTCATCAGAGGGGTTTGCAGAGGAGGAAATGGCATGGGAGGCAGGGTTTCAAAGGCGGAACCAGCAGAAATTCGAACAGAGGAGGGAGGGTTTAAAAATTGGCGCGGAGGGATAAGCGGTTTTGAAAAACCAGAAGTGGTTTATCACGTGGTAGAAGGGTGGTAAGTGGTTTTTGAGAGCAGGCATGCGATATTGTCCAATGCACGATGCGTGGCAGGGAAAAATAGCCCATTTCACGCGGGTTACGGGACGTTAACCCCGACGTTATTTAATTTGTGATACGATGTGGGGGCCGTCAGATCTCGAAAGAAGAGATCGAAGGTGATTGCATAGCGGAGGAGTGGTGGGCAGGTTCGAAGGTGGATCTTGGGGACATGTGGCGCATTTTGACTGGGGCGCGAAGTTCAAAGGGAAGTGGACCCAGGATTAAGTTTAAAGCAAGGTGCTCGAGCGTATGTCAAGGTTATATGAGGGTGGGGTTTTAGATGCATGGGGGTGAAGGCTTAAGGAGAAGGAGCCTGGGTTGAGAATAGGGCAAAAGAAAAGGTTTTATGGGGAGGTTTTTATTTAACAAAGGCAGAAGGTCAAATTATGTTTTGGGGGGGGGGCGCTTATAAAGCAAGAGGAGTCAGGGTCATATGAGCATGAGGGGGACTTAGGGATTAGAGAAAAAAGGGGCTCGGGTTTATAATCATAAGGTCGGGCTTTCAGTATAAAAACAGGGTTTTTATATATAAAATAAAAGACCCGATATGCTTAAGTTTTGTTTTTAAACAATGTAAAAGGGGCCTTTTACTTTGTTTAATATATACAAAGGAAAATGAAGAATAGGGGTTTTTATTTATGAAGGTTTATGAAGGAGGTAATGGTTTTTCTGTGATATTCCTACTTAGCCTAAGCTAAGAGGAATATTCATTTTTGTTTTACTTTTTGTTGCATGAATAAATGAATAAAGGAGGACATGTAAAACTCCTGAAAAGACTTAATAAATCAATGCCCATGTGAACAAGGATAAATCAGGGCCATGTAAATAAATCACTTGCAGGTGTGAAAGGGGTTGGAGCTGTGAGACTGGGTCAACCTTGACCAAATCTACAACATTTTCTAGGTTCAATGTATCTCATGAAGGGACAATGCAGTTCTAGGAGGCCCCTCATGTGAAAAGAGCTAACTCATCAAGGTGGTTTAGGGTTTGCAAAGGCTTTCATCTTATAAAAGGAAGGGGATGGTAGCAAGAGGAGATTGTTGATTTTTTATATTTCTGAGTATCTTGTTTTCTTAGACAAATACTATTCTTTGTTTTTTAGTGGAGAAGTGTGTTGCTTAGCACTTGGATTTCCTATGCAGGGATTTCACCTCTTCCCTTGAGGATTCTTGGAGGAGTATTTGTTGATTTGATCTACTATCAGGTTTTGGGCCAAGCTCTACTTCCAACTGCAGCACAGATCCAGTGAGGGTTTGCTTGCTTTTGTAAGTTGCAACAAGTGGGATTCTAGATTTGCTTAGATCTAGCTTGTATTGGAGCCTCTTCTCAGTGAGTTTGTCTTTTAACCTCTTGGAAGAGTGCATCCACTTTTTGTGCTTTAGATTTGTACTTTGGCATCAGGCCAACTCTGTTTTTCAAGCAACTGCGTAGTTTCCCTTGAGGGACTACATTATTTTCATTAGAGGATCTACAGGGTGTTTTGATCCCATTTTTTATGAGAGATCTCTGGTACTGGGCTTTGCCTTTCACTTTGGTGATCCATGGATTAGCTTGTTGATCCATGTTCTGTTTAGATCTGATCTATTTTAATGTAAAATAATCTTCATAAATTCCTGAATCATTTTGCATATTTGCAAGTTAAAACTCAGATCTACTCCTTGTTATGCATGATTTGGTAAAACCCTAAGGGGATCTTGTAAATAAGACTTTCTAGTTTCCATATTTGAAATGGATCTGATGTTTTGTCCACCGATCTGTCCTAGATCTGAGATTTAATTTTTAGCTTCTGCAACTCCTTAAAATAACGTTGTTGAGTTATTTTACAGTTTAAACATGTGTTTCAGCCTTCTTTTATGAAGATTTCTTGCTCTATTGTCTCCTTTATTCTGTTGTATATTGAAAGATATTAATTTTAATTATTATTTGCTACTGTATAATCATAATTTAATCATATTTGATGGCCTCCTACTCATACTATCCAATACTGTGTTATTTCTGAAGCATTTTGTTGTGCATAGCTACAACCCCTCTTGTAGGGTGTTTTTCAGCTAGACTAGGTGGTGGGAGATTTGTTTACCACACCTAGTTTGATTTGTTTTTGCTCCCCTTTTGGATCTAGGATCTAGATCTGCTAATCTAAGGGATCCAAGGGCTGCAAAATCATTTATGTGCATCAATATCCCAGGAGTGCGTTATTTTAGCAAGCTTGCTGTGTTATTCCATATTTGGAATATTATAGTGGTATCGAAGCTCCTTTATTGGCACAACCTCTGCTTTCCATGGAGCACCACAGCCATGTTGCATTCAGAAGAATATGAACCTCTTACTAAGAGGGAGAAGAGGTATCAGAATAGAATTCATAAGAAGTATTATTACACTACTGATGATCAAGACAAGGGTAAAGCCCCTGAGACTGCAAGTGATAAAGAAGGAGAAGAGTCTGAAAGAGCTCTTTTGGTAACCATGCAAGATCTTTCCAAAGAGATCAAAGAGATGAGGATGGATAGAATGAGGGAATATCCTGGGATATTTCATCCGGGGGAAAGCTCTGACATGTCTCATCACTAGACTAGTCAACCAGTGAACCAGCCACAAGCCCCACAAGCTTCACAACGCTCCACTATGCCTACCTTATTGGCTGTGGAGAATGAAGGACCACAAGAGAAAGATTCCCTTGAAGACTACTTTGTGGATTATGAATCTCAAAATCAGAGATTCAGATACCACTTGGGTTTCCAAGAGTTTTTCCACCTCAAGGACAGAAGAAGACCGAGGCAGCAGTATAGAGATGGTGGGTTCTTTCATAATCAGGATAGACACCATTCTATGGGCAGATTATTTTTGCCCAAGTTTGATGGGTAATCCTCCAGTTCTACCAAGGCATGGGTAGAAAGGATGGATATTTACTTTCAGTTGAACAAAGTCCCTGAGATTGAAGCCATCAAGATTGCAGCGCTGCACTTTGAAGGTGAAGCACACAATTGGTGGTTCCATGGGTTGTCTAAATTGGGACATATCAATGTGACTAACTATTCTGATTTTACTAGAAGACTGGTGGAGAGGTTTGACAGGAAGGATCCAAAAGCACCCTTCATAAGCCTTGCAAAGCTGAAGCAATCAGGGAAGGCAAAACTTATATCTCTGAGTTTCTGATATTATCATTCATGGTTCCTGATCTGTTTGTAGCAAGGAGGGTGTACATGTTCATCGATGGCCTGGAGGAACCTTTGCATGGGTTGGTTAAATCTACCAAGCCCATCACTTTGCATGATGCCATTGAGAGGGCAAGAGACCTTCAAGATGCCTTGCCAAAAGCAAAGTCAACTATCTAGAGCAAGGCCCCTCACCTTTCTAAAGGGAAGGAGAAAAAGTTGCTCCTTCCAAGGAGAGCCCATTCAAGAAGCCCCTTGATATTGATCTCGGGAGGGAGTTGAGAAAGAAGAAATTGTGTTTCACCTGCCAAGATTCATGGGCACCGGGACATAGATGTGTTGCTGGGAAAGCACACTACATAGAAGTCTTCTCATATTTTGAGGAGGAATATGGAGATGATGAACCTAGGAGGGGTCATAGCGCTGATAATGATGAGGAAGATCGAACACCATCCGGAGATGGGGATGGAGCCTTTGCTCCAATAGGTGGGAATCTTGCATCCTTGTATGCCTCTTGTAGTATCTTCTGCTTGAGCTTAGAAGCTCTAGCCAAGAAGACCCTACCATGATGATAGATAAATCCTCCTTGGACTCTATGCAAGAATGTACTCTATGCAAGAGTCATTTCAGCCATTTCTTCTTTCTTCTGAGGAAGGGGGGATGCCCATGCACAACTCCATGTGTATGAGGAACTTTGATGGTAAAGGATCTGATCATGTATAGAAAACTTTATTTTCTGATTCTTTTACCATGTTTTTGCAGGATATGACTGCTAAAGGGAGTGAGAGATAATGTGGATCTCATGATTATCAGGGGGCCAATAGAAATTGTGAACTTGGCCACTCCCTTGTTGTGCAAAGGGGGATTCCTTTCCATGATGGGTGCTTCCCAAAGGCACCAAACATATCTGACATTTTCATCCATGTCAAGGTAACTCATGTAGAAAATGTGTGGTGGGACTGCCACTTGCCACACCTCGATCCAATAAAGGCAGGAGGTGTACTGTGTTGGCATTACATGTGGGATTTTGAACCACCTCCCCAAGCTCATATTTATGTTTGCATATATGTAGTCTTGCTTCCATACTTGGATGATATAGTTGTATTTTTTATGGGATTGTATGGACAGAGGATGGGCAGTTTGTATGTACCACATGGTTTGGAACTTCTACCTATAACTCATGATACATGTTTTAGGTGGAGCATTGCTCCAACCATGTTTATTTCTGTTGAGTTTTTCACTCCTGGTGGGATGGACTATGCACATCTTATGTTGAACTTGGAGGAACAATTCATGATGTATTGGCTTGATGAGCACTTGGCTCACGATGAAGACTTGATCATTGATGATGCCATGAATGAAGGAGGAGAAGCACTACAGATCTCACCCTATCAGTTGCTTGAGGACAAGCAACATTTTGGAGGGGAGGACTGTGATATTCCTACTTAGCCTAAGCTAAGAGGAATATTCATTTTTGTTTTACTTTATGTTTCATGAATAAATGAATAAAGGAGGACATGTAAAACTCCTGAAAAGACTGAATAAATCAATTCCCATGTGAACAAGGATAAATTAGGGCCATGTAAATAAATCACTTGCAGGTGTGAAAGGGGTTGGAGCTGTGAGACTGGGTCAAACTTGATCAAATATACAACGTTGTCTAGGTTCAATGTATCTCATGAAGGGACAACGCAGTTCTAGAAGGAGGCCCCTCATGTGAAAAGAGCTAACTCATCAAGGTGGTTTAGGGTTTGCAAAGGTTTTCATCTTATAAAAGGAAGGGGGTGGAAACAAGAGGAGGTTGTTGATTGTTTATATTTCTGAGTATCTTGTTTGCTTAGACAAATACTATTCTTTGTTGTTTAGTTCAGAAGTGTGTTGCTTAGCACTTGGATTTCCTATGTAGGGATTTCACCTCTTCCCTTGAGGATTCTTGGAGGAGTATTTGCTGATTTGATCCACTATCAGGCTTTGGGCCAAGCTCTACTTCCAACTGCAGCACAGATCCAGCGAGGGTTTTCTTGCTTTTGTAAGCTGCAACAAGTGGGATTCTAGATCTGCTTAGATCTAGCTTGTATTGGAGCCTCTTCTCAGTGAGTGTGTATTTTAACCTCCTGGAAGAGTGCATCCACTATTTGTGCTTCAGATCTATACTTTGGCATTAGGCCAACTCTTTTTTTCAAGCATCTGTGCAGTTTCCCTTAAGGGACTGCGTTATTTTCATTAGAGGTTCTGCAGGGTGTTTTGATCTCATTTTTTATGAGAGATCTCTGGTGCTGGGCTTTGCTTTTCACTTTGGTGATCCATGGATTAGCTTGCTAATCCATGTTCTGTTTAGATCTGATCTATTTTAATGTAAAATCATCTTCAGAAATTCCTGAATCATTTTGCAGATCTGCAACTTAAAACTCAGATCTACTCCTTGTTATGCATGATTTGGTCAAAACCCCAAGGGGATCTTGTAAATAAGACTTTCTAGCTTCTAGATCTGAAATGGATCTGATGTTTTGTCCATAGATCTATCCTAGATCTGAGATGTAATTTTCAGCTGTTGTAGCTCCTTAAAATAACGTTGTTGAGTTATTTTACAGTTTATACATGTGTTGCAACCTTCTTTTCTGAAGATTTCTTGCTCTATTGTCTCTTTTATTCTACTATATATTGAAAGAGCTTCATTGTAATTCTGATTTGCTGCTGTATACTCATAATTTAATCATATTTTATGGCCTCCTACTCATAATGTCCAAGGCTGCGTTATTTCTGAAGCAGTTTGTTGTGCATAGCTGCAGCCCCTCTTGTAGGGTGTTTTTCAGCTAGACTAGGTGGTGGGAGATCTGTTTACCACACCTAGTTTGATTTGTTTTCACTCCCCTTTTGGATCTAGACTCCAGATCTGATGATCTAAGGGATCCAAGGGCTGCAAACTCATTTATGTGCATCAATATCCCATGAGTGCATTATTTTAGCAGGCTTGCTGTGCTGTTCCAAATTTGGAATATTACATTTTTAGAGGGAAAAAGGAGTGAATGAGAAGGTGGGTAGGGAAAGTGAATATGAGGTCAATAGGCCCAAAAATGAAAACCTTTTGGAGAAGTAAGGTAGACTTTGGAAGGAAGAGAGGAAATATGTATTAAAATAATTTGATTTAGGATAATGAAGGCAGTGAGATTTCTAAAACTTACAATATTAACAAATCTTGTTTTTAGAAATCTAGGACAAGTACTTAGTCATCTTTAAAACAAAAAAAACTACTAATGACTAACACCATGGGTCATCTCTTTGCCCGAGCTGATTGATTTGTTTGGTGACTCAATGTCATTAAGCCCAATAGAAATTGATTATTGTGAACTTATTTTGGCTTTGGCTCCTCCGCCCTCTAATCCTACTCCTTTGAGTATGTCCCTTGACACTTATTCTCAATCCCCTTGGCTCGGTGCTTCAGATTTGCCCGATCCCTTAAACGAGATATTTCCCACTGATGAGTCCACCGTGGAAAATATGTCTCTTGAGGATCCTCCTTGGGAAAATAGTCATCATCATTCCTCTTTTATGCCTGGCCTTGGGGCCATGTCTATTTGTTTTGAGAAGTTCGCTTCTCAAGTTCCTTCTCATCCACTTCAAACGCCCATCCTGACACATGAAGTCTTTGCGGAAGGTAACTTGGGAAAGATCACGCAAACGATGCCTATCGACATCTCCGTCAAACCGGGGGTTGTCAAGAACATCCATATTGGGGTGACCTATTCTCCTGATGAGATCAAGGTCTATACTATTCTCTTCCATGTGTTTCATGACGTTTTCGCATGGTATTATGAATAAATTCCTGACCTATAGTGGTGCATGAGATTCCTAATTATCCTGGTGCGAAGCTTGTTCGTCAGCGTCTTCGTCTTGTGCACCCTAGAAAGGCGGCCGCTATTAAAGGAGAAGTTGAAAAACTTCTTAGATATGGTTTCATTTATCCGATTCCCTTGACAGAATGGGTTTCTAATATTTTTCTTGTGGATAAGAAACAAGGTACTATCCGTGTCTGTGTAGATTACCATGATATCAACCGCGCTTTCCCTAAGGATAATTATCCCACTCCTTTTATCGACCAGATCATTGATGAATGTGCTGGGATTGATATGTTTTCCCTTATGGACGAGTTTTCTGGGTACAACCACATCAATATGCTTCCGACTGATCAACACAAGACCACCTTTATCTATCCTTGGGGTACTTTCTCCTATAATAAGATCCCTTTTGGTCTTAAAAAATGTCGAGGCTACATTTCAAAGAGAAATGTCATATGCCTTCCATGATATCAAGTGCATTGTTCAACCTTACCTGGATGACATTCCAGCTCATTCGGTTAATCGTAAAGACCACCTAGATCATCTTCATCAAATATTTCTTCGTTGTCGACGCTATAACATCTGGCTCAATCCACATAAGTGTGTCTTCTGCGTTGACTCTAGTAGACTCTTAGGGTTTATCATCTCTAAAGATGAAATTCGTCTCGATCCCCTCAAAGTTAAAGATTTTTTTAATCTCCCTTCTCCTTCCTCTTACATTAGCTAAATAGTCTGCAAGGGAAAGCTAACATCCTGTGTCGTTTTATACCGAACTATGTTGAAGTGGCCAAAGGCTTTACGTGATTACTTAAGAGAGGCGTCCCATTCCTCTGGGATGAGATTGCCCAAAAATCCTTCAACGCACTGAAGACGTTGCTTATCAATGCTCCTCTGTTGCATCCTCCTAACTATCATCTCAATTACTCCCTCTATTTGGCTGCCGTATTTAGCACTATTTCCATGGTTCTGGTGCAAGACGACGATGACGGTGACAAGAAAATAATTTACTATTTGAGTCATAATCTTCTTGATACTGAAACACGTTACACACATGTTGAGAAGTTGGTGTTGTTTGTTGTTCAAGATGCTCAACTTTTTCATCACTATATTCTATTGCGCACAGTGACCGTGATTTCTAATTGCAACCCCAAGAATTACATATTGGCTCGTCAATTGCTGGGGGAAAATACTCGAAGTGGATTGTTATCCTCCAAGAGTTTGATTTGGATTTTACTACTGCCAAATCGAAGAAGTCATTGGTTTTATCCGATTTGATTTTCTCTCTCCCTTCTAATTCTGCTCCATCTGGTTCCGAGGAACGCATTTTGGATGACACACTTTTTCTTATTAGCACCCTCGATCCTTGGTACGGTGATATCATCATATATCTTCAGACTTATGCCTTCTGATTTGAGTTGACGAAGGGTGCTCGTTGATGCATCTGCCATCATTCTCAACCTTATCGCATAGTCAAAGATACTCTCTACCGCATCGGAGATGATTCTATTCTCCACGGTGTTTGACTCTCGAGGAGGATGAAAATGTCCTCAATGATTTCCACTCTAGCACTTCTAGTGGTCACATGTCTGGATATGCTACTACACAGAATATTATTCATGTTGGATATTTCTGGCCCACCATCTTTAAATACTACATTGTTTCTATCCGTAAGTGTCACGATTGCCAGATTTATTAGCACAAGATGTGCGCGCCACCCACAAACCTTCATCCTGCCATTACTGTTTGTCCCTTTGCGAAGTGGGGCATCGATTTTATTACATGCAACCCTCACTCGACTGGGGGGTAGGCTTATATTATCGTAGTTGTTGATTAGTTCACAAAATGGGCCAAAGCAATGCCTACACTTACAACTGACGGTAAGACAACTGCATAATTTCTATTCAATCATGTCATTACTAGGTTTGGTGTCCCTCAAGCCATTGTTACGGATCGTGGTTCTCATTTTCGTCATTACATGATGGCTAAGTTGACTTCTAAGTTGGGTTTGCATCACGCCAGCTCAATGCCATACTAACCTCAAGCCAATGACTAGGTTGAAGCCATGAACAAGGTTCTTGTCACTATGTTTCTACGTACGATTGGGATGCATAAGTAAAACTGGCATCTCATGATTTTTTTAGCTCTCTGGGCTTACTGAACCTCAGTGAAGGAAGAGACCGGATTCACTCCATTCTAGCTTGTTTATGATTTGGAAGCTACCCTTTCGATTGAATGTGAAATCCCTTCTCTCAAGATAGCTGTTGAATTTTTGCCTAATACTTCACCAAAAGAAGAGCATCTTCTATATTTAGAGAGGCTTGATGAAACTCACTGCTTTGCTGCTCTTTTCATAGAAGCACAGAGAAAGCGGGTCAAAGTTCATTTTGACCAGTCAGTTTCCCCTCGTTATTTTGTATAAGGAGACCTCGTCCTCCTGTACAACCAAGCTCATGATAAGCTGGGGGAAAGAAAATTCCAACCCATGTGGCATGGGCACTATATTGTTAAACACATTTTGTAGAATGGGGCTTATGAGCTAATTGATTATGAAGGTTATCCTCTAGATCAACCCAGAAATGGGTTGTATCTCAAAAAGTACTATGCATGAGTTTCTCGTGCATGTTTCTTTTGTACATAGGTGTTTTTTCATTTTTGTACATTTTTTGGCTTGGTGTGCTTTGCGAGCGATTTTCATGGTTATGGTGTCATTGATTATTGTTTAGATGCATGTTATTCCTTATGTCGGTTTCGCGGATGGTGCCTCCCGCAGTACCCAGAATCTGTCTTCTGCTACCTGGGTGACTTATAATCCTAATGGTGAGTTGATATACCTTCAAGGTATTTGTCTAGGACGAACCACAAACAATTTTGTTGAATATATTGTTGTCATTTAACTCTTATCCAAGGCCGTTGCTCTTGAAATTTGTGCATTGATTGTTAACCTAGACTCTCAACTTGTTGTTCTTTAGCTTAATGGGAATTATTTTGTTAGAAATCCTCATATCTTAAGGTTGTACTTGCGTGTTCATTTACTAGAAAGAAATTTTGATTACATCACATATCAACATATTCCTAGACAAATGAATGCATTAAATAATACAGTAGCCAATATTGTATTAGATAGACATTTTCGTAATTTGTAAAACATCATCATCACATGATAAGATTCATACAGGAAAATATGAATATATATATATCGATTTTTTGCATCCATGTGCATCATAAGTTCAAAAAATATATATGTTTTGGTTACATCCTGCGACATCATGTCTCTCAAAAAATATGTAGAAATATAAACCTAAGTGTCTAGTCGGCATTATACTCATGGTAGCATGTCACCCCTGTAGTATGCCTCTGGTACGCATGAGGAACATCATCAAATATTGCATAGTCTAGGATTCTACTCGTGATTCCCTCCACGTTGTGTATGATTTCCTCCTCCTCGCTTCCCTCACCATGAGGGGCCACATCAAAATCACGAGGAATCCTCTGTGCTATTGGAGACATTCCTACAGGTCTTTCTAGGCCAACATCTGTAAATACATGGATTAGCATCAAAACATATATAATAAAAATAATAATAATACTCATCAAAATCAAAAAATGAGTCTTACCCAATGCTTCATCCCAATCCTCTCCTGCTGGGAGTGAGAGATCCGCATCACTGGTAAAATTCATGCCAGAATAGGGCCAGTCTTCCACGATAATCAGTTTTCTATGGAACCACTCAAAGAACTCTAGTCTCCAGGACATCTGTTGATCACCTCCTAATCTTGGCATCAAATCTTCCCAACGTACCATCCTTGGCTCTTGGACTGGTGGTGTAGGAACTATCACTTCTTGACATTGAAAAATTGGTAATCGTTCCAAGATGAATGGTATTAGGATGGACCCATAGCCAAACTATTTCAGCTTACCATTCTTGAATTTTGTCAATTGGTGTTTCATATTGATCATTACCACCTCTCCCCAGTTGTAGAGAGTTTGTGCCATAAAATCTACTGCAATAAGTAACTGTGTTTTTGTGGCCTCATGTAGAGCCTGAGATCCATCAGCTCGCGTGATGGTGTGCAACACTACTTTTAGTGCCATATCGGGAATGGTTTGGATATCCACCTTCCTGCTTTTAGATCCTTTCCTTGCCCCTCAGCACACTCTGTCGATGACCATGCTCATGTTTTCCATTATGGGCCGGGTACCTATTAGGATTGGTACTGCCCTCCTCCGTGACAATCAAGTTATGAAGTAAACATCCGAGACGTCAATCTCTAACTCTTGATTTTGAATTATGAATCTTTCCCGATCAATGTCCCATACACTGATCAGGCATTATAACAGCTCCGGTTGAGCTCAGAGACATGGTGCCATGAAGAATTTTTTAAGCTCGCAGTCCCTGAGTACATCCATGCATCTTACATTTCCCAAGGCTTGCTCATCTTCTTCACTATGTTCTCTTTCCTTCCATTCGATCACCATTTTTCTTTTTCACACCTGCAAAAACATCAATGTGGTTGTCATTAGTCAAATTATTTTCTATTGAAGTGTTTAAAATAGGCTAACTAATTGAATTCTAAGTCAAAATTTGTGGCCATGGTTGGCGCGCCCCCATTTGGATTCAAAGCAGGCTAGCGCGAGTCCATGCCTGGAACCTGCACCGACCATCGTACCCTAATTTGAACAAAAAACCCTCCACATATCTCAAAAATGGATTGCGGGCAATAAAAATTACATCAAAATGCACGCAAGGATATGAGCTCTTACCTGTAAAAGACGAATTTTCGATTGGTCTTCTGGATTTCCTGCTGTTAGCTCTGAAAAATCACAGTTTCCATGCCCAACCACTTCATGAGCGGATTCATCATGGTTTGTTCGATTGAATAATGTCAAATTCCTTCCTTTGGCTTCTTTTTTCCTACATTTGAGCAACTCCCCAAAGGATAAGGTCTCCCTTCCACCTTATGAGGGATCCCAAACCACCTCCTCCTCTCCTATAAATACATCCTTCTCACATAGTTTCAGCGAGCTGAATAGTCCTTACTATAGTTGGTGTGAGAATAAAGCAGAGATAAGATTCATACAAACAATATGGCTGAGTAGGAAGCCCTCATTTTAGGACTCCAAATAATCAGAAATTTAGGAGGTAAAAAAATAGAAATAATGGGAGATTTAAAGTTGATTGTAAAACAAATCAAAGGTGAATATTTAGTTTACAATCCTAGATTAGGCCGATATAGAGAGACTGTATTAGATTTAATTGATGATTTATTGGAATGTAATTTCTCTGCAATACCAAGAAGGAAAAATTTACAAGAACATTCTTTAGCAACATTTGCTAGCACTTGTAATTTACCTTTTCAGCCTAATCATATGTATACTGCAGAAGTAAAGCACAGACCAATAATCCTAGACAACCTCAAATATTGGCAGATTTTTTCACAAGATCAACAAATCTATAATTTTATGAATACTGAAGGTGAATTTCAGAACTATAAAATAGACAATGATTGTACCATCGATCAAGATTTAGATAGTGAAATAGGTTTGAATAATGTAGATGTAAATAAATTAAATTTTGTTAGACTAACTAAATTCAATCAATCAGATATAGATAAATTAGAGAGAGTAGAAATTGATGAGATAATTGATGAAGAATCTGATATATTAAATCTCAAAGATAATTTCTTGCCAAAAGGTTTAACTTCATTAGAAGATTTATTTGACTCAAATGATGTTTCTAGAAAACCCAAAATGGAGCCACTTAGATCTGACATTGAGGAATGCAACATAGGCACAGAATTGAAACCCAAAATGATAAAACTTTCCAAAGCCTTACCTCAACAGGAAAAGGAAAAATATATTGCTCTTTTTAAGGAATTCCAAGATGTTTTTGCTTGGAGTTATGAGGACCTTAAATCCTATGACACCAATATAATTCAACATAAAAGTCCTATAAAAGAAGATCAAAAGCCCTTTAGACAAACGTTAAGGAGAATCAACCCTGTTTTCATGCCCTTAATAGAAAAGGAAGTGAAAAGAATGTATGATGCATAGATCATTGTACGAATCAGGTATTCTGATTGGGTTTCTAACCTAGTTCCAACCAGAAAGAAAACAGGAGAGATTAGATTATATGTTGACTTTAGGAATCTAAACAAAGTATCCTTAAAAGATAACTATCCTTTAACAAAAATGGATCATATTTTACAAAGGGTAGTTGGATCTTCTAGGATTTCTCTTTTAGATGGATTTTCAAGATACAACCAGATTTTAGTCCAACCAGAGGATCAAGCTAAAACAACTTTTACTACTCCTTGGGGAACTTTTATGTATGTAAAAATGCCCTTTGGTTTAATGAATGCAGGGGAAACCTTTCAAAGAGCTATGGATATAGTCTTTGCAAAATAAATTCATGAATTCTTGGTAATTTACTTAGATGAAATAATTGTATTTTCTAAGACTGATTATGAACACTTAGATCATCTTAGACATGTCTTTATAAAATGCAAAAAGTTTGGCATCTCATTAAATCCTAAGAAAACCTTCTTTGGATTAGAAGAAGGAAATTTACTAGGACACATAATTTCTAAAGAAGGAATTAGAATAGATCCTGCAAGAATAGAAGCAATTCTTAACATCAATCCACCAAGAAACTTAAAAGAGTTATAAGCCTTTCTAGGTAAGATTAATTTTTTAATAAGATTCATATCCAATTTAGCTGAGATAATTAGAGAAATAAATAACATGCTTAAAAAGGATTCAGTTCTTAAATGGATTGTTGAGGCCAAACAATATTTTGAATCCATCAAACAAGCCTTAACCAAAACCCCAGTCCTTATAAGTCCTAATTTCAAAAAGGATTTCATCATTTTTTCATTTGCTTTAGAACACACCATTGTTGTAGTCTTACAGTAGAAAAATGATTAGGGTTATGAATAGCCCATAGCTTTCTTTAGCAGAACACTTAGAGATGCATCTTTGAAGTATAATGTCATGGAGAAACAAACCTTAGCTTTGGCAAAGGCCATTAAAGACTTCAGAGTTTACATTCTCTATTCTCACATCATTGCCTATGTCCCAAATGTTGTTGTAAAAGACATTCTTACCCAAGATGGTCCTGATGGAAGAAGAGGTAAGTGGATTGCCAGTATCTTCGAATATGACATAGAGATAAAACCCACAAATTTGATAAAAGGTCAAGGTTTAGCAAGACTTATGGCTGAATCAAATTGTCATGCCTTAGACATAAATTTTATTGCCCAAATAGATGATCAGGAAGAGATGGCAATTCCAGAGATCAGTGAAGCCTTTTCAGATTCACCATGGAATGAAGATATTATATTTGTATCACTAAACTTACAAGCTCCTCCTAGTTTATCAAGAACAAAAGCTAGATTTCTAGAGCTTAAGGCAGTAAGATTTTGTATTTTAGACAAGGTAATTTTTTGGAAAGATCAAAGTGGGATTTTATTAAATTGTTTGTTAAAAGAAGAAGCTGACAAAGTATTACAAGAATTTCATGCAAGTGACTGTGGAGGACATCTATACTGGAAAAATACTGTAGACAAGATTCTGAGAGCTGGTTTTTACTGGCCTACCTTGTTTGCAGATGTCAAAAAATATGTGACCTCCTGTCATAAGTGCCAAATCTTTGAGGGTATGAAAAAGTTGTTACCCCTGCCCTTAAAGCCCATCTCTACAGAAACTCCATTTAAACAATGGGGTCTTGACTTCATTGGATAAATTCACCCCCCATCATCATCCCAACATAAGTGGATTCTGACAGCCATTGATTATTTTACCAAGTGGATTGAAGCCATACCCTCTAGGCAAGCCACAGATACTGTCATTATCTCTTTCCTAGAAAGTAAAATTCTTTCAAGATTTGGATGTCCCCAAAAGATAATTACTGACAATGCAACAACATTCAAATCTAAGAAAATGATTGACTTTTGCCATAAATACCATATTACCCTAGGTCATTCTCATGCATATTACCCTCAAGGTAATGGCCTAGCTGAGTCTTCAAATAAGAGCCTTGTAAACATCATCAAAAAGTTACTGGAAGATAATAAAAATTCTTGGAATAAGAAGTTAGTCAATGCTTTATGGATAGATAGACTTACAACTAAAAAATCCATTGGTACATCTCCTTACCAACTTGTCTATGGAATGGATGTTGTTTTTCCATCCTCCCTAGGAGTACCAATAATGAATATTATCCAAGAGTTACAAGTTGAAACAAATGACATTCAAGGAAGGATCAATCAAACTATTCACTTGCAATAAACAAAGGAAGAATTTTATATCAAGTCTCAAGTTATCCAATATAAGATAAAGAAATTTTTTGATAAAAAGACTAAAGAAGATGATTTCTACATTGGAGATAAAGTGTTAAAATGGGATTCAAGAAGAGAAAACAAAGGTAAACATAGAAAATTTGATTTTCTATGGAGAGGACCTTTTGTGATTTATGGACATAGAGGTAATAATGCTTTCTACCTAAAAGAAATGGATGGATCAACCATGTTAGATAGACCAGTAAATGGCAGAATGTTGAAGCACTACTACTCTCCTGAGTTAAAAAAAAGCTAGTTTCACTTTCCTTGAACATTGTACATATACATTGAAGAATTTAGATTGGATTGGATGTTTTCCTAACAAAGTTGAAGCCTGGAGAGAAGTCCCTAAGCTTTGAGAGGTAAAATATCATAAGTATGAATAATTGCAGAGATCAGAAGATACTTACAGGATCACCATAGTCAAATTTCAAAGGCTACTAGTCTTAAAGTTCTTGACATTTCACCAGAAAATTCCATCTCCATGTGGAGCCACTGTTAGGGTCCTATAATAATAGGATTCATAATTTTTGAATTGACTTTGATAGTCTTGTAAATATGTACATTCCTTGCTTTCTGCAATTTGTTTTCCCATATTTTGAAAAATGAAAAATAATAAAAAATAAAAAGAGGGTAAAAGTCCTAAAAAAAAGATCAAATGACTTGGAAAAGATAGACCCCAAAAGAAAAAGAGATAAAAATAAGACCTAAAAGTGAGCAATTCAAAATTCCACTACTATTTACTTTATTGCAAGGATAATGATTATGTACAGATTGTCAATAAATGCCATAATCCATGATCAGTTAAACAATTTAATCTTAACTTTTCATGATTTGAATTTTATGTTTTAGATAGAGAATAAAGATATCTCAAACAATATAAACTTGACAAATCAGTAGTTAAGATAGAGAATAAATGAGGAGCTCAACAATTTAATTTGAGCCCTTGGATGAAATAAGGTTATACTTAGATAGTTTTTATGCTTTGAAAAGAAAATCGATTTAGGGTTGCAAGCCTAAATGCACCCATGAAAACGAAGTAAAAAATGTTAGAAATAAAGATGGGTAGGTAGAAAGCAATTGTGCAAGCATGTAATAAAGCATCATCGAGAAAAATTACTAATTTCCCCTGCCCTACAAATATTCAGTATTCTAACTATCAGTTAAAGAGGCTCAGAGCATTTCTCTGACTTCTGTTGGGACCAGACCCAAAGCTCGATGACTGATTGGTTAAATAGTATTGAATTCCTACACAAAACCCATATTCATCAGCATTCACCCTTCATTCATAATCATAATCCCTTTTTCCGAAGTAAAAACTCATTTTTACTTAGTAAAAGTGAAACCATAAATAACTAATTTCATTCCCTTTCAAAAATCATTCATAAACCCTCAAAATACATTTATCCTAAGTTAAATTGTGAAGTAATACAACAAAAACAAGTTATGTTTATTTGTACTTTACTTAGAGTTAAACATGTATTTTATTCATACATTATCCCTTTTTTATATTAATTTCTAATTTATTTATTAAATCCCCAATTGCACCCACCCGTATAGTATTAAATCCCTTTTATTTTAAATAACCCACAAACCCTCTATTTTATGTTTAAATCAATGTTTAAATACCCCATGTGCGAAAAATAAACCCCGCCCAAATCCCATTGGTTCAAACATATCATTAAAACAAATACCCCTCCCCCTATATTTTTAAACAAATGTCAAAAACGTTTGAAAAACTATATAATAAATTACCGCGCATATATGATTGAAACATTGTGTAATGTTTTAATTTAACATATAAACCTTAAAGTCCCGCCCATCATATAAATCTAAGATTTTAAAACTTTATTGAACGTTTATTTCTAAGGTTTAAAACCCATCCCCGCATGTATGAAATCCCCATCACGTTAATATGCCCCGACCCCACTACCAAATCCCGATGCTACTTTCCCAATAAATCTAGGTCGTTCGTAATCAAACCCCAGGATCCAACGGTGGAAAATCCATATCGTAAATAAACTTGTGTGATATTCCCCATCTCATTTCCATGCGAAATAGGTGGTATTGTAATTTCCTCTCTCCTCCACGTGGTCCATTCTCATTGGATCGCATTGGTTTCCTCCAAAACAACTTACCACTGAAATGGCATGCGATAACCACTTGTGGTTTAGACCCTTTGAGCCCGAAAACCACCAGTTTTATGACTTGACCTCCATTAATTTTCGACGCCTGTTAGCCCTAATATACCTAAAAAACATTCGAAACACACTCATTTCCTCTTTTCCTACGCAGAAACCCTATATGAGACACCCCTACTATGATACAAACATTTTTCCGCCATTTTTATGCCAAAAGCTTGCAAATTTCAACTTGTTACCATTAAATATTGCAGAGGAGCTTCACATTGTTCTAGAGATCAGAAAAAAGTCGTTCAATCCGTTCAAAAGACCTCAGAGACTTCTTCAAAACCTTGTACCTACACATAACAGGTTTTCTTCCAAAATTTGAGCCTGTTTTTAGTTTTAAAAAGACCTTTAAAAAGACAATTCCAGTCAGATTTCAAAATTAATTCATAGAACCTTATTAAAAAGTCCAAAAAATAGGCCAAACCCTGTCAAAATTTCTAAAAAATCCCTGTTTATGCTGCGCCCTGTTTTAAACACCAAATTTAGCCCTGAAACCCTCTGAAAGTAGCCTAAACTTTTGTGCCCAATCTCAAAAAACTTTTAGTCCAATTATTCACTGAAAAACTCAGGAAACCCTTCTTTCTTGTTTAAAACCAGTAAAATTATGTAAAGCTTATTGAGAATCCAAAATTTGAAGGAAAAGCCCAAAAAAAGACCATATTTTATCTAATAAACCTCTACTAAAGTAAAAATATTTCTGCAAACTATCTAATCTTACAGAAGTAGCCAAAATGCATAAAAAGCAGAGTTCTAGCAATCATGAAGGTTCCAAAGTGCCAAAATCAACTCCAGCCATGAATTCTAAGACTGCTATTATTGTAAATCCTTTACAACCCCCTGTCATAGACATTGAGCACATTCCATTAGTTGATGTTGACTACAAAATAGCAGACCCAATTGTTGAATTTAATCTGCTAGACATTCATAACTGGAGCTATGAAAAATCCTTAGATAATGAAGAAGAAGTCCATATTTGCGAATCACACTTGCTGAAATATGTTGTTCCATTAACTCATCCATGTCAAGAAGTCATTAGGTTATGTCAACAGTATTATGTGCCTGAGCAGAGAGCCATAGTAAATGCCAACAAAGAAGTGTTTTTCACCATTACTGCTGAATCCATCAACCAAATGCTACAACTCCAACTTGATCCTCAAGCAGTCCCTTTTTCCATAGAGGCCCTTAACAAGATGTACATTGGCCTTGATTTTCCTAAGAGATTCCTAATCTTCCAAACATTTATGCCTTTACATGTAGAAATTCCTCAAATTAATCCTCCATATTCCACTTCAAAATTTCCAAAGGGTTCAAGGCATGTACTTTCCATGCTTTCATTCATTCTAAGGTATTTCACTAATGAATATACAGATGAATCCAATTTAGTTTTCTTATCTACATTTACCCCAGGACAACCCCCATCTGTTATTTTTTATTATGCTGGATATATTGCTGATAATATTCATGACCAATTGGTTAAATTTCCAATTGAAGGAGTGTTCAGATACACCTCTTTCCTCTTCCACATGTTCTTGTATTTTCAAGCTGATAATTTTCCAGTAAACCTTCAAAATCTTGATGTATAAGGGAATCCTCTTTCAGTTATTTTCTGGACCTATTTGATTAGGAAAGAGTCCACAAAGTTCACATATGCAAAGTTTACATATTCATTCATCCATCCATTGATCAAAATATTAGCAAATACAGAGCAGCCAAGGATAAGTGATGAGATGAAGAATATTTTACAGTTTTTCAAAGAAAACCAAGATTGGTGATTGGTACTTATATGAAAAACATACTGATATTAGAGTATTTGGATCCAATTTTTTGCCCTATAAGCTGCCCAAACATGTATCAATGAGATTTTTTGCCTTGGAGTATATCAGAAAAATATTAAACTCTGATTCTATCAATTTCTTAGTAGAAAAGAAGAAAACACAGTTCAAATTTAAGAATCAAGTAGGACCATCCATTTGCAATCATAGGGATGCAGAGGCAGAAGCAGCTAAACAACTATTGGAGTGAAAATTTGAAGAAATCTTTCCTTGGAATTATGATCCACAAGGTATTCTAAGTAAAATGAGGGTGAAATGTAAGTTAACACCCTTCATTCATGAAAAAAAACCAAAGATAGAAAAATATGCCAATCAGACTGAGTGGACCGAGAATACTTTAGTAGATGTAGTGAAGAAAAGTGATACTAGTCACACTTTAGAAACTGTTGATCAAACAAAGAAATCCACTAAGAGAGTAAGAGAAGAAGGTACCTATGTTTCTAAAACTACCACTGAAACTAAATTCAAGCTAAGATACAACAAAAGGCCTAAGTTAAATTCAGTAGGTAAAGAGAAAGTAACCATTGATGTTGAAGAAACAAATATCCCAGACACCGAAGTAGATGTTGCTGCTATTATCATAAATGAACAGAATACAGAAAATAGGAATGAAGAACAGGTTAACAATGGAAATATACAATTGATGGAGAAACAACATAACATAGAAGCTTCATCCTCACAAACCGCTGAGGAGAAAGATTTAGATGTCAGGGATAAGTACAAACCGATCAAGTTAAAGAATGAAGAAATAAAAAATGATATCTACTCTTAATATCTGAGGAAAAAAAAACACCAAGTGTTCAAAATAGGATTTTGTCTGCATTTGATTAATCAAACAAAAAGCTAATCATGTCAGTATTTCAGCCAATAGTAAAAAATCCAAAGATAGTGGCAGATTATAAGAAGATTGACTTAGAAGTCAAAACAGAAAGAATTCGTGCTCTTGATCAAATTCAATTTCATAGACAGAGTTCAGAAATTTTGTGCTCTACTGTTACAACTAAAGCTATGAGTGTTCAGAAACTTCAGAACACTATCACAAACATGAAAGATCAGATGAAATTGGACAAAGAATCCTTGTATGCTAAGGATCTAAGAATCAAATCTTTGGAATAATTGGTCTTACAGATTGGATTTGACCCAGAAAATGTCAAGACAACAGAACAATTAATAAAGAAAAGGAATGAGGACATTTTAGCTTTGAGGAAACAACTTAAACTTCATCCAAGTGAACATCCTCAAACCAAGGAAATAATAGAAGGAAAAAATGAGAAAGATGATATGATGAACATAATATTTCAGCTTACGACATAGATAAAATAAATGGAGATTCAGATGGACAAGCTTGTCCAGGAAAAAGAAACACCAAAAACACAGGAAGCACCTACAGTCATCCCTATGGTTACTAGAGTTTTTCCATTAACTCTAGCTGAAGAGTTGGCACCTAAAGTTTCACTGGCTACTACAGTGCCAGTGACATCATCCACAACATCAGCTACAGAATCATCAACAACAACAGCTCACCCTACAGATGAGGCCAGAAAACTGGTAAAGGCCATAGAAGAAATGTCTCTTAAGACAAGTGAAATTATCAGGTTGAAACAGATGGTTGAAAATCTTGAAGATCAAAAGAATTTGGCTCAAATTAATGCAAAAACTCATGAGAAAAATACCATCAGACTAAACGAAGAATTGAAGAAATTATAGAAGGAATTAACCTTGAAGGAACAAATTTTCTATGTGAAAAATCATTTGTGTAACAAGATCATAGAAGCCATAAATGATGTATGGCCCTCAATTCAAGTGATTTTTGAACAAAGAGATCTACTGAAAGCAACATTAGAAGAGATTCAGAAGACTAAGGAGGAGCTTGACATCAAACCAGAATAAGCTTTAGAACTGATAAAGTTTCTCAAAAACAAGAACAAACAAGAGTTAGAAGAGATTGAAATTACTGACAGGACTGAAACAATCCTTGAGATAAATAAAGTCATCACCCAAAAAAACCTGATGAAGCAGCTTGAGGAAAAATGTGAGAATATGAACATCTCCATAACCAGGTTCATGGTCAAATTTGAGAATTTGAGGCAAAGAATTTTTCCTAATATTTTGGTCATCAATGACAAATTAATGCCTCAGGAGGATTACAAAAAAAATATTAGAGAATATGCTAAGGAGCAAGTTGAGAAATCAGGTGGTGGACAAGGCATTCCAACAGGAAAATTCTTACTCAGGAGTTTTGAGGACTTATTTTACTTGCAGCATGAGATAAGACACTTGTTTGTCATTAAACCAACTTTTTCCAGATACACAGAAGCAGATGAAAACTTCAAGAAGCTGAAGAAAATACAAATTCCAAGTGAAGAATATTGGCAGTCATTGACATATTTACTGTGAAAGGTAAGAAGGAAGAAAGATAACAGTGAAAACAGTTTGCTGAAATTACAATCAAAACAGATTTTTTACAGTAGTAAACATGTTTTACAGTGGTTAAAGAGTATCCGAATTGAAAAAGAGTATCAGAGATTAAAGAGAATCAGTGAAAGAGTATCAGATAACGCAGATCAGATTTCAAAACAAACTTGAAATATCTAAAGCCAGCAAGAAAGACACCAAGGCAGCCAACTACACCTCATCCATAATCAATTACTATTTCTTTTGGATAGATAAGAAAGCTTGCTGATTTGTTAAGCAGCTATCTCTAATTTATTGTAAAGATATTTTTTATTTTCCTTAGATAATTCCTAGAAGCATTCTAGGATATTTTGTAAACAATCATGTTTAAATACTTCATCTTTAGAAGTATTATTGTGGAATAAATTTCTGAAGATTTCTATAGTCAATTTTTTATTTGGACTTGAAGGCTTTTGTGTTTCAAATCTCAAGTAGCAGACTAGATTGGATCAAGTAGCATCATATTTCAGGATTCATGTGATGAGCTATTGAAGTGAAGTATTTCCTTCTTGTCATTGTTATCTTTCTTTGTTACATGCATCCATAATTTTTTTCCAAATTTGAATGAATAAACAGGAGTATTACTTCAGGATTTGTTAAAAGCACCCTGTTTTTATTGTTTATCATTTCTATGTTTTCTATTGATTTCTAGAGTAGGGAACCCTTAATTTCTCCCTCTTTCATTTGACCTCTGCCTACTACTTCTCTTTTCCAAATTAAATAACCCTTTATTTCTCTTTATCCGATCATATCACCTCACCAAACAACCTTCCAAGATCTTCATGGGTTATCTATCTTGCCCTAAAAACATTTGACTTCTTGACTTTGATCCTAGCTCTGTCTGCTTGATTTTTGACTTCTCAGCCCAATGGACATATAGATTTCCCACTATCCATCTCATTAAGTGATTTTTCCCACCAAATCAATCAAACCAAAACCAAATTTCCCAATTATAACTAGCCTAATAGTTTATAAAACAAACAAGGTTAAATCTTATAGAGAGAGCCCTCTCTCAACTTTAGGAAAGCTAGATCCTAGAGTTTAAAAGTTGGTCTGTGGTTACCTCTAGTGTTCTTACATTTAAAACCAAAATCTCACAACTTTAGAATTACTAGAGTGATAATAGATTTAACAAGAAGATCCTAGTGAAAATTATGCACCTACACTAGGATGGAGCCTCTGGCTATTTTTAGGTGGAAGTCTATTTTTAGAATGCATGAGAAAATTCTATTTATAGATGATGTTCTATTTTTATATGTATGTGTGAGTTCTATTTATAGATCGCATGTCTATTTATAGATGCATGTCAACTATTATTATCCCTTAATAATAATTGGACAATAAACATTAATCTATTCTCAATGAGCACTTGGAAATATTTAACTGAAGTAGAAAATCACTTAGCTATGTGAAATTCGAGTTCAAAGGTTGGTTGGTGGGACATGCAAGTGGACTTAGTTGTAACTGAGTGATTCGAAGTTGTAATAGAGTTGGATGTGTAGTTATGTGAGTTGTAAAGTAGTTTAACTCAGTTAAGTGAGTTAAACTCAGTTGTGCTAGTTGTAACTGAATATACACTAGTGAGAGATCAGTGAATTAATTATTAATTAATTCACAATCATTGGTCTCACATGCAACTGAAGATTTACTATTTTTAACTACATGCATGTCAGATCCAGTGGAGACCTAGTTGAGATGTAGGTGAAAGGGACAATTTGACTATCAGTTGTGACATTAGTGGCTTCAATCATGCAACCACACACACATTGGAGGTTCCCATGAGGATTTCGTATTCAAGGAAAGCAGGATTCCATTCATTCAGGGATTTCTATTAGCTGGGATTGCGTAGTGGAGGAAGGCTATCTGGAGGCAGTGAATTGGCACATGAATTTGCCAATTTTTGTATGACAATGTGAGACGATTGTATATTCTATTGAGAGCTCTTGGATTAGAGTTTTGTATGATATTATTTCATGATCCATGATATATACATAATATATTATAGTGGGGTTTTTAGGTTCATGATTTCCTGATAAAAACATCTGTGTTATGTGTGATTGATCTTTCTTCTTGATATTGCAATTGGCGATCGTGTTTTAAATTCTGCAAGAATTTTTGTAGAAGTGATTATGTATTTAATAGTGGCATATAATTGTTAGATTAGGAGAATCCAGAAAATACATAATTTGTATTAAAATTTCTACATGGTATCAGAGCTCAGAAGATTGCAATTTTGAAGCAGGAGTTGAGTTTGTTGGTGGAAACAATTCAAATTTGTAGAAAGATTTTCTTGGTGCTACAGTTGAGAAAACATTGAAATGGATTTCAATGGCTTGCGGCTAGAGTATGCACTCAAGGGCAGCTTGAACTACATTTCCTGGAAGGACAGGATGGAGGCGGGTCTCAAAGATAATGGCTTGAAGGAATTCATCAACAATGAGGTTCCTAAGCCCACTTCGACGGATGTTGCATTACTTGATGCATGGCAAAAGAAAGTGACAAAGGCAAGAAGGATTCTATTGGAAGGTGTACAAGACCACATTGTCTCAAGCCTTCATCGAAAAGCCACACCATATGCTATGTCGAAGGCTTTTACCGATATTTTCCAAAGCAGCAGCGACCATAGGAAATTGGCACTGAAAGATAAACTCAGGAAGATCAATATGGAAAAGCGCGACAATATTCCAAAGTATCTCACAAAGTTTGTCCAAAATCGAGATGAAATGTGGAGTGTGGGAATCATTGTTGTTGATGATGATTTGGTGAGCTTGGATCTCTTGGGACTTCCTAAGATTTGGCACAGTTATGAAGACTCTTTCAACAGATGGGAAAAAGTGCCGAATTGGGAAAAAATGTGGTCGGATCTAGTGCAGGAGGATTTCAGGTGGAACACCAGATATGGCTCTTCATCAAAGCATGATGATGAAGAGGATTTTTCTTTGGATTCCAAGGCAAGGAAAGGGAAGGGGAAGAAATTCCATTCAAAATCTAAGTCTAAAGGCAAGAAGCTGGATTTGTCCAAGTTGAAGTGTTTTCATTGTCACAAACATGGGCATCTCGCTACTAACTGTCCACAGAAGAAGAAGAAAAAGAAGGTTGTTGGAGTTGCAGCTGGTGAGGCCCTTTCCTCACAAATTTAACTTGACTTCTCTTTGATCGCATGCATGGTGTCATGTGCTTTGGGATCAGTGTGGTATTTGGATAGTGGCGCTTCCTTCCACATGATGGGAGATAAGGAGCTTTTCAGTGACTTGGAGGAGAAAGATATCCAAATTCATATAGAGATGGGTGACGATGGACGATACAGTGCAACCGGAATTGGTACCATTACCTTTGAGAGGGAGTCAAGTAAACCATTTCAAATGAAAGATGTTATGCATGTTCTAGGTTTGAAGAAAAACTTGGTCATAGTCGCAATGTTGGAGGATAAAGGCTATGACGTTGTTTTTAGCAATGGAAAATCTTTCCTGCGATATAAAAAAATGAGTCAAGCCAAGAGGATAGGGATTCAAGTTAAAAATATTTACAAGATGGAGGTAGATGGATGCACTGCCATGATGGGCAAGGAAGAAAAAGTGGTGAGCTGGGATGAGGGCGAATTATGGCACAGGCGATTGGGCCATCGTCTTCATGGAGCCTTGAAAGTCATGCAGCAAATATCTACTGTACTTCCAATGGGAACACTTGCTCAGTTAGATTAGTGCAAGGGTTGCGCTATGCGGAAGTATGTAAAGTCCACCTTTCATGAAAAGGAGAACAGTGCTTTAGTGATCCTGGAGAGAGTTCACACAGATGTGTGTGGACCATTCTCAGTTGCTTCAACAACTGAAAATAGGTATTATGTTATTTTTGTTGATGAATTTTCTCATAGATGTTGGATCTTCTTCATGCAGAAGAAGGATCAAACATTCTCAAATTTCTGTGATTTTAAGGCATTGGTGGAGAAAGAGTCGGGGAAGCAAGTGAAGGATTTGAGGAGCAATAATGGTGGAGAATACATCTCCAATGAATTCAAAGACTTCTACAGCAAAGAATGAATTTGAATAGAACTCATAGCGCCTCATAAACCACAGCAAAATGGGTCGTGGAGAGGAATAACAGAATGATCGTGGGTGCAACACGAGAGATGTTGCATGATCAGGGCCTACCAATGCATTTGTGGGTAGGAGCATGCAACGCTGCGGTTTATGTGCAAAATATTTGTCCTCATAGAGTACTTGGCATGAGTACATCTGAAGAAGCTTTCACTGGTAAGAAACCAGATGTTTCTCACTTTAATATTTTTGGCTCATCTATTTATGTGCATGTGACCAAGAACACCACGAAGAAGCTGGAGCCGACTGCTGAAGTTGGGATATTTGTGGGGTACACAAAAACACCCCATAATTATCGTGTGTATTTGGATAATAGTAAGATGACTATTATGCGACGGGATATAAAATTCAATGAGGGGAAAGCCATGCGGTTGTCGCTTGAGAGGGAGATGGACTTGCATGAAGAGGAGGAATCGTTGGTTCCCAAATATGAGTCTCTAGATGTGGATCAGCCACAAGAGGAGGTTCACGGAGTGGAGGAGTCCACTCACGTAGAGCTAAACATTAGAATTGGCATAAGGTGTACCATAGAAGCTGATAGGCTGAGACTTGATGCTATGCAGAATGTAGGAGCCCCTACTTCACAGTGCAGACAAATACAGTCTCCTGATTGATTTACTGGATACATGGCTCTCATGAGAAAATGTATTGTGACTGAGCCATATTCCTTTCAGGAAGTAGTGCGGGAGCCCACATGGGTAGATGCAATGGTGGAGGAGTATGACTCCATTGTTAGAAACAGTGCTTGGGAAATTTTTCCAAGGCCAATTGATAAATCATTGGTAGGTTGGAGATGGATCTACAAGGTAAAGCAAGCTACTAATGGGAGTGTTGAGAAATACAAGGCTGGATTTGTGGCCTGGGGCTTCTCACAGATCTAGGGGATTGATTGTGAAGAAGCCTTTCCACCTGTCGCAAGGTATTCTTCCATAAGGACCATCCTTTCTCTCTCAACGCTGATGGGGTGGTGCATTCATCAGATGGATGTGAATACTATGTTTCTCAATAGGATCATTGATGAAGAGGTGCACATAGAGCAACTTGAAGGATTTGAGATCTTCAGCAGCGAGTCGCATGTGTGCCGATTCAAAAGAGCGTTGTATGGGCTGAAGCAAGCACCCCGTGCTTGGTACACTCCGATAGATATCTATTTCATTGGACTTGGCTTCACCAAGAGTGAGGCGGATGCAAACCTATACCAAATTGTGGTGGAGGGTAAGATTTTAATCATTGTTCTTTATGTTGATGATTTAGTACTGACTAGTGATGAGCAGCTGATACACTCATGCAAGGAGGACCTTGCAAAGGAGTTCGATATGAAGGATATGGGCCTCCTTCATTATTTCCTTGGATTGGAAATATGGCAGGGAGATGGTGAAATTTTTGTGTCTCAAGGCAAGTATGCAAGGGAGATACTGGGTAAGTTTCACATGGAGGGCTGAAAACCCATGGGTACTCCTCTTCCAGGAAATTGGAGGAAAGAGGACGCTACATCTGGAGAGGTAGTGGATGCTACTGTCTGTCGAAATTTAGTGGGTTCACTAATGTATTTAGTGAACATGAGACCGGACATATGCTATGCGGTTAACCAACTAAGTCAAGCGTTGGTTAAGCCTACCAAGCTCTTTGGAAGGCATGCAAGCATGTCCTGAGATACCTAAGGGGCACTTCTAAGTATGGATTATGGTATAGATAGACAGATGAGGTGAAGTTGCATGGCTTCACGGATGCAAATTAGACCCAACAGACATAAAGAGCACATCAGGGAGGATCTTTAGTATCGGATCTATAGTTGTTTCTTGGTACAACTGGAAACAGAGATCCATGGCACTTAGTTCAGCAGAAGAAGAATACATGGTAGCAAGTCAAGCTACATGTGAGGCTATCTAGATGAGAAAGATCTTGGTTGGTTTTTTTGGTTCTCATTTAGATCCAATAGTGATTCATTGTGATAATCAGAGTTGCATTAAACTCTCGATTAATCTTGTGTTTCATGATAAATCTAAGCATATAGATATCCAGTATCATCATACTAGAGATTGTATGCAGCGAAAAATCATGTTGCTTCAGTACATTCCTATGGAAGATCAGGATGTAGATATTTTGACGAAGGTGCTCATCAGGAGAAAATTCAAATACCATAGAGACGGGATCAGGGTGAAGGATAATCCCTTTCTTGTTGGGAGGGAGTGTTGAGATTCAACAAGAAGATCCTAGTGAAAATTATTCACCTACAATAGGATGGAGCCTCAGGCTAGGTGGAAGTCTATTTTTAGAATGCATGAGAAAATTCTATTTATAAGCAATGCCTATTTATAGATGATGAGAAAATTCTATTTATAGATGATGTTCTATTTTTAGATGTATGTGCGAGTTCTATTTATAGATCACTTGTCTATTTATAGATGCATGTCGACTATTATTATCCCTTAAAAATAGTTGGACAATAAACATTAATATATTCTCAATGAGCACTTGGAAATAATTAACTGAAGTGGAAAATCAGTTAGCTATAGGAAATTCGAGTTCAAAGGTTTATTGGTGGGACATGCAAGTGGACTTAGTTGTAACTGAGTGATTCGGAGTTGTAACAGAGTTGGATGTGTAGTTATGTGAGTTGTAAAGTAGTTTAACTCAGTTGTGCTAATTGTAACTGAAGATACACTAGTGAGAGATCAATGAATTAATTATTAATTAATTCACAATCAATGGTCCCACATGAAATTGAAGATTTACTATTGTTAATTGCATGCATGTCAAATCCAGTGGAGACCTAGTTGATATGTAGGTGAAAGGGACAGTTTGACTATCAATTGTAACATTAGTGGGTGCACTCATGCAACCACACACACATTGGATGTGCCCATGAGGATTGCACAGTCAAGGCAAGCAGGATTCCATTCATTCAAGGATTGCTATCAGCTGGGATTGCGCAGTGGAGGAACATTATCTGGAGGCAATAAATTGGCATATGAATTTGCCAATTTTTGTATGATAGTGTAAGACAATTGTAAATTGTACTAAGAGCTCTTGGATTAGAGTTTTGTATGAGATTGTTTCATGATCCATGATATATACATAATATATGATAGTGAGGTTTTTAGCTTCATGCTTTCCCGGTAAAAACATCTGTGTTATGTGTGATTGATCTTTCTTCTTGATATTGCAATTGGCAATCGTGTTTTAAATTCCACAAGAATTTTTGTAGAAGTGATTATGTATTTAATAGTGGCATATAATTGTTAGATCAGGAGAATCCAAACAATACATAATTTGTATTAAAATTACTACAAGACTAATAATGATACTCTATCATTAGAATACCAACTCATCACCTCTATCCAATCCAACTTTGGACTCGATCTGATGCTAACCCTACTCTCCTGAAGTCAAGATGGAATGCTAAAGAACTGTCAGCCTATGCCCCACTGCCAACGAGAATCTATAGCATTTGTCATGTCTAAGGGCCCCTGCTCTGCTATGCTCCCTACGAAGAAGATAGTACCATCAAGAGGGTACCATCTCATGATATCCCACCAAACTAACTTGGAAGAAGAATCCAATGTAGTGACATCAACATACGAAACACGTCTGGAGTGTTGTCGCCAACCCATAATAAACTCAATATGCTCTGTCCCATCTACTGACAAGATGTGCCTATAGAGGAAGGCCCCTCTCTCTATAAATGGCCAAAGTGGGTGAGATATGCTGCAAGCCCCATCAATGTAGTCCTGGAGAGTGCTACTCCCTGAAAGCATTGTTGCTCTACTGACTGCACGTGCATCTATCTACACCTCATCTATGTATCAACCCGACGATGGATGCTCCACCATATCCAACAACTCATCCATCTCCTGATCAAGAATGGCATGCTCTTGATGTATACTATCCTCTCGTAGAACTATCCCATCGACCTCCAACATCTCATGAGGATAAGTATATGAAACTACTGCCTCCTTGCTAGATGCCCATACATCCGTCTACTCCTCACCCATGGCTGACCCTAAGGGTAGGTGTACATCCATCACAGACTCAATGTGAGCCTCCATCTGGCTCTCCCCCAAAGGACTATCATGCATGATGTGAATAGCCTCCTCCTTTGTTGACTCATGCTCCATCATATGCTGCACCAGCTGAATCGTCACAGGTGACTCATCACCCAGAGTATCTCCCGTAGAGTCCCCTGACTGCTCACCATGCACACTGGAACACAGCTTCGACCTTCTATCATCAAATCTGCATGATTTCTCTTGTTCCCCAAAAACATCCTCATATGATCCCCTCGACTTGTTTGATGAAGAGTCCTTATCCTATCATACAGAAGGAATGTCCTTATGTTCTGCCTCTGCCACATCATCTGCATCACTCAAGCATGAGTGATAAGGCCCCCAAGGTTCTTTGTAGATGAAGCAAAGTCCCTTCCTCCTCAGCTCATTTCTGTAGCCTGGTCCACCAAAATGGAGTAGATCCTCCCTGGTCAACTGTCTCCTGAATAGCCCAATATTCTGCTCAACCAGCCCTTGGACTAGCTCATAAGCAGTAGTTGGGACCAACTGATCTCTCCTCCAAATGCTCAACATCGTTTGCAACTTTCGACAAATGGCCTCACAATCTATCATACATTATGACATGATGGACTGCATGTGTGCTATGATTGTATCAGCATGATGTCTCCTAATGTTGAAGAAGCATTGGAACATCTTTAGAATCAAACCATCACATTCGAGATCAAACATGATGCAATATGTTCTGAATGTGGCCATACCTCCTAAAACCTCAAGCTTCTTCCGAAAGGTAGAGCCTGCACTGTTGTCCAAATCCTGAAAGGTCCCTACCATCAGTCTAAAAAATCTCCTCATAATGTCATCATTGTAAGGGGCTATAGGGATGGTTAGTCTCATGATGTTGTTGAGACAAGGTGCAACTGGAAGAGTGACCCCTCCACAAGTTTCCTCCAAGAACTTGGGTTGTATGAGAGCAAGCATACATGGTTTTAAGGCCCAAATTAATTTTCTCCCATCGAAATGTTTTACGTTGGAAAGGAGTTCATTAAGTTCCTCAAGTTTGGAAATAAATCTCTTTGTGATCTTCATGCGTTTCAAATCTGTCCCAAGCACAAGGATTTTGTTCCCTATCTTTAATTATATCTATGGGTCCCTGGATTGCCCATTTTGAAGAATGGCATAGACCCATTTTGAGAAAGGTCTATTGTTCTGCTTGGGTTCATGGTCCATAGAAACATTGTGGCTCAAAGCTTCAACGGTTGTGCTGCCATGTGGGTTTAGGAGGTATTTTAAGAACCCCATGTTTATGGAAACAATACAAAGTTATGATAACAATGAAAGGTACCACAAAAACACCCCACATACATTAATACATTTCTCATTACAATACCCTATCCCAACAGATAAATCTAGCTCAGACAAATATTTTAGGCTCTGGAAAATAAATTGGGCTCTAGCAAAATCATTTTTGCACAACAAGATGAATTCATCCAAGCAAATCAAGATAAAAATGTTACCCCAAATGCAAGGGAATGATCTCTCCTCAGCTCTGCGCTGACTATGGAAATTATGCAACTGTTGGAAATGTTGTTGTTGGCTGACTTCACACTGCCGATTGGGCTGATTCTATTGCTCATAAAGTTCTAGGAATTTTGGAAGGTAATCCTTGCCCAAAACTTAGAAAAACCCAGAAATGGTTTCCTTGAATTCCAACCTTCAAAATCTAACCCTTTTTCTCCTAGCTCATGTAGCTGCTGGCTGAGTAGGGAATGCGTAAATGATCTGATCTACTACTTAGAAAATTCTGGGATTTTAACCACGGACTCTACTCACCAAACCTTGCAAAAACTAGAAATGGTTTTCTCTAATTACAACTTTCAAAATTTTCCCTTTTTGCCTAGCACTTATAACTGCTAGCTGAGTTGGGATTACGTAAATGGGATGATCTACTGCTCAGAAAATTTTGGGAGATTAACCACGAACTCTATTAAAAAAACATAGGAAAACCCAGAAAAATATTGGGCAAATTCTAGCTGAATAATTTTGGCCCTCCAATATAAATTTGGCCCAATAAAATGCTCTCCGGCAGTAATTCTGCACTAGTTGTTGCAATGGATTGACCAAAAAACCTACATACGGTGCTCAGAAAATTCTAAAAAATTACTCCCGGACTCCTCAAGACAATCCGACCAAAACCCAGAAATGGTTTGGCCAAATCACGATCATCCAAAATTTACCCCAATAAGCTCTATGCTCTCCCAGTCGCTATTGAATACATTGTCTATAGAATGATCAACGAGCTATTCAACATACCTCCAAATTTGTAGCAATTAATCCCTCCTATACTTCCTCAACAACCAAATCTCAAATGGTTGAGGCCTTCCTCCACAACTAGGCTCAACTCTCCTCCTCTGCGCTGGCCTAGAGACTGCCATGCTGCTCCAGAAATATAATATCAATCTCGGCCCTGGAGGTTTGCATATAGCTGAAAAGCTAATGAACCTAGGTTTGAATATATATTTCATAAGCTAATGAACCTTGTGACCAACAAAAAACACAATAACTCAACTATGTCCAAAAATGTCTCAAAATAATAAACCATCGATTGTCCTCTAAAATCGCGCTGCAAGAAAACCCTTAAATTTGGCTTTTCTGGTAATTTGGAAAGTAAACCATGAGGCTAGAAAGATCACCATCTTCGATACCACTATAATATCTCAAATGTGATATTTTATGATTTTTTCTGGAAATTATCTCAACCAAAATTTCTCCATCAAATTATCACGCATTTAACAAAAGATTGCCATGTAAAATAAAACATACAAGTACATGAAAAACCATAACACCATAATGCAGGGAATAAATCAGCTTTATTATAATGTAACTAGGTTTACATGCTGAAATGAGAAGTAGTTGAGATAAATGAAATAGAATTGGCCTCAAGGATCTACTACAATACTGTGCTGGCCTCCCAAAACTAAACTGCTACACTCTCCCTCCAGCAACAGCTACCACTAAATCAACTGGAAATAAATGAAGCACCAATTGAGGATCTGAATGATCCCCACTCTAATATCCCTGAAGCTCTGTGAAACTTCTGAATGAAGTCTCCTCAAAGAGAGTTGGGTTTTCGTCCAACACTCACAAATCACCCAAGGGTTTCTGTCCTAAGGCTACCAATAGAGTAGAGAACCAAGTTCTCAAACCTCTCACGTAGACAATAATCCAATCCAAGATATCTCCAAATGACCTTCGCTTCTCCTTTTATATATCTGATGGATAGATCTCCAATCCTCTAGAAGCATCTTATTTTATTATTTTATTATTATTCTATAATATCCTCCATTGACTCTATCAAAGTGACTTTAATTTAATTATATTTCACTTAAGTCACTTTTGGCCTCTTTTCCTCTAAATATTATTTTTCCTTTAATTAAATGACTAATTAAAGTCATTTTTAATTAAAGAAAATAGTATATCGCACATGGTACTATCCCTGGCCACTATAAGTCACTTCTCAGCATCCCATCCTGAAGATATCCTCATTCTGGTTCCAAAGAGATATTACACTAAGGTGTTATATCATGTATTCTACTTGGAATTCCACCTTGAGCGTAATTAATTGAGTTAAGCCCAAAAATAACTTAGTTTTCTAAAAGTTGTCAGAATGCGCCGAAATGAAAGGAAAATTGTGCAGATGATGGAATATATCAAGTGAATGCCATCAACCCTCATAGAAACTCCTCAAAACTTCTCCAAAAATCCCTTGGGCCCACTGATGACACCAACCTGTATCTGTGACCTGTCTACTCCGAACTCTAGAAGGCCATCCTAACCCTGTCATAGGTGATACATAAAAAAGGAATATTACACTCTGATGATATGCAACGAAGAGCTCAGGTCACTCAATTGCAGCGCAACGCAGATACGTCGTGTAGCTAGTTCTGCCAGTTCTCTAGTTATTCATATGAATTTGAGAAGCAAGAACCATATTTTTCCCAGTTAAGTATTGCATCAACTATCAGGTTGATCCAATCATCGTCTCGCGCAATCAGCTTATAGATATGGTCGACATCATCATACACGTGCATCGGCTCTATATATATTACACCTTCTACAGGATTTAGGGGAACTACAACTCTGGTTCCATTATTCTTAAAATCCATACTCCTTCGCTTAATATTAATGATGCCATCCATATCAATAGCCCATTCTAAGCCTAACATCGTAGGATAGGGATCAGTATCATCCACAAACTGTATGAATTCAAAATCAGTGAGCACCTTTACTCCTTCAATGTCTACTATAGCCTGTGAGATTCTTCCTAATGGAATGATATTCTGTTGATTGGCCATGTGAAACTGAATAGTATGCCACTCCAACTTGGGTTCTCCCATGCGCTACCAAGTCTGCTTCGGTAAGACATCCACGTCAGATCCTATATCCAAAATGACTTGATTCATCTCATAGGCCACAATATGAGCAGTCAGGCGCATCTCTCGTCTGGTTCTTCATTTATTCTTATAGATCTTATTGATAGCCTTTTGTTCCATCTCGGGCTATTATTTTTCTGCGCATTCTTCTATCAATGCTTAAGAATTCTCAACTACCTTTTTATTGTGCAATAGTTTAATACAAACCTGTAGGAAGGGCTTTATTTTTTCATCCAATTTTTCCACATCCATAGTTCTACTTGATGTGGATGTATTTCCTTCTGTGAACCCCTTATTTTCCTTTATAAAGGTGTCTTTTTCGTGTTGTAAGCTGAATCCCTCCTTTTTCTCAGGCACTTTTCAGATCTAGAGATCAACATCCGGCTTCTTTCCCTTGTCCTCACCAGTAGCTACACCACTTCTAGTGACAACATTCACACTTGGTTCTTCTTCACGCAGCTCTATTCTTAACATCTGAATGTTTTACGTAGGAGTCTGCATTTTATTTTCCTGCATCTTGGCAATCAAAACAGGACAATCTTCAATTACATGATCAAATTGTCTACAATACTTGCAATATTTTCGTGCTGGATTTGGATAGTCACACGCATAATGACCAAAATCTCCACAATTGTAGAAAATGGGCCACCCCCTCCCTCGACCAAATACTCCTCCTCTTCCTCGTCCTCTAGCTTGAAATCCACCACACCCAGATGGGGAGGCTGGTGAGGTAGGTTCAACTTGCATTCTATATAGGTTAGCTTTGTCCATCATCAAATCAAAGTTGCAACAGTGTTTTTCATCATGTCCCAGTGATGAGAAAAATTTGCAAAAAGGATGCTTTAGCTCAGGAACATATTTACCAATCCTCGGACAGTAATATGTTGCATGCATACCGATAGCTTGAAAAATTGTGCAACATACAATTGGTGTCCCACTTGGTCCAACCGCGCTCTTCAGTGGGCTTGGTCCTCTAGCTTGCATATAATCATGGAATACTGGAAACTGATCCTTATGATGCTCGAAAACTTTACAACGTATACACCATACATAGGCACATACTTCCCTACCCTTATCTTTGCACAGATTCTGAATTTGTAAGTGCATCACTTCTAATTGGCTTTGGATCTACTGAATTCTGATCGCAGCGGATACCGGTGCGGATTCTAGTTTCATTGCAATCTTAACATCTTCAGCCTGCATGGAAATATTCTGTTAACTCAGGGGTTGACGCAGATGTGGTAGCAGCATGTAAATAAGCCATTCTTTGTGTTAGGTATCATCAATCCCTGATAGTGTGGTTCAACCTTTGATCGACATCCCATATATATTCGTTTAACTCCTGGTGAATCTCCTTCAAGTCAATTACACATTGTGCGTATGATTTTTGCTTCTTGAATTATTCTTTTAGTGCATCCTTCAGATTATCAATAGTTGCTTTGAGGTTCGCTGATACATATCTTATATACTAATCAAGCGCGCGGTCTTGAAAAGCAGTGGCCAACTACTCTTTCTTTACATCGTCGCTATTAACCTGTTGTCTCCGTACAATGTCAGTAACAAACCATAATTTCTCTGTGTCTTCGTTCCCAATAACATAGAATTTAGGAAACTTCATGGAAGCATCCCTCTCTGCGCCTGGTGGTGGAGGTGGAGGTGGTGTGGATGGCTTATGCGATCAATTCAGAAGTGGAGTGGATGACTTATCCGATGAATTTGGAAGTGGAGTGGATGGAATCTGAAGATTATTCTAATCTTGCAAGACTTCTTCTTTAGAGTGTGTAGATTCACCAAAGCTACTTTTCTTTGATTATTCATCCCTGTCGGACTTACCCTTGAGAGGACTATAAATAAACCCTTCTTCTAGATTCACTCGGTAAGTTCTTCCATTACACGTATTTTGGCCTCTACGAGACATTCACTCGATATGAATGCACATAGTACCCTATTCACACAATATAATTTTAAGCCACGACTTCAAAGAGCATAGGAACATACCTCTAGGACCTTTGAAAAATATTTTCAGTATAAGATACAAATTGATCAATAGAAAACTCAGTGACAAATCCTCCCAGAACGTGATCAATCTAGTGATCTACCATGCGGTTAATCTTATTGCTAGTCTTCTCTAATTTTTGTACCAACTCTGGAGTCCACTGAGTGACCATGTCATCCTTTATGCAGGTCTGAAATTTAGTAAGTCGCGACAACCACTCATGCAACTCGGTCGTAAAGGAAGCAAATAAAATCTCATGGATGTCTGTATAGATATACTTTTATACCCAGTCTTCAGCAGACAATTTAGAGCTTCTATTCTCTTGGATCAAAAATTCAATGATATTTTTATCAAGCCAATCTTGTAATTCATTCTATGTCGGGTGCCACATCAACTCTCCATCAAAATAGTGATCTCAGTCCTGACAACGGAACCATTTGTTGGCTCAAGGGGTCCCAACCCACATTTGGAGTTATCGTGCAACCAACAAACCCTCCAACTACTAGCCCTTTTGGTAGTGATATGCTTGCATAGACCAAATTCTCACCCAAAGTAGTATGGGGGGGTGTTGGAACCACATTTCTGCACCCCGAGGAATATTTTTATGTAGTGGCCCTAAACAGATTTATAAAAAAACATATGAAAAATGCGCGCATCAAAAAATCAATAGATCAAACCATTCCAAAAATTATCAGAGAATACTTTAGTATATTCGCGCACACTAATCATATATAATTTAATCAGATCTATTTATCTAATATCAATTTATTTTTTCACTCAGATGCAATTAACCAATAACAACGGTAAATATACAATAACATAACAGATTCAGAACTTAATGCAATTAACAGATAATAAACACAGAAAAGTGCATAACAGTACAAGTTCGCCAAAACAATATTATTTATTAAGATATCTATTAGGCCAAAACATTCAGTCCTTCAATACAATCTATCCTTTCGTGCACATAGCCAGCAGAGTCCATACAACTAAGACTTAGGTCTCTGCACACACAGCCAACAGGAGCCTTTCTTCCCAAAAACCCAGACTTAGATCAAAACATAAAACAGTTCACCATGAGATACCACACTTACTTTACTCGAATTGATCCTTAGATATTTATTCCAACTTAGATGCGCACATACCATGGTTTAAGACTCATGTTTTTCCCTTTAAACCCATTACAATGATTAAGGGACTTTAACCCGCCCCAAAGCCCTTTTGACTCTTTCGCACAATATGCATAATAAAACATATACAAAACTTAAACAAAAAATGTACCCAAGGGAACCCTGCTCCAACATAGACCCTCAACCACTCCCATGACAAGCCATGCATGGGACTGAGGCCTTCCATTCACTCCCACAACAAGGCATGATAGCGACTATGTACTTTTTCAGGTAGTTTTGAGCCAACGACCCTGAATTCTGAGCCACATTTTCAGGGCTAGGTCTCAGGCCACTTCCCAGAACTTCATGAACCTTTCAGAAATGAGAAACAACAATGGAATACGGTTACTAATGAAATCATTGGTATAAATAATTGATCTAACCCCTATTATCCATTACATGAATTTCATCAAACATGTTACAAATATGTAATCTACAGGTCATAACAACAAATCTGAGCATAGGGGTCTCATACTTATCTAAGATTCATAAAGAAGAATTGATGCCTTATCAAAATAGTTGCATTATCATCTGTTAGGTCATATATTCATTTTTCATTCATTTTCTAATTAAAAATTGATGAGAGCCATACATCAAGTATGTCATAAAACATACTTATAACTAGCATATAAACAACATAAATAACAAGGATATAATATCCATAAAAACCACATATGAATAAGTACATTTACACATGAAATACCAAGTATAAGCTAACCAAGTGAGGTACTTCCACGAACCACCAGACCATAGAATGAGATGAACCAAATATTTCTTTTAGTCAATCACCCTCATGCCATATTCCAAGCATGAATGTGGGACTCACAACAAAACCAAATGGGGCTTCCTCAAGCTTTACCATATATACCACCAAGGTATTCCCAGGCCTAAACCCTCATCAATACAACTAGGATTTACTGCAATCCCCCCATATCACTAGGCCCTAAACAAGCATGGATGTTTCCATATCTCTCCACCTAAACCATGAGGAATTTTTCTGTCTCCACTCTCTAGTATTTACTATGCATACTGCCATAACTTGTCAAGGGATTCCTAGGCCTAACGAGAGAAGACACCTTTAGGCTTTACCGTGTATCCCACCATTACCAATTATGAGATTCCTAGGACCAATGAGGCTCTATCCTCTAGGTTTTACTATTTATCCTGCCATTACCATTCAAGGGATTCTTAGGAATAATGAGGATCCATACTCTAGGATTTACCATGTATCTCTCCATAACCGGTCAAGGGATTCCTAGGCCTAACGAGGCTCCATCCTCTAGGTTTCACCATGTATCCTGCCATTACCATTCAAGTGATTCCTAGGCCTTGTGATTTTTCCTGAGACCACCCCAGTCAGTTTTGATACCATCGGGAAATCCAACTCAACCAAATAAAATTTAACCCCATCACACCATGGTTATTTGGAAATGGAAAGGCAAGGATGAAATCCACTGTCACACTTAGTAAGACCCACAACAATGACAACAATGGAACCAAATAAATGCATGCATGCACCATGCATGCCAAATATAGCAAGGAAATCACACATGCAAATCGATATCTACAAGCAATCTTGTTTTAGCCACTTGATATTGCTCTTCCTTGCTTGATCTTTGCTTCCATTTTCCTTCATTTCTTTTCCTTTTATTTTTTTGATCTAATGCTAGAATGCTCAAATATTTCTCTAAGTGTCCAAGAGTGAGAGAAAGAGAGAGTAAAGAGAAAGAGAGCTCTAAAAATGATCTGACAAGAGGTTACCAACTGCTCCTCAAAAGCCCTTTTATCAATGAGATCTCTAATTTCTTCATTTTCCATTATTTTTCCTTCAATTTAACTCCTCACAAGAAATTAGTGACCTTTCACCTTCCTTTTCTCCTAAGTTCCATTATTTCATAAATAAAATGCTACTTAATGTCATTTTTCTTTTCCAAAGCCTTTGCCTTTTCCTTTGCCAATTTCCTCTTAGCCATAATAAACCAAATGAAGACCCACTAGGATGTTTTGCCTAAAATTCAACTTGGAATAAATGTCACATGCCTTGATCTTTTTTTTCCTTTATTAACTTTATTACATGGATTTTTTACTAGGGTTGTTACAAAATTTGTTTTTTTTTATTATGCATGTGTATGATCATGTTGATTATCATAAAGGATTTTAGGAGGGCCCCAAATTTTTGGGAAGCATGGGACTTGTTATAACCCCTCAATTTTCTAAATTCAATCCAAACTCTATGTTAGTTACTAGAATTTTATTTTGCATTCTCCTTCACAATTTTCCATTACATTTCGGTTTTTATTAGTTTTTTTTGGATATTAGGAATACTATGCTACTCACATAAAATCAAATCTTGAAAGATATATTTCAATATTGTGTGCATATATTCATATTTAGAGGTTGGATATGTCAACTTCTAGAATGTTTTCAAACTAATTGTACTCATCTTCAAGCTCATCCATCCAAGGTAAAAGGGATTAAAAAAAAAATATGAAATTTCTAGAGGAATTGATGTTGGATAATGAAGATGATCAAAATAAGGTATATCAACAACCACAAGTTCCAATTATTAGATGTGGACCCTGATTATCTTCATGATTCAAAGGTATTGTTTTTCAGTTTGTTTGGACCGTAGTTCATGATGGGGTGTGTAGGGGGGATTACCCGCTAATATTATCATCAAGGTGTTCCTTGGGGGGGCAGGGGGGGGCTACAATTATTCGAAGCACCCACTTACTATGGTTTGGGGACATCTCCCCCAAAGAGAAATTTTTGGAAAAAAATACCTTGTAAAATATTGTAATTTTGTAGTTAATTTGGACTGCTCATCATTAGGTCACAGATCTAATGGTAGATGTTGGTGTTAAGGTTCTCCCCCCCCCCCAAGAAGGAAACCCTAAATTTATGAGGGAATAATATTTCGGCTATTTATTATTAATATGACATTGTAATTAAGAGTGAGGAGACTATGAATGATACACGAGGAGGATACAACAAATTCGTTCTAGGTTGTAATCCCTTCATTTTATTGGATGGAATAAAAGGAAGGAATAACTATTTATGTGGACATATCCCAAATTGGGTGAACCATATATATTGGTGTCTCCTTTGTATTTTTTCATTCTATGATTTCTTTTCATATTCATTGATTTTATTGCTTTGTGATTTTATCCAAACAATTGGTCATATTTGGCAGATAAAACTCATAGGAATGGAGGGTTCCTAGTCTGAATGGGATCAAAGATGGTAGAATATTTTAAGTTAACGAATTTTAATAGCCAAAAATACTAGCTATGGAAGATGAAAATGGAAGATTATCTATATCATAAAAAAAAAATTCTACCATTGGGCGGACTAGCGAAGAATATAAAAACTATGAAAGATGAATAATGGGAGATTCTTGATAGAAAGGAACTAGGAATAATATGACTATTCTTGGTAACATCGATGGCATTCAACATTTTTAAAGAAAATAAAATGGGCGATTTGATAACAACATTGGATAAACTATAAGAAAATACCCAGCTTCCAACAAGGTATTTATTATGAAGCATTTATTTAACATTAACATGTCAGAATGTGAGTATGTTGTCGAACATTTAAATGAATTTAACATGGTCACCAATCAATTAAGTTCTGTAGGAATAAAATTCGATGATGATGTTAGATCTCTTTTGATTTTGTGCCAATTTCCATAAAGTGGAATGGCTTGGTCATGGATGAGAATAATTTTGTCTCTAGTTAAAACACTTTAAAATTTTATGATGTTATTAGTGTTATCATTAGTGAGGAAATGTGATGAATTAAATGTATAAATGATATGTTTTTTAATTATTTTACCATGGATAATATGGAAGAAAAATGGGTATAGGAAAGCATATAGGGAATCATGGAAATTATAAGGGAAGATCCAGATGCGCAAGGGGGTTGGAATGTTGGCATTGTGGGAAGAAAGGACACAAGAAGAAATATGGAAATTCTACAAAGGGAATATCCAAATCTAGAGGGGTGATCGAATGTTTGCATTATTGGAAGAAAGGACATGAGAAGAAATATTATTGGGCTCTAAACGAAACAGAATAATAAAGGAGATGGAAAATAGAGGAATAATAAGGAAGAAAATGTAGCTAGTGACGTGTAACAAGATGATTTAATTTTTCAATAGATAACATTTTTTATTCTTGCATCATAGACTCATGGGCTTCATTTCATGGCACAATCCATAAGAAATATTTTCATGACTATGTTCAAGGTGATTTTGGAAAAGTTTATTTTGGTGATGATGAACCATATAAAATTGTGGGAAAGCGTAAGTTATGGATAAAATTATAGAATGGAAATCAATGGATGTTGAAAGAGGTAAGCCATGTTTCTGAATAAAGAAGAAATCTAATTTCAATAGGGAAACTGTGAAGTGAAGGTTGTGAAATCACATTTATATGAAAATCATGAAAATTCATTAAAGGATCTATGATAATATCAAAAGGAGATAAGGTAGGAAAATTGTATTTATGTATTAGTAATGCTAACCTTTATATTGATTTAACTTCTACAAGAGTGGATATAAAATCATGGCATCATATGCTTAGGAACAAGAGTGAGAAGGGGATGCATATTATCCACTCAAGGAAATTGTTCCCAGATTTGAATAAGGTCTATTTGGACTTCTAAGAGCATTGTGTTTATGGAAAATAGAAAAGAGTTAGATTTCTCATAGTTGGGAAGGAAAAGAAGAGTGAAAAATTAGAGTTTTTCATACAAATGCATGAGGATCAGCTCAAGTATCGTCTCTTTCTAGCTGTTATACTTAGGTTATTTGTATCGATGGTGTAATGATCCATAAATTGTCAAGGGTATTCCATTGGATAGTTCAATAGATCTGATAAAATTATGCTTAAAATCTGAAATCTACACTATGAGGGTTAATTTCTCCTTCAATTTCTGGATATTTTAATTACTATTTATTGCATATGCATGAAAATTATAATTATGCAAAAAATAGATTACAGTGAAATAAAACTCACAAACCAAAAATCAACACAAGATATAATCTTGGAAACCCTTTTGGGAGAAAACCCAACAAGAAGGTGAGTTCACTCTACTCTCTTTCTCTGAATGTAAATTGATGCAAGTACAACTAAGTAAGGCATGTGGCCCATGGGATGAAACAATGTAAAAATCATATTTTTTTTCTTTCTCCCTATCCATTCTTGTCTATTCTACTCATCTATGGAACATAATGCACTTGAATAGAATGGAAACTATTTTCCTCCTAGTGGCCTTGATATAACATAGTTAAATAGCTTGATAGTGGTTAAGTTTGACTCCTTCAACTCTTAACTAGAGTTACAATATTGAGTCTTCTAGAGTCTTCTTCATTTTTATAACATGGATGGCCCATTTTACCTGAATAATGAGGGATAACATGACACCCTCTCGAATTATGGTGGTCAAAATAGGAAGGTCAATTTCGGAGTGGCATAACGTTTGCATATAGACTCCAATTAAGTGATTCTTGAGCCCTTGGAAAGGTATGTGTGTAGAATAGCCAAAAAAAGGTGTGTGCTTAAGTACCAAAGTTTTACCTCTAGAAAATTCCATTTAATGCCTCAAACTTCCCCCAAAGGATTTTAAACCCCAATTAGCAATATTGGGTCCTGCCAGTGAAAATGGTTCCGTGAGCTTATTCCTCCAGTTTTCCACTCGAAAATCATCGATATGGATTAAAAGAAATATAATTATCCAACATGGATCACACATCCCCATTATGGGAATATTTTAGTCCCCAAATTATTCTACTGAATGAGGTGAATAATTTTTTCCTCCACCTTCTCTTGGGTGTACCATTTAGCCTTTTCTGGAAGCTATCATTTTAACCTAATATACCAAAGGTCATATTTCCCTTGTCTTGTATTTTTGGACCTATTCTAAAAACTTGTGTCTTCTCTCAAATCTACTTCAATATTTGATGCCAAATCCTCTATAGAAGGGAGGACTTTTTCCTCTTCCTGGTCTATAAACAAAGTCTCATAGAGTTTAAAATTCTCTACATTCACCATTGAGTAAATTCTCAAGTATGGGGATAGACTAAGTCTACAGGAATGATATTTCACATTTTCTAGTATCTTAAAGGGACCATATAAAAAATCCTTCACTTTATTACTAAAACCCTATATCCTCTCCTTATTCAACGTTAACCTTACTTTATCTCCCACCTTGAAGTACTTTTTTGTTCTATGATAATCATGCCTGCCCTTTTATATTTCATGTGACTTATATATCATATCCTATACCTATAGATGGATTTTCCTGATCTTCTCAACAATTTATTTTCCCTATAAGGCATCCCCTATAAGATCCTGTCTTGCTCCTCCTTGTTTCCCATATGCAATATCCAAAGGTGAAGGTGGAAAATATCCAAAACAAGTTTTGAATGGAGACATACTAGTAGAATTGTGGATTTTTATATTATATAAGTGTTGTATATATACCATGTTTTCATCTCATCAGATGCTTCTAATTATAACCCCTCAAAAGATGCACCAAAGTATTATTGACTACTTTTGTCTGCCCATTTGTCTAGGATGGAATGTTGTAGACCTCTTTAATTTCATGCCCATATTATCCCATAATGCAGTCCCAAATTCTTTAAGAAATCTTGTGTCCCTATTTAATATGATGCTCCTTGGTATCCCAAAGTGCACCAAGATCTATCTAAATTACAATTTCATTTCTTCTTTCGAAATAATGGTATTTTTATAGGGCATATGAACACACATATTACTAAACCTATCAACTACCATGAACAAGTAGTTGTGTCCCTTCCTAGTTGTTGGTAAACTTCTCACAAAGTCCATAGAAATTCTTTTGCAAGGACGAGTAGTTACTAGTAAGGGATAATATAGACCCTATTTCCTATTACTATGATTTCTAGCACAATAATTCATGCATCCTCTTATTAACCTAGCTACCACCTCTTTCATTTTAGACCGATACACATACATATGGAAGTTCACCATTTCCTTCCTTACACCAAAGTATCCCACAAACTTGGAGGTGTGAGCCTCTCTAATAAATGGTATTTTATCACTTTTAAGAAAACATAACCTATCTAGCATATATACTAACCTATCCTAGAGATGGTAGTAAACTCTTTTGTCACCATTGTGCACATGAATTCAACTCTATTAATATTGAAACACCTCCTTGAATTCTACATCCTCTAAATATGCCTATATATATTCATCATGGGTGAATGGATCCTTGTGCATCAAAGTTCTTAAGGTTGTGATCTTTGATGTGAATGGTATTAAAATCATATTAGCTAACTTGTTTGTGCTAGCCTTCTTATACTTGATCACTACATAAAACTGTTGTAGAAAACCCATCCACTTGGCTTACTCTAGACCTACAACTAATGTAGTGACTAGTAGTCTATATGGATGATTATCTGCTTTCCCATCAGATAATTTTTCCACTTCTTCGCATCTTGCACCAAATCATATAACTCCTTAGGCAAGGTAGTTAATAACTTCCCCATGAAATACTTTAAAATGATAACATGCATGCCTTCCTCCCTACTTCAAAACCACTCCCACAACATACCCACTTTCATATGTCTCCACTTTGAAGGGTTGTTGCAAGTTTGGTAATTCCATAAATGGTGCTTGATTGATATTTTTCTTTAACTCCTCAAAGGCCATTTCCTAACCCTTTCCCCAATGGAAACTCTTTCTAGTCCCTAATATGGTGTGGAATAGTGTTGCCACCACTAAAATCGAGGCTATGAATTTTCTTAGGTATAAAGCTTCCACAACAAAACTCCCGAGATTAGAGAAATTAGTAGGTATTGTACACTTCATTATGATCTCCATCTTAGCATTATCTATTTTCATCTCTCCTTCACCTATCACATACCCAGATACAAAAAATATTGTTATGAAAAATCACATTTCTTGAGATTCTTTAACAGTTGGTTCTTATTTAAACTCTCTAGTGCCTACATGTAATGTGATATATGCTCCTCACAAGTAACATTGTATACCAGTATATCATCCAAACAGATAATAACAATTGAATATATAAAAGGGAATAATATAGCATCCGTTAACCTAATAAACATATCTAGTGCATTGCATAGGCCAAATGGCATGACTAACCACTCATGTGAATCTTGCCTAGTTTTGAAGACGTTCATCGAGGTATCTTCTTCTCTAACTCAAACTTGGTCATATCCATATTTTAAGTCCATATTGGTGAATTATTTGGCTTATTGAAATTTATCTAGCAAATCATATATTTTAGGCATTGGGTACTTGTTCTTGAGCATAATTTTATTTTACGCCCTATAATTGATACACATCTACCAAGTCACATCCTTGTTTGCCACACTGATGATGGGTGAACCACATGGAGAGGTAATTGGTCGAATGAAACCCTTTTGTAGTAGTTTTTGCAACTACTTATTCACCTCACTTTCTTCTATAATGGACTTATTGTACAACCCAATGTTTGGAAATGGGGAGTCTGGTAATAACTAGACCTCATGCTCCACATGCCTCTTGGGTGATAACCTTTTAGGTTCCTAGAACACATCCCTATATTCCTATAAAAACTCTTACATTTTTTGTTTCTATTTCTTATTGAAATCCTCTAGGGATGGAGTTTCTCTCACTAACTCATATTCATACTAAGTTTCTATTAAATATTAAAACATATTGTTTGTCAGAACTCATCAATTTATTAACGTATTTGGCACTTACCAGTGAAATTTTGGACTTTCCTTTGCGCGTGTTGATGGTGAAGGATTTTCCATCCTTGATGAGATGATATTGGTTGTATCCCCACATGAATATTGCATCTTGCATGTACATATAGGGGCTTCCAAACACTACCCCACATACATCAAGTGGAACTACATCTAATTCCTTTTCATCAATAAAATTAGCACAAATAATAAATCTAATTTTGAAATATTTGGTTACCTTTATTTATGCATCCTTATTTATCCATCCCAATGGCTATGAGTTTAGATAATCATAAACTTATAATCCCAATTTGTTGACCAAATATACTACAATGATATTTTCCTCTAATCATGAGTCAAACAAAGCATCATTCTTTTTCTTCTTGGCCTATATCTCTATATGAAAGAGTTTAGGATTTTTTCTCTCTTCCTATTTTGTAAGGATACTTAGATTCACCTCTTTTCGAATAGTGCATATGATCTTCTTATCCGCATTTTAGTTTCACTCAATTTGGTTTCTCAAATTAGTGGCAATGAGGCTCTTCTTCTTTGCATCTTCCTTTTTGTTCTTTGGGTTAAGATTTGGATACAACTTCCAACAATTCTCCTATATATGACCATATATTTTATAGTGGTTGTAATGGTTGCTAGTATATTTGCATTGGTGTGTTGTGGCTTCTCTCTTTATGTCCTTTCCCCCTTTCCACCTTTTCTTCCCTTCCATAGAATATTCCTCGTGATCCTTTTGCATTAACTAAGTTTATTTTCTTTTCTTTTGGATTATGTTCTCTAGGTAGTTTTCATATACCCAAGCCCCTTCCATCTATCTAGGTTTGAAAAAAATTACTTTCTTCCGCAAATGGTTTTGTAGACCCCCCGGACACATGAGGAGTACATCTAGGTTCTTTTGGAAGATACCTAGCATTATGAGGTAAAATTTTTAATTTATGAGGGTTTTGAAATCCTCCCACTTAGTCCTTTAAGGATTTCAAAACCCTCATAAATTCATAAGGGTCTACATGTGGCTTTATCACCAGGTTAGGGAATGGCCCCCTAATTTTAGTCGAGCAAACATATCTTATATTCTTTCTCTACATGGTGAGCAATAAAATAAATTTATAATTGTTGCAACTAGTGATTTAGCTTCAAAGCATCAATCTCACCTTGGTACAAATTGATGTTGAATTTCGATTCCATTTTTAATAGGGAATGTGAATGGTTCATGGCACTCAAAATGGGTTGATCATTTTCGGATTATTTCTTAGATTCCCTCTTTGGTTCTTCTCAATCTCTCTATTTCCCCTATAATATGACTTTCATAAGAAAACCTCCATATTCTCTTAATAGCACGACATTGTTGGTTAGATCCACCATGAGGAAGCTCACATTTGTGTCTATGGTTTCTTCTTCTAGCTGTGCAAACCTCTCCTTTGTTCATCGACCATGATTGGGGTTTTGTGCATTTTGGGTTAATCGATCTAGATCCCTTGTAACTACCCACAATATACCCAATGAAACATACTTGTACTAATATGATCCAAAAAATTTCGAGGATATTGCACTGGAAATTTTTTCACAGTAAATATGATAAAATAATTCTTAAAATCCAAAATCTAGATTATTAGGGTTAATTTCTCCTTAGATTTATGTTTAGGAGAAAACCCAACTAGAAGGTTTGATTGTTCTGCTTTGTTTCTCTAAATGGAAAATGGATGCAAGTACTAAGAAGTGAGTCATATGGTTTGTGGTCTTCTACAATGAATAAACCCTCTTGGTTTTCTCTCTCCCTATCCACTTTCAGCCTCTATGCTCATCTATGGAGCAAAAGGAACTAAAATAGAATGGAACCCTTTTTCCTCCTAGTGGTCTGGTTAACTCCTTCAAATTTTAACTAGAGTTAGAATACTAACTATTCTATATTCTTCTTCATCATAATCATGTCGCTATCCCATTTTCCATGAATAATGGGTGCTAACATGGAATACTTTCGATTTATGGCGTCCAAAATAGGAAGGTCAACTTATGAGTGGCATAATTTTTTCACATGGAGTCCAATTGAGGTGATTCTTTTGTCATTGGAAACATATCTAAGTGTGGAATGACAAAAAAATATGAAGTGCTTAACCAAAAAAATTTTACCCTAGTAACATTTTTTTTAATGCCTCAAACTACTCCATAAGGTTTTAGACGGCAATTCATCAAACTAGGTTTCGTTAGTAAAAATGGTCTTGTGAGTTGATTCCTCCACTTTTTCCACTTTAAAGGCATTGTGTTGGATTAAAAAATATATAATGATATAGTAAAACGTGGGTTTATTGTATTAGAAACAAATTTTATGTCTTTGATACTTTTAAGAAATGGAAAGGTTTGGTAGAGAAAGAGGTATGGAAAAGGTAGAAGGGTTTTAGATCAAATCATGGAGGCAAATATTAAAACAATGAGTTTTATATTTATTTTCATGCCATGGGATTTTTAGAGAGAATACAGTTTTAGGAACACCACAAGAAAATGGTGCATAAGAAAGGACGAACATGACAATCATGGAGCATGTGAGTATGATATTGCATGCAAGATCGCCCTTACAGTTTTGGGTAGATGTTATTGATATTATTATTTACTTAATAAATAGAGGGCCTTCAAGTTCTTTGAATGGTGGAATTCCAAAGGATGCATGGAGAAATAATAATGTAAACTACTAATTTCTAAATAAATTTGGTTATGAATCATTCGTCCATATTCATAGAGAAAATATAACAAAGATAAAGGAAAAATCCAATAAGTATACTTTTATTGGATATGGAGTTAATTATTTTAGATTATGGTATTATGAAAAAAAAAATAGGAGTATAGATGTGGTATTCAATGAAAAAACAATGTACAAAGATCAATTACAAGAAAATGAAAACATAGAATATGCATTGCTTGATGACATCATAGAAAAATAAATTCCAAAGGTGCTAGAAAATTAAAATGTTCAGTTGCAGTAGGTACCTCAGACTCATACAAGTGTTGTTAGAAGATCAACTAGGTTAAGCATAACCCCTAAATGATACTCTCATTGATTATATTTTTTTTTGTTAATTGATTCTAGTGAAATAGAAATACATGAAGAAGAAATGCATGGAGAAACCTGAAAGAAATGGGAGAAATGCATGAAAGAAGAGATGGAATATTTGGTACATAATCATATTTGGGACTTGGTCTTTTTTCCTATAGGTAAAAGAGCATTGCAAAATAAATGGATTTCTAGGTTCAAGGAAGAGGATGGAGGAAAAACTAGGTACAAGGAAAACTTGTTGTAAATGGGTTTGCATAGAAGAAAGGTATATATTTTCATGAAATATTTTATACTCTTTTAAAAATGACTTCAATGAGAACTATTTTAAGTTTAGTGGCAGTAGTCTAATATTTTCGTATTGAAAAGCTAGACATAAAGCCAACTTTTCTACATGGGTATTTTTAGGAAGAGATTTATATGCAACAACCACAAGGATATGAGGTCAAAGGGAAGGAAAAATTAGTATGTAAACTAAAGAAGAGGTTGTACGGTTTAGAACAAGCTCTAAGACAATGGTATTTGAAGTTTGACATGTTTATGATGAAACAAGGTTATTGTAGATATACGTCTGACCAGTGTGTTTAGTTTAAGAGATTAGATAATGAAAAATGTATTATGTTGTTATTGTATGTAGATGGCATGATTGGTGTGGGGTTTAACATGCAATACATGAATGTGATCAAAATAAAATTATCTAATTCATTTTCTATGAAGGATTTGAATGTTGCAAAGAAAATCCTTGGTATGTGAATAAAATGAGACAATAAAAATCATAAATTAACATTGAATCAGAGTGAGTACATATAATAGGTGTTGGAAATATTTAAAATGAAATATTAAAAATTGGTAGTACACCTTTAGCTCTCCATTTAAAATTGGTTAAGGATATGTGTCCCAAGAAAAAAGGGGAGATAGACTACGTGTCCAAGGTTCCATATTGACTATTGGTTGGTAGCTTGATGTATGTGATGGTGTGCACGAGTTCAGATAGTGCACATATAATGGGAATCATGAGAAAATATATGAAAAATATAAGTAAAGAGCATTGTAATGAAGCAAAGTGGATTCTTAGGTATTTGATAGGTATTACCACTTATAAATTATGTTTTATAGGTTCAAACATTATTCTACATGGATACATTGACTTAGATATTTAGGTGATATAGATAGTAGAAGGAGCACCATGAGGTATGTTTTTAGTGTAGGTGGAAAAACAGTAAGTTGGATTTCAAAATTACAAAGGGATGTTGCAATATCAACAACAAAAGTAGAGTATGTTGATGCCACGAAGGCTATTAAAACGATGATTTGGTTACATAGGTTCATGGGGAAATTGGTAAAGAAGCATGAGAATAGGAGGTTGTATAGTGATAGAATCTCCATTCATGTTGCAAAGAACTCGACCTTCTATTTTAATATTAAGTATATACAACTCAAGTACCATTTCATATGATCAAATTTGGCAGAGGAGCAATTGAAGTTGGAAATGATACATTCTACCTAGAACCCTACAAACATGTTAATGAAGGTAGCAACCAAGGAGAAAGTAAGTTTAAGATTGGTTTCAATTGGTCTTCAAGCATGATGATCAAGATGAGAAAATAGCTAGGTTCAAAGTTTAAGCATAGTCCAGTAGGTGCAGTAGTAGTGAAGTTGTTGTAATTAGTCTCCATGTGGGATATTTTTAATTTTGGAGCCTAGTTACCTTCCTAATTTAATTTTTTTTCTTTTAACCACATTTAGGCCTCGATTCTTTATGGGGGGTTTAGGAGGGCTTCCCCCGCCCTACTAGTGTCACTAGGGGTTTTGGGGGGGGGACAATTATTTGGAGCCCCCCATAGTGAGGGTTCGAGGGAATTTATCATGAAGATAAGTTTTTGGGAATATTTCCTTGTATACTATTATAATTTCATAGCCACTTTGGATAGTACATAACTAGGTCATAGATCTTATGGTAGATGTTATGCTAAGTTTTTTTTCCTAGAAGGAACCCCTCTTTTTATGAGGGAATTATATTGAGATTTTGTATTATTGAGATATAATTGTAATTGAGAGATAGGAGATTGTGTGAGAGAGAGAGAAGAGGAGGTTGCAAAGTATGTGTTATAGGTTGTAATCCCTTATTTTTGATATACAAAATAAAATGAACAACTGGTTATTTCTCTATATATGTAGCCTAAATTAAATGGACCACATATACTGGTGTCTCATTTTTATTATTTCATTCTATATTTTATTTCCATATTAATTTTTATTTATTATTGTGATTTTATTTCTAACACCAATAAGCGAATTCACTCCTTCCTTAGGGGATAAAATAGAAAATATGGATACTGAAGCACTTTCCTCCTTGAGAGAGGTAGTTGTACTTATATATCCTCCCAATGGAATAAAGAGACTTCATGAGAGTGATACCTCCATTTAAATAAGGAATTGGTTCCCCATAAGAATATTAACCCTTTCCTTTTGAATTATAGTTAGTTATTGCAACTCCTTATTCAAGGGGACAGTAATAAGTTAAAAGGAAGTGAGGAAATGGATGAATTTAGGAAAAAAATTTAAAGACCCAAAAATGACATGTAAAATGATTATGTTATTTTAACCATATAAGTGTAATATCCACTTTTGCTCTTGTAAATTTAGTAATAATTTGTACTTCTTCTTTTTTTCCTACTTTGAGTGCTTGCAAAATGTGATTTTTTTGATATATCAAAATGAAAACTATGATTTTTTTTCTTTTGAATATAATATTCAATATTAATGCTATATATTTTCTCAATTAATTTTTGAGTAAAAAATTCCTTTTTAATTTAAAAATTTAGAGTTTCAACATGCTACAAATTGGTCCTTTTCTGACTACTCAAAATAATGAAGGGAGATCAACTTTTTTGACCTTGAATCCAAAAATGAATGTTTTGATTTGACAAAATTATATATATTATCAATATCATATGATATTTCAAAACTTTAATCCCTTATGGAGGTGGACATTGATGAATGGATAATGGTTGGGGGCCGCGCCCACCACCTCGCCTACAAGTAGATCATTAATGTAGGGGGTGGTTTGGCCAACCCCCTACATGAAAATCCATGCCATCAATTTAACCATGTTTTATGGCCCTCCTATTCTCTGTTCGAGCATTGTTCCTTGGTCTCAGCGATAAATTAGGAAGAAAAAAAGTGCCTCCTCGCTATATAGGGTCTCGCTCAGGGAAATTGTGAACGAAGTGGAGCCAGACCATGAATATTCAGAGAAAATTTTAGATAAATATATTTTATTCCTTGTTGGTTGGATTTTACTAATAATTGCTTACAATTGCATGGTATCCTTAGTCTATCTAGGTGTGACCTTGACTTCAGGGCTATGGGATACAAGGAGATTGGTGCATGAATGGAGAAATGATTACACTATAGAATTTGACTACTGGCAAATGAGTTCCCTTTTATTTATTGGGTCATGAATGTTTCCTCCAACCTTTTAATCATTGATATCACATTACGAAATAACTACCCTATCAAGGGTAAATATTAATCCCTTCTTTTGCATTGCTACATTATATTTCATTAAGCTAGTTGGTCTATGTTTTCTAGGTGTTTTTGCTATGGTGTATTTATGGTCACTTGGTGGGTAACTTAAATCCAACAAATTTAATTATGACCTACTTTGTTTCAAACCTCTTATCCCTATGTCCAACAATTATCCTGCCTCACACTCGTACTCTGAAGATTGCCTATTGTACTCCCTCTTATGGTAAGATTGGATTAATCTCTACCTTCTTTCCCTTGTCACTGGTAAATTATGTGTAGGAAAATTAAGTGTGTCCCCTTTGTGCAACATGCAAAGGTATTTAATGCATAGTCGTCACAAAAAGGGTGGTGGTGCCCCAAGGTAAAAAATGTGGCTAACAACATGTGTAAGAAGTTGTTGAAACTTACAATTTGATTGTTCCCTTGAAACCCATAATCAAATATATCAACTTGAATCCCTTGCTACTAGATACCTACAAGATTTTTCAAATTAAGAGATGCTAGAGGAATTTTCTCACTAAGTTCATGACCCTGGTCACACCAAGAGAAGAGGAAAACAATACCTCAACTCCATATCGCTTCATTGGCAGATGAAGAGATCCTTGTTGGGTAGTGTCTTAAAAGAAAAATGAGAAGAAAGATACAACATATTTGATACGTTGGAAGACATCAAACATGCTCAAAGAAACCAATGGGCATGCTTGGAAATACTGGAAGCCATACTAGCACATTTATAGAGCCAAATCCAGTGTGCATTTGACCCTCATGCTCCTCTAGATTCCAGCGCCAAAGACTCAACACCAGTTACTTCATCAAACTCTTAGAATTTCTAGAATGTTAAATCAGAATTTTTTATATTACAATGTTGTAGTGGATAGTTTAGTTTTGTTTAATATGTTAGTTTTTTGGATAAGTTACCTATTCAGTAGGTGGTTAACAATATTTAGTTTCTCATTGGGTAGGTTGAAACCAACTACTATAGCTCTCTTTAAGTTAGATAGTTGTCTAATGAATTTTTATTTCATGATATTTTGAGGCAACACAATATTAATTTACAAAAAAAAAAAAATTGCACAACTTTAAGGGTGTTTGAATCTATTTTTTCCATTAAAAGTAACAATTTCATCAATCCAAAATTACAATTTTGGCAAATATTGTCTTGTTGGATTTCAATGATATAAATAGGAGAAAAAAATGGAATGTTTAGCCCTCCTAATTTAAAAATGGAAACAATCGTTTATATAAACTAAGAAATTAATAACATCTATATCTCATTTAAGACTTCAATGTGATGTTTGTAATTAAAAAACTATATCTATAAGAAGAATAATTTAAGTTCTATTTGTATATATCATAAATGTGAATGTAGCTATTAGATCAATTGGTATGACTATGAGGAATGTAAGTATGGGCAAATATTTTGATATGTTGGGTATTTTTTTATGAATTGATCACAATATTATTTTTGGGTAAACCAAAATTGCCATTCTACTTCTTTGAAAACAAGTAATATTGTAATATTATGCCAAAAGAAACAAATTCATCATAGTATCATAATTGGGAAAAATCACTTGCAAGGTGAAAAATAATAAGAGATATAATAATAACATAATTGTCTTGATGCATATAAAGCAACATCTACAATGGTATTACATTATGTCTTGATGCATAGAAAGCAACATCTACAATGGTAGTACATATATTGAATGAACACACCACTTATAGAATTATAAGTAAAAAATATTTGGGAATTGACATAGATGTCATGATCTAGAGATAACACCATCTGTTATGGTAGGTGTATATATTGAATGGAGATTCCTTTGAAGTTTAACATCATCGATAGGGGTACTTAATGCTTATGAAACATGATATGTATATGTAGTTTGATTTAATGTTTTTTAAAGAATAATGAAATTTTTATCAATTTTTTCTTTTGGTAAAGTAAAATTCATTGCCTACAATTAAATATATACATCCATAAATAATGAAAGTAAAGTAAATTTCATTTCCTACAATTAAATATTTACATTCATACATAGTTAAACATTTTCTATTTTTCCATTAGGGAAAACAAACCAGATACAAAACTTCAATCATTTCAAAATAGAAAAAGATAAAATGATGATAAAAGTTCTAGAAATAAAAAAGTAGACTCCAACTATTGGGCCACCATGGAAATTTCAAACCATAAGACTATGGAATGAAACCATAGAAGAGAAAAAAACAAAGAAACAAAAAGATATTCAGGTATATTTTTTTGAACTAGTGCCTTCGACAGGGATGGGCTCCTTATTGCTACCGGGGAAGAAAATGAGATCGGGAGGAATTCCTATATGCTTCTCAAGCCTCTCGATAATTTGATCTATTGCAATCATGTTCCTCTACATTTTATATAGTGTTAGGAGAATATCTTCCTTAATTTCATTTATGTAGAAAAGTACTCTTCCAACTAGAAAATTTAGATGCCAGTAAATGTAAATGGTGTACATATACTAGTTATAATTACCTATAGGATGTGTGATATATAGAACCCAATTTTCTACCTCCTCTAACAACTCCATGTTTTGGAAGGTGTGCCACTCACTTTCTAGTTCCTATTAGGTTCCCGTAATTTGTTAGATTGGTGAGATCAAATGCATAGGGTAACATCCGACCAGCACTAGAAAATTTGGCGGAAATTCCGACGGCCAATTCGTCGCTATTCCGACACATAATCGTCGCAAGAGAGACAGTTAGAGGGCAGACAAACCGTGGTTTGTCCTGCCGTCGCAGTTCCGACGAACACAAAAAGTGTCGCACTATCGACACCTCTTCCGTCGCTTCCGAACACGCGTCACTCTTCCAACGTCTCACAAACCGTCGCGCCTCCGACGTTTGTAACGTTGCTCTTCCAACGCCTAAAAGCCGTCGTAATTCCGACCCAACGTGGTCCGACGTTTTTGACGTCGCTCTTCCGACGTCTGTAATATGTCGCAATGCCGACGATATGTGGTCCGACGTTTGGAACGTCACTCTTCCGACGTTTGTAATCAGTCGCAATTCCGACGATATGTGGTCCGACGTTTGCAACGTCGCTCTTTCGACGTTTGTAATCTGTCGCAATTCCGACGAAATGTAGTCCGACGTTTTCATACTGTCTCTCTCCCGACGTTTCTATGTTGTCGCAGTTCCGACGTCTACAAGGCGTCGGAAGACCGACGGAGGGTTCAATTTAAAAAAAAAAAATTGAAACTTTAAAAACGAGAAACGCTATTTTGAATATATTATATGAAGTAAAACAGTCCATGAAAGTGAAATAGCAGTATGTAGAATAGTAAAGCAACAGATACAGTACCGACGTCCATTTTTCCAAATACAAATTAAAGTACCCAAAACCCTGCAACAGAGAAAAACGAATATGTCCAAAATATAAAAAGACCATCAGACCATATCAATAAACCAGCAACATAGACCAGCATCGCTAGTTTTGAAGGCAGAGTGATAAACATTAATCATTTTTTTTTTCACAAGAGAAAAAACGCTGTTTTGAATATATTATATGAAGTAAAATAGTCCATGAAAGTGAAATAGCAGTATGTAGAATAGTAAAGCAACAGATAGAGTACCGACGTCCATTGTTCCAAATACAAATTAAAGTACCCAAAACCCTGCAACAGAGAAAAACGCTAATCATAATCATGTGAGGAGTGTGATATGTCCAAAATATAAAAAGACCATCGGACCATATCAATAAACCAGCAACATAGACCAGCATCGCTAGTTTTGAAGGCAGAGTGATAAACATTAATCATTTTTTTTTCACAAGAGAAAAAACGTTGTTTTGAATATATTATATGAAGTAAAATAGTCCATGAAGTCATTACATTTTCACATCCGAAGATTGGAACCCAAATATCCATCCAGAAAAGTGGAAGTCCCACCCCAGACAGTGATAGAAAAATACCCCATGTCACATACAGGGACTTGATATAAAACCCAGTAACGGTCCACATGGAGATTATCGACAATCTGAGAAAGCATCCAAACATGCCCGAGGCATCTATAAGAAAGTGAAATAGCAGTATGTAGAATAGTAAAGCAACAGATAGAGTACCGACGTCCATTGTTCCAAATACAAGTTAAAGTACCCAAAATCCTTGAGCAGAGAAAAACGCTAATCATGTGAGGAGTGTGATATGTCCAAAATATAAAAAGACCATCAGACCATATCAATAAACCAGCAACATAGACCAGCATCGCTAGTTTTGAAGGCAGAGTGATAAACATTAATCATTTTTTTTCACAAGAGAAAAAACGTTGTTTTTAATATATTATATGAAGTAAAACAGTCCATGAAGTCATTACATTTTCACATCTGAAGATTGGAACCCAAATATCCATCCAGAAAAGTGGAAGTCCCACCCCAGACAGTGATAGAAAAATGCCCCATGTCACATACAAGGACTTGATATAAAACCCAGTAACGGTCCACATGGAGATTATCGACAATCTGAGAAAGCATCCAAATATGCCCGAGGCATCTATAAGAAAGTGAAATAGCGGTATGTAGAATAGTAAAGCAACAGATAGAGTACCGACGTCCATTGTTCCAAATACAAATTAAAGTACCCAAAATCCTGCAACAGAGAAAAACGTTAATCATGTGAGGAGTGTGATATGTCCAAAATATAAAAAGACCATCAGACCATATCAATAAACCAGCAACATAGACCAGCATAGCTAGTTTTGAAGGCAGAGTGATAAACATTAATCATTTTTTTTTCACAAGAGAAAAAACGCTGTTTTGAATATATTATATGAAGTAAAACGGTCCATGAAGTCATTACATTTTCACATCTGAAGATTGGAACCCAAATATCCATCCAGAAAAGTGGAAGTCCCACCCCAGACAATGATAGAAAAATACCCCATGTCACATACAGGGACATGATATAAAATCCAGTAACGGTCCACATGGAGATTATCGACAATCTGAGAAAGCATTCAAATATGCCCGAGGCATCTATAAGAAAGTGAAATAGTAGTATGTAGAAAAGTAAAGAAACAGATAGAGTACCGAGGTCCATTGTTCTAAATACAAATTAAAGTACCCAAAATCCTTGAATAGATCAAGAAAAACACTAATCATGTGAGAATTCCAAGTAAAGTTAATCTATTAACATTGCGAATAAAATTACACCGAAGTCAAAAACATTGCCTGGCCATACTCATGGAAAATTTGTCATCAAAAAATCAAAAAATTAAGAAGACTGCCCTCATACGGGGAAACCAATCTTGAACGTTTAATTTACAGAATTCAAAAATATTACAAAGGTCCAGCACAGTAAAATAATCTAAAAGCAGCCCAATTAAGTGGGCCTGCTAAGCAAGAAAAAAAAATTAACCAAACTACTCCTCCGGTGGTTCCTCCACGATTCAGCACCATCCTTCGGAAGGTCCAGGATCGCTAGGTGCTACCTCCACATGCATGCCACGGCTCCCCTCCTGAAGGCCCGAATGCTGGCCGGCTTTTTTCGAGCTCAGACCCGCTGGACGGGTGCATTCTTCCTCCGTTTGGGCCTCCTCGCGGAATACCACAGTGACTAAAGCCGTGATTCTTGGGCGGTTGAGAGAGCAATTAAAGGAAAATTGCGTAGTGCGCGTCGTGGGAGAAGGTGAACTAACGGTGGGGAAGCCAGGAGCAGGGGAATCTATACGATGGCCAGATGCTACAAGCTGACCCCGCCCACTCCTAGTATTTGGATATCGACCTAAGTAATAATCACTGGACTGGCCGGAAGTCGACTCTGTTGAGGGGCTGGAGGGAGCGCGCTGGGGTTGACGTCTAGTGCTCCCCCTGTGACAACGCATCCTATGACGCACGCAAGGCATGGTTGCAATCTCAGGCGCAGTGGGCACAAGAGGAGACGAAGAAGCAGAATTGCAATTAACATAGGAAGACAGACAGAGATAGAACCGAGAGAAATGCAAATATGCAGCAACATCTAGGCAGAAGTTTAGCTGGCCACTTCTCCTTATCGTCACAGTTAGCACGCAGTGTAATCTAGCAACCGGCTTGTCTGAAAAACCATGGCTAAACGCCATGCTTTCGACCCGTATGCAATGCAATCAAAGGATGCCCATCATAATTAATCTCTGATCATTAATAATGAGAGCCGAAGGCCGGATCAAATTGGAGCGTGCGTAATTGCTAAGAGGAGTGGAGGTCCGATCTTGAACAGTGTTAAAAATTAATTAATGCAGATTTGATGTGAAAATTTAATTGAGCAACGTTAAATTTTAGTCCGATTGATATGAAATCGCCATATCCATGTCCCATCACCTTAAACGCCATCGAATGCACCCGCAGCCGGGAGCAGGGCAAGTTTTTATTGAGGACACGTGGCAGAAATTGATTGGAGTGGATCTTTGTTTGGGCCGCTCGCGCAGTGGAAATCTGGACCTGTAAAATATTAGGGAAAATTTGATAAGAAATTCGCATCACAAAATTGGCCGACGTCAGCAGGCTATTTTGGAACGCGAATTTGGTTTGAATTATGGTTTATCGCCGTTTGAAGTCCGGCGGGCTCGACTCAAGAACAATTTTGTTTGATCCCATCTTATAAAATTTGTGTTGGTTTTCTTTGATAATACACATATTTATAATAAATCATGGGAATACCACACTAAACATGTGGAAAAGTTATATAAATAATTATTGAGAACAATAATTTTTATGTAAAAATATCCAAGGCGAGGTCTGTGTAGAGAACCGGGGTCGTGAAAGCTGTTCAAATATAAAAATCCCGCTTAATAAAGAGACAAAATTGTTGTGCTTTCGGAACCTGACCCGAGGATTGGACATGAGTTAATAAACAAAAGGATAGTGGAACTAGACTTGCACCTGTGGTCAAGCCCTCTACCAAAACCACGAGCGGAATCACAAAAGCGGGTTGCCCATATCGCACGGCTTTTGCGGAGTAGGCGGTATTTCCTATTCGCGAGCGATTCCATAGGGAATGCGATGTGCGATGGCGAAGTGACTGACCACCGTTTAACCCGCGCCATCGCACGTTAAAGCCCGACGTTGGAAGCCGAGCGAAATTGCCAAGAGTCGTTGATTTGGAGAAGGGCCATCGGACGGTGGTCGCACGTTGAACTTGCCAGGAGGTTAACTAAGGTGTGCGGAGGATAGCCAGGTACGATACGAGTGTTTGATTGGTAATTGATATATATAGGTGGGGCCGAAGTATAATGAAATTGTTTAATTAAGCGATTGGCGGATAATTAGCATAAGTCTGGAGTGTGATTGTTTTAAGGCTGGGTGGTGAAATATAGAGCTGAAAGTTCATTACATGTTATTTATTTAAAAAGAAACGTGGAGTATAAATACAAAGTGTTGAAAGTTAAACATTGGTTATAAGGCTTGGAGATAATATAAAGTCGGGAATATAAATTAAATTCCAACCATTGTGGATAGTATTTATTTATCAAATTCTACGAATTTGATAAATAAACCCGAAGAAAGAAGAAGTCAATTAAGACTCAGGCTAGAGGAAAAGAACGGGGTACACCAAGGGAAAATCCTGACAGAGCGATTGTAGACACACCAGCTCTCCTTGGGGGTCCAATTTCAGTTTTGTTGCGTCACACGATGATCTCTCTTCTCTGGCATTTACTTGTATTGAAGATCATTATTTTAGGAATAAGGAGTTATTTTCTCCAAAAATAACCCTAGCCAAACATTGACAATGCATCAAGGATATCTTTCTATGCTTCATAAGCACATTTGTTCTACTTTTAAATCATGTCTTGGAAGT